>CM064531.1:2137450-2219950 GCA_032716605.1 Paralithodes platypus
TGCATACTATCCACCCCGTTCTATCATACTATCTTCCTCTTGTGCATACTATCTTCCCCATTCTATCATACTATCTTCCTCTTGTGCATACTATCCGCCCCAGTCTATCATACTATCTTCCTCTTGTGCATACTATATGCCCCATTCTATCATACTATCTTCCTCTTGTGCATACTATCCGCCCCATTCTATCATACTATCTTCCTCTTGTGCATACTATCTGCCCCATTCTATCATACTATCTTCCTCTTGTGCGGCTCACTTGGTGTAGTGACTAGCGTCTCGGACTTCCACCCAGAAGGCCCGGGTTCGCGCCCACGCTCGGCGCATTAAAGATTTTTCACAACCACTGAGTCGTTACCATCCCTCATGAGCAAAGGGATGGGGTAGTAGTACAGTACCCCAATGGAAATACGCCTAATCGGCCTTATTGAGCTATCCTTAGCTAGCTTAGCATGCGCTAGCTTTAAGAACTATTATTTACTATCTGCCCTGTTCTATCATACTATCTTCCTATTGTGCATACTATCTGCCACATTCTATTATACTATCTGCCCCATTCTATCATACTATCTGTCCCATTCTATCATACTATCTGCCCCATTCTATCATACTATCCACCCCATTCTATCATACTATCTGCCCCGTTCTATCATACTATCTGCCCCATTCTATCATACTATCTGCCCCTGTTCTATCATACTATCTGCCCCGTTCTATCATACTATCCGCCCCATTCTATCATACTATCTGCCCCATTCTATCATACTATCTTCCTCTTGTGCATACTATCCGTCCCATTCTATCATACTATCTGCCCCACTTTATCATACTATCTTCCTCTTGTGCATACTATCTGCCCCATTCTATCATACTATCTTCCTCTTGTGCATACTATCCACCCCATTCTATCATACTATCATCCTCTTGTGCATACTATCTGCCCCATTCTATCATACTATCTTCCTCTTGTGCATACTATCCGCCCCATTCTATCATACTATCTGCCCCATTCTATCATACTATCTTCCTCTTGTGCATACTATCCGCCCCATTCTATCATACTATCTGCCCCGTTCTATCATACTATCTGCCCCATTCTATCATACTATCTGCCCCTTTCTATCATACTATCTGCCCCATTCTATCATACTATCTGCCTCTTGTGCATACTATCTGCCCCATTCTATCATACTATCTGCCTCATTCTATCATACTATCTGCCCCATTCTCATACTATCTGCCCCATTCTATCATACTATCTGCCCCATTCTATCATACTATCTGCCCCATTCTATCATACTATCTGCCCCATTCTATCATACTATCTGCCCCATTCTATCATACTATCTGCCCCATTCTATCATACTATCTGCCTCATTCTATCATACTATCTGCCCCACTTTATCATACTATCTGCCTCATTCTATCATACTATCTGCCCCATTCTATCATACTATCTGCCCCGTTCTATCATACTATCTGCCCCACTTTATCATACTATTTTTTTTTTTTTTTTTTTTTTTTTTCTATATTCCAACTTACTTCCTCTCGGGCATAGGCTGAGAGCCTTAACATTCACCGCTTTACAATGAACAGTGAAGCCCGTGAGGTCTTGTTCCAGTCTAGGGAGTGAGACATGTGAAGCACGTAGAGTACAACGAGCACCTGCCATTTTGCCTTCACATGAGGCACGGTGCTCACTCATGGCCCGAAACGACCCCATCTCTGAAGCCACCTCGTTCCCGTGCTTCACTGTCTCACCCCCTACACTCGGACTCTCACACTTACACACACACAACGCCACCTGTTGAGCAGATAACTCATCTGCCCCACTTTATCATACTATCTGCCCCACTTTATCATACTATCTGCCCCATTCTATCATACTATCTGCCCCATTCTATCATACTATCTGCCCCGTTCTATCATACTATCTGCCCCATTCTATCATACTATCTTTTCCTTGCTACTCGAGTATGGCTATAGTCTGTTTATATTCAGCTGAGAGTAAATTGCCGACTTGCGAGTTTCGTTCTATAAGGAAGTTGGATATCCATCGATATTTAACAGAATGTACAGCTAAAATACGGTCTTAGTACATAATATATAAATACATAAAACCCATTCAACATACCATTTATCCATCAGAAACCCACATTATTATTGCATTTCTGTTTAATATCGATGTTCACGGCTCCAACTTCCTTATAGTCTGAAACTCGCAAGTGGTCAATTGACATGTCCTCATCATGATTACTCGGCTATTACTTACGGAGATTTTGTACCGACATATGTTGTTATTGATTATGTTTTGGTATGTACTGTATGTGATGCAAAGACAGAGTAGTATTGTATATTTCTATTAACCCCTTCTTTACCGGTGATGTACAGTCGCGCTAATAAGTCATGTCCCAGCTGTCATTACGTTTTGCTTGTTCAGTGCTGTATTAATGTCTGTCAGATGTTGAATAGGGTGGATAAGTGTAGGAACTTGGTTGTATATCTCACTTAAGAATAAATAATGTGTAAATATTGCTGATACCAATTATTGATCAAAACTTAATTGGTGCCGAGATTGACTTATTAGCGCGACTGTACTTTTCATTATATCATGGTATCTATTAGACGATTTTGTTCAGCTTAGGAAGGACGTCTACCCATTAAACGCCTACAGACTATCTCGATTAATATTGTTAGCTACCACACATCCTCCCTAAGCTTCATAAAATCGTCTAAATGTAGCTGAAATCAAATATAAAAGACGTCGCCGGTACACAAGGGGTTAAGGGGGGTGATCTGCTTTTTTTTATTTCTGTCCTTTTCTCTCTTTCTCTGGCTTGTATCCATTCGGCCCCATTCAGCCAACTATTTTAAGACGTTTATCCCCATCTTGGTGTCGATTTCTTCCTGGCGAGCGATAGCGAGCCAGCATTATATGAAGAAATCCGGCTTCGCCGGAGACATTTTTCTATCAAAAAATGTACAAATTTAGCCTGCTGTCAAACAGAAATAAAAAATATGCTGGCTCGCTACCGCTCACCAGTAAAAAATTGACACCTGGATGGGGATAAACGTCTTAAAACAGTAGGCTGAATGGGGCCAAATGGATACAAGCCAGAGAAAGATAGAAAAGGACAGAACAAAAACAGGTGACCCCCCTTAAGTCTCGAGAATTCAGTTGCTAAGGGATTCTATTTACCATCAGCTGGAAACAATAGACACTAGTAAAGGGCTAGTGAGAGGAGGGGTAAGGGTCTACGAGGATATAAATACAAATAAGTTAATGAATAAATAAATGAATAAACAAATTTAGTAAATAAATCATGAAATGAAAACAAATCTTCCCATAGACTCGACTACTATCTACTATCCACCATTTACTACTATCTACTATCCACCATTTACTACTATCTACTATTGACTACTATCTACTATCCACCATTTACTACTATCTACTATCCACCATTGACTACTATCTACTATCCACCATTGACTACTATCTACTATCCACCATTTACTACTATCTACTATCCACCATTTACTACTATCTACTATCCACCATTTACTACTATCTACTATTGACTACTATCTACTATCCACCATTGACTACTATCTACTATCCACCATTTACTACTATCTACTATCCACCATTTACTACTATCTACTATCCACCATTTACTACTATCCACCATTTACTACTATCTACTATCCACCATTTACTACTATCTACTATCCACCATTTACTACTATCTACTATCCACCATTTACTACTATCTACTATCCACCATTTACTACTATCCACCATTTACTACTATCTACTATCCACCATTTACTACTATCTACTATCCACCATTTACTACTATCTACTATCCACCATTTACTACTATCCACCATTTACTACTATCTACCATTTACTACTATCTACTATCCACCATTTACTACTACTATCCACCATTTACTACTATCTACTATCCACCATTTACTACTATCTACTATCCACCATTTACTACTATCCACCATTTACTACTATCCACCATTTACTACTATCTACTATCCACCATTTACTACTATCTACTATCCACCATTTACTACTATCCACCATTTACTACTATCTATCCACCATTTACTACTACTATCCACCATTTACTACTATCTACTATCCACCATTTACTACTATCCACCATTTACTACTATCTACTATCCACCATGTACTACTATCCACCATTTACTACTATCCACCATTTACTACTATCTACTATCCACCTTTTACTACTATCCACCATTGACTACTATCTACCATTGACTACTATCTACTATCCACCATTGACTACTATCTACTATCCACCATTTACTACTATCTACTATCCACCATTGACTACTATCTACTATCCACCATTGACTACTATCTACTATCCACCATTTACTACTATCTACTATCCACCATTTACTACTATCCACCATTTACTACTATCTACTATCCACCATTTACTACTATCTACTATCCACCATTTACTACTATCTACTATCCACCATTTACTACTATCCACCATTTACTACTATCTACTATCCACCATTTACTACTATCCACCATTTACTACTATCCACCATTTACTCCTATCTACTATCCACCATTTACTACTATTTACTACTATCCACCATTTACTACTATCCACCATTTACTACTATCTACTATCCACCATTTACTACTATCCACCATTTACTACTATCCACCATTTACTCAACTACTATCTACTATCCACCATTTACTACTATCTACTATCCACCATTTACTACTATCCACCATTTACTACTATCCACCATTTACTACTATCTACTATCCACCATTTACTACTATCCACCATTTACTACTATCTACTATCCACCATTTACTACTATCTACTATCCACCATTTACTACTATCCACCATTTACTACTATCCACCATTTACTACTATCTACTATCCACCATTTACTACTATCCACCATTTACTACTATCCACCATTTACTACTATCTACTATCCACCATTTACTACTATCCACCATTTACTACTATCCACCATTTACTATTATCTACTATCCACCTTTTACTACTATCCACCATTGACTACTATCTACCATTTACTACTATCTACTATCCACCATTTACTACTATCCACCATTGACTACTATCTACTATCCACCATTTACTACTATCTACTATCCACCATTTACTACTATCCACCATTTACTACTATCTACTATCCACCATTGACTACTATCTACTATCCACCATTGACTACTATCTACTATCCACCATTTACTACTATCTACTATCCACCATTTACTACTATCCACCATTTACTACTATCTACTATCCACCATTTACTACTATCTACTATCCACCATTTACTACTATCTACTATCCACCATTTACTACTATCCACCATTTACTACTATCTACTATCCACCATTTATTACTATCCACCATTGACTACTATCCACCATTTACTACTATCCACCATTTACTACTATCCACCATTGACTACTATCTACTATCCACCATTTACTACTATCCACCATTTACTACTATCTACTATCCACCATTTACTACTATCTACTATCCACCATTTACTACTATCTACTATCCACCATTTACTACTATCCACCATTTACTACTATCTACTATCCACCATTTACTACTATCCACCATTTACTACTATCTACTATCCACCATTTACTACTATCCACCATTGACTACTATCCACCATTTACTACTATCCACCATTGACTACTATCTACTATCCACCATTGACTACTATCTACTATCCACCATTGACTACTATCTACTATCCACCATTTACTACTATCTACTATCCACCATTTACTACTATCTACTATCCACCATTTACTACTATCCACCATTTACTACTATCTACTATCCACCATTTACTATTATCCACCATTGACTACTATCCACCATTTACTACTATCCACCATTTACTACTATCCACCATTGACTACTATCTACTATCCACCATTTACTACTATCTACTATCCACCATTTACTACTATCTTACTATCCACCATTTACTACTATCCACCATTGACTACTATCTACTATCCACCATTTACTACTGTCCACCATTGACTACTATCTACTATCCACCATTTACTACTATCTACTATCCACCATTTACTACTATCCACCATTTACTACTATCTACTATCCACCATTTACTACTATCCACCATTTACTACTATCTACTATCCACCATTTACTACTACCCATATACCACAGTCTAGTCACCTTATAGAGTCTCTTTTCCTGCTAACTATCTCCCTCTTGCTGATCATTGGAGGGGGGGGGGAGGCAGACTGAATCGATACTTCTCGCTCGCTCCTCCCCCTCCTCCCCCCCCTTCCCTCCCTAACACCTCATATGTGTCTCTTTATCTGCTTAGTGTCTTCCTCTTTGTCACACTATCTTCCTCTTTGTCACACTGTCTTCCTCTTTGTCACACTATCTTCCTCTTTGTCACACTATCTTCCTCTTTGTCATACTATCTTCCTCTTTGTCACACTATCTTCCTCTTTGTCACACTATCTTCCTCTTTGTCATACTATCTTCCTCTTTGTCACACTATCTTCCTCTTTGTCACACTATCTTCCTCTTTGTCATACTGTCTTCCTCTTTGTCATACTGTTTTCCTCTTTGTCATACTATCGTCCTCTTTGTCATACTATCTTCCTCTTTGTCACACTGTCTTCCTCTTTGTCACACTATCTTCCTCTTTGTCACACTATCTTCCTCTTTGTCATACTGTCTTCCTCTTTGTCATACTGTTTTCCTCTTTGTCATACTATCGTCCTCTTTGTCACACTATCTTCCTCTTTGTCATACTATCTTCCTCTTTGTCATACTGTCTTCCTCTTTGTCATACTGTTTTCCTCTTTGTCATACTGTTTTCCTCTTTGTCATACTATCGTCCTCTTTGTCACACTATCTTCCTCTTTGTTATACTATCTTCCTCTTTGTCATACTGTCTTGCTCTTTGCCATACTATTTTCCTCTTTGTCATACTATCGTCCTCTTTGTCATACTATCTTCCTCTTTGTCATACTATCTTTCTCTTTGTCACACTACAGTATTTTGCACTATAGGTAGACAGATATTAGGAATACAAAAACAGCGGTCACCATTAATATCACAGAGTCCTGACCTATACCACTACAGCAATAAAGTTTGACATTCACGCAAATAAGTTTAACAACCTAGTTTGTCATTCAGACGAAATAGTTTGACATAGTTGCAGGCTAAATAACACCAAAGCTACACAATACATTGACATGGAACTAAATCAAAGACAATAGAAGATATGATAATCACAATTGTATATTTTATTTTATCAATCCAATATACAGGTATAAACAAGATTAAACCATTTAATGTTTACAACGCAAGATACCAATCTACTGTACAGTAATTTGCGTTATAGTCAGACAGTTAATCGGTGGTTAATGACAAAGCTCAAAGTTCTGAAACAATTGGAAACTGTTCGAAACTAATGCATAAAACATTACATCAGTACAGCAGTTTGTCAGACAAAGGACAAAATAGTCGGACAAATGTCAATTCTAACGACATTGCCACAGGAATAATGTGTCAATGCAACAAATGTAACAACAACAAATACTATTACTTTGACAATTAAAGAAAATGAAATTCCATAGCAACAACATTAATGGTAAACATTAAATGGTTTAATCATGTTTATACCTGTATATTGGATTGATAAAATCAAATATACAATTGTGATTATCATGTCTTCTATTGTCTTTGATTTAGCTCCATGTCAATGTATTTTGTAGCTTTGGTGTTATTTAGCCTGCAACTATGTCAAACTATTTCGTCTGAATGGCAAACTAGGTTGTTAAACTTATTTGCATGAATGTCAAACTTTATTGCTGTAGTGGTATAGGTCAGGACTCTGTGATATTAATGGTGACCGCTGTTTTTGTATTCCTAATATCTGTCTACCTATAGTGCAAAATACTGTATTTAGAATTACTAGCATACACTTGTATGCAGTGTTAAATGCAAAGAAAAAATAGTTAAATTGATAAGTTTTATACCAAGTATTACGTGCACGTCTCATTAGTAGCAGTACAGTCTTTTAAAACCGTTTAATGTTTGTAACGTAAGAAACCAATATATTTAAAAGTACTTGCATACACTTGTATGCAGTGTTAAGTGCAAAGAACAAAATAGTTAAATTGATAAGTTTTGTACCAAAATATTACGTGCACGTCTCATTACAGTAGCAGTACAGTCTATGCTGGATACCATTAACCCTTTCACGCTCATATGACGCAGAGGTTGCCAGATTAGCAATAAGAAATAGAGTTATCTCACTCATATAATTACCTCTCCAAACTTAGTTTTCTGCCCACAGCTAACTCAAAGACAACTGCAGAGGTTGAAGTAACTAAACTAAAGGTTTCTAAATACCCCTAATGGTAACAGAGGCTTTAAAGTATCCCTAATAGGCTCAAAATCGCGTCATATGTCGGAGAGGGTTAATCCCATACATCTTCCTTGTGTAGGCATTTCATCAGATAACTGTTACTATGCACATAATTTGCTTGCGTTAGTTGTGGTGTTATCACAACTAAAGCCTCCTCCATCGCCCCACGTAGTTTTTCCTCGCGGTAAGCCCTGAGGGTCTGGCCCACTCTCCTGGCTGCAGCAGCATCACAACCTCCTGCAATGTTATTGAGGTGACACTTCAGGGTAGCTTTGAGGACCCCAAAGTAGTTCTCTATGGAGTTAAGAAAAGGTGAATATGGTGGGAGATACTTTACTACATGGTTCGTCATGGACTGTGCAGCACGACGATGGCATGGAGCGTTATCCATGACGACAACAGCGTCTTCGCCTTCAAGAATAACCTCAAGGTTAGTTAGAAAATCGTGAAAGATCTCCTGGGTAACACTCCGGACATGTATTTCGTGGTAGAGTAATCCCAAAGCATCAGAGATAGCGGCTATCAGCGTTATGTTTCCACCTCGCTGTCCCCCAACGGTTCGCACGACACGCTCACCTCGTGCCGCACGACCATACGTGCGCTTTGTGTACATATTGTATCCAGTCTCATCCACATAGACATGGTGCTTTTGAAGTCCTGTCTCATACATATAATGTGCATATTCCACTCTAGCATCCTTATTTGCAGGTGAATTTCTGTCCTGGGGAACGTTGTCACATTTCTTGAGAGTTATTAAGGCACCATCCAATGCTCTTGCAACTGTGCTATCGCATACCGGCTGCTTTCCTGGCCAGGTATTCCGCAGTGTTTCATTTAACTCCTTTATGGTGATTGTCGGAACAGCCTCAATCATCAACACCAGGAAGTCCAGCGACTCGTCATCAAGTTTGTGCTGTCTACCTGCAAGGAAATGTATACAGAGTAAGTAAGTGGACCTTAGATGTAAAGTAGCGTACAATATCTTAAACGCAACATATTAATTCACATTCCACACATCGGGTACAGTCGTCGGAATCCATTGCCTTCCCTTTCCTAGTTAGTACCACTGCAACAGGGGAGACTCCTCCCCTCCCCTTCCTCCTCTTATAGCATCATGCTCTTAAAATGTGGGAGTATCCTACAGGCATATAAGGACGGAAGAGGGAGGGGAGGTGTCTAACCCGTCCAGTGTTCCTAACAGCTTTGGCCGGGGAAAGGGGAATTTCAACGACTGTACTGCACAACACCTCACACAGCTATATCGCACCATGCCACGGAACCCATGTCACCTCACAAACCACGCCCAACCCTGTAACGCCACACCACATCAACACATAACATCACACCATTCACACCACTCCGCACCACACCACACCACACCGCCCATTTCTAGCCACTTTTCTGGCTGGGTACTCTGATACTGTAGATTATATAGCCTACAATTTAACCCTTTCACGATCCTAGGACGCCCTTCGTTGTTTTCTTCTGCCTATTAGTAGACGATTATATTCAGATTTGGAAGGGTATATGGAAGTCAGGGGGTAAATGGTAATACCTTTTACCATTTAAGTCCCTCAGATCCTTTCTAAACTGTATAAAAACGTCTAATGATAACCACAAGAAACCGTCAAGAGGCACGTGGCCCGTGTTTTGGTACTGTCGAATGATGCCATAAGCTGTTGTCCTCTTAATGCCTAGATCAGCTGCGGTGATGAGGAAGTCTTCGTTTGCCTCGTATTTTGCAATTATCCGTAGTTTATCCTCCTCCGAAATGCGGGCGTTGCGACGACGACGAGGCATTGTTCCGCAAGGGAAGCTGTACATATACTGTTCTGAAGGCAGAGACAGGCCTTACAAGGTAAACATGCCATAGGGGAGGGGGATGTAGAGTGTGCGGGAGGGAAGGCATAGATTCGAGGCTTCAGATTCGTTTGTTGCTATGGAATTTCATTTTCTTTAATTGTCAAAGTAATAGTATTTGTTGTTGTTACATTTGTTGCATTGACACATTATTCCTGTGGCAATGTCGTTAGAATTGACATTTGTCCGACTATTTTGTCCTTTGTCTGACAAACTGCTGTACTGATGTAATGTTTTATGAATTAGTTTCGAACAGTTTCCAATTGTTTCAGAACTTTGAGCTTTGTCATTAATCACCGATTAACTGTCTGACTATAACGCAAACTACTGTATCTTCCTCTTTGTCATACTGTCTTCCTCTTTGTCATACTATTTTCCTCTTTGTCGTACTATCTTCCTCTTTGTCATACTATCTTCCTCTTTGTCATACTATCTTCCTCTTTGTCATAGTATCTTCCTCTTTGTCACACTATCTTCCTCTTTGTCATAGTATCTTCCTCTTTGTCATACTATCT
Organism: Paralithodes platypus; assembly: GCA_032716605.1. NCBI lineage: Eukaryota > Metazoa > Arthropoda > Malacostraca > Decapoda > Lithodidae > Paralithodes > Paralithodes platypus. The sequence goes on from CM064531.1 coordinate 2,148,333, forward strand.
TTCTCTTTGTCACACTATCTTCCTCTTTGTCATACTGTCTTCCTCTTTGTCATACTATTTTCCTCTTTGTCATACTATCTTCCTCTTTGTAATACTATCTTTCTCTTTGTCACACTATCTTCCTCTTTGTCATAGTCTTCCTCTTTGTCATACTATCTTCCTGTGTCATACTATCATCATCTTTGTCATACTATCTTCCTCTTTGTTAAAAAAACACCCACAAGACCCCCCTTCAATATAAATTTGTACATGTTTCAGTAGAACAATTTCCCGGCCGAAGGCCGTTTCCTCTTTAAATACAGGCCGGCTATCGCTCGCCAGGAAAACAATCGACACCTAAATGGCACGAAAGGTCTTAATATTGGCAAATAAATGGGGCAAAATGTCTGAAAATCGCCAAACTAAAGGGGCGGATGTCTTTAAATCTCATAACTAATAAGGCTAAACATGAGGGAGGAGGAGGACTCGAAAAACCAACTGCCTCCCCTTAATGACCTCTCCCTCTGTGATCGAGTATCGGCGCCTGGTGATCCAAAGGTTATTAAAAGTTAAGGGGAGATGTCCAATTGAGGGATTTTTTTCTTGACTCCTTTCTCCCTCATGTTTAGCCCCATTGTTTTTCAAATTTTAAGACGTTTGCCCCATTATTTTGACTATTTTAAGAACTTTCAACCCATTTCTGTCAATTTTAAAACCTTTCGTGCCATTTAGGTGTCGATTTTATCCTGGCGAACGATAGCGAGCGTGTAATTTAAGAGGAACCGGCTTTCAGCCGGGAAATTTTTCTACCGAAAAATGTACAAATTTATCTTGAAAGGGGCTCAAGGGGGTGTAATCTTAAGGTTGCAGGATATCTAGGGACCAAACTAAAAACCTCCCCTTAATAGGCTGTCCTCCTCCCTTGAACAAGTTAGGCCGGGCTTTAGTTTACAAGTTAGGAGGAAGGGTTTAGTAGACAGCTGGATTATTAACTAGTTTATGGGAGAATTACAGCTAAAAATGTTGTGCAGATTTTACATACCGTATAATTATATAATATGGATTCGAAGTCTGGGCCATTCTTAAATCCCTCTCAATATTCTCACATCCCTCTCAATAAGTTCACATCCCTCTCACATCCTTTTTCCTCTTACCACTCTCACATCACTCTCAATAAATTCACATCCCTCTCACATCCTTCTCATAACTCGCTCCCACGCTTCCCCCATCCCTCTCAATACGTTCACATACCTCTCACATCCTTCTCATCTCTCTCGACACCACTCACATCCCTTTCCTCTCATCTCTCTCACAACTCGCTTCCATTCCTCTCTCTCTCTCCCTTGGGTACAGTAAGTCATCAGGGTAGACGGCCTCTCTCTCTCTCTCTCTCTAGGCCCATTCCCCTAGCTCGCTCTCACATTTACTCTCTCTCTCTCTCTCTAGGCCCATTCCCCTAGCTCTCTCACATTTACTCTCTCTCTCTCACACTCTCTCCAGGCCCATTCCCCTAGCTCTCTCTCACATTTACTCTCTCTCTCTCTAGACCCATTCCACTAGCTCTCTCTCACATTTACTCTCTCTCTCTCTAGGCCCATTCCCCTAGCTCTCTCTCACATTTACTCTCTCTCTCTAGACCCATTCCCCTAGCTCTCTCTCACATTTACTCTCTCTCTCTCTCTCCAGGCCCATTCCCCTAGCTCTCTCTCACATTTACTCTCTCTCTCTCTAGGCCCATTCCCCTAGCTCTCTCACATTTACTCTCTCTCTCTCTAGGCCCATTCCCCTAGCTCTCTCTCACATTTACTCTCTCTCTCTCTAGGCCCATTCCCCTAGCTCTCTCTCTCACATTTACTCTCTCTCTCTCTAGACCCATTCCCCTAGCTCTCTCTCACATTTACTCTCTCTCTCTAGGCCCATTCCCCTAGCTCTCTCTCACATTTACTCTCTCTCTCTCTAGACCCATTCCCCTAGCTCTCTCTCACATTTACTCTCTCTCTCTCTAGGCCCATTCCCCTAGCTCTCTCTCACATTTACTCTCTCTCTCTCTAGACCCATTCCCCTAGCTCTCTCTCACATTTACTCTCTCTCTCTCTAGGCCCATTCCCCTAGCTCTCTCTCACATTTACTCTCTCTCTCTCTAGACCCATTCCCCTAGCTCTCTCTCACATTTACTCTCTCTCTCTCTCTCTCCAGGCCCATTCCCCTAGACCTCTCTCTCACATTTACTCTCTCTCTCTCTCTAGGCCTATTCCCCTAGCTCTCTCTCACATATACTCTCTCTCTCTCTAGGCCCATTCCCCTAGCTCTCTCATATTTACTCTCTCTCTCTAGGCCCATTCCCCTAGCTCTCTCACATTTACTCTCTCTCTCTCTCTCCAGGCCCATTCCCCTAGCTCTCTCTCTTTCTAGGCCCATTCCCCTAGCTCTCTCTCACATTTACTCTCTCTCTTTCTAGGCCCATTCCCCTAGCGCTCACGTTTACTCTCTCTCTCTCTCTCACTCATACATACACTAACTCTCCCTCTCCCCTTCTCCATTTGGGGCCATCTCCCCTAGCTCTCTCTCATTTTTAGACACACATACACACACACACCACACACATACACACCCACCCACACACTCTCTCTCTCTTTATGTACACTCGACCAAGAAACAATCTCTAAACATTCTGGAAGTTGATCGAAATTTTGTGATAATACCTCACAGACGTATGCTTCACCCGGTTCATTCCGTTCACACGAGATTCTATACAGCTCACCAGTGTAAAGATTGTTTTTTGGTCGAGTGTACAATCGGGGGTATTAAGTGTTGTCATAGATTCCAGTGGTTTTCGCTCAACAAATGTTATTGGTATCTTTATAGTTACTGGGAAAAGTGCTTATCCCTCAGAGTCCGAAACTTTGTGAAATATCTGACAACACTTATTAACCTCAACTGTACATACTGCATACTGTATATGCGCGTATGCATGTGTGTATGTGTAGATATACAGCATATGCCTTCAATATGTGTGTGTGTATGAGTCGAGGGTATGGTTAAATCTGAATAAAAAAAAGAATCCATTCCATTTTCTTCTTTGCTATACATTTCTCAGTAGATAATTTCTAGACTCGCCTGGGGTCATTCTTCTGTTTCTTGCTGACCCAAACGTCGGAGGATTGGTGGGTAGGGAGAGAGCCTCCCACATTACTATCCTTGTCTTAAACCCTAACATATTTTGTTTTCTTTTCTTTTTTAAAGGCCCGACTGCCTAGTAGGGATTTTAATGTTAGTGTATCTATGTGACTCTCTCTCTCTCACACACACATGGTGCTAAAAATGTATATAGCATTATTATAAGCTAAATATAACGGATCCATGCTGTCTAACAAAAAATAAAGCTCGAAATCCTGCGCCAAAGTTTCTGGAGTTTGAAATTCGGAATCATCAAATTGAGCCCAGAGGTTCAACTGAGAGGGGTTTGTAAGGGGAGATGGGCCGTTTTTCTGGTCCTCCTTCTCCCTCATGTTTCACCCCATTAGTTTTCAGATTTTATGACGTTTTCCCCATTAATTTGTCGATTTTAATAACTTTCACCCCATTTCTTTGTCAATATTAAGACCTTTCGTGCAATTTAGGTGTCAATTTTTTCCTGGCGAACGAAAGTGAGCCTGTAATTTTGGAAGAACCCGGCCGAATTTTCTACCGAAAAATGTACAAATTAATCTACAAGGGGGATCTAATGGACGTTTTTTTTAAGTTTGATGGAGGTCTAGGGAGGAAACTAAAAAAATAATGAATAAATGAAAACAAATGGACGAAAAAGTGAATATATAGGGCATATTTATTAGTTAGTTTATTTGTTATGTATTTATCATTGTTTTAGTTTCCTCCTTAGATCTCAATCAAGCTTTACTTTTTGGGCGATTTTTGCGTGTATTCGTTATTTTTCTAGTTTCCTCCCTAGACCTCCATCAAATTAAAAAAAAAAAAAAAAACATCCATTAGATCCCCCTTTTAGATTAATTTGTACATTTTTCGGTAGAAAAATTTCCCGGCCGAAGGTCGGTTCTTCCAACATTACAGGCTCACTATCGTTCACCAGGGAAAAAATCAACACCTCAATAGCACGAAAGGTCTAAATATTGGCGAAGAAATGGGGCGAAAGGTCTTAAAATCGACTAACTAATGGGGCAAACATCTTAACATCTGAAAACTAAAGGGGCTAAACATGAGGGAGAAAGTGGTCCAGAAAACCGGCCCATCACCCCTTAAGGGGTAGAGTTTATATATATGTTCATTTATTTATGTATTTATTATAGTTTTAATATGCCATACCGTTTCTGCCAGTGCCACAGTTCAAACCATTTGTCACGGATTCGGACAACCCAACTGTAGGTTCGCTTATTAGTAGGTTACAAAGGACTGGAGTTTTTGAAAAGAGGCTCCAGTCTTGAATTTCTTCCCGACTTATGCTCGCTTAACCCTTTGAAGAATGTGACGCATATTAACAGTTTATTCTGGCTATCATTAGGCGATTTTATACAACTTAAGAAGGATCTGTGGGAATGATAAGGGTAAAGACTACCTCAGTTAACCCTCTGACTTCCATGTACTGAATAAAATCGTCTTTTAAAGGCCGGATAACATATGTAAAATGGGTATTGGATCTTGAAACTTGAAAGGGGTAATAATCCTGAAGGGTTGGTAGCCTATAACGTCCTATAATAATAAAACTAATACAAATGGTAGGCTCTTCTTCTTCTTCTTTAGAGCTTGCCCGTAGACCGTGTAGATCCACAGAGCTGACCTTTGTATCGGTACTGGCTCAGACTGAAGGAGTCCAAGCAGTCAACTTTCTACAAAAGGTCTAATCCGAACCAACTCCTAACACTGTATCACAGATCTTTGTCCATTCCTGCATGTAAACTTTATTTAAGGGGGGATGGTTCACTTTTTGGGCGGTTTTTGCATGTATTCATTATTTTTCTAGTTTCCTCCCTAGACCTCCATCAAATTTAAAATAAAACATCCATTAGATCCACCTTCTAGATTCATTTGTACATTTTTCGGTAGAAAAATTTCCCGGCCGAAGGCCGGTTCTTCCAACATTACAGGCTCACTATCGTTCGTCAGGGGAAAAATCGACACCTAAATAGCACGAAAGGTCTAAATATTGACGAAGAAATGGGGTGAAAGGTCTTAAAATCGACTAACTAATTTGGCAAACATCTTAACATCGGAAAACTAATGAGGCTAAACATGAGGGAGAAAGTGGTCCAGAAAACCGACTCATCGTAAGTAAGAAGAACAATTAGATTTCTCCAAAAGTCCATATTATGCTTTCGCTGGTTAACCTGACGGAGATAATATAACAAGGGTGAATGACACGTGCGGCGTCACGGGTCTTGTAGGCACGTTTTTACTCTCAAGTAGCACAGGACTTCGGTGAACAATATCTATCAGCACATCAATTTCCAGCTCGATATCGAATACAATTCCATTTGCCTTATCCATCCGCCACCTCTGATCCCAAAATGACAAGAACACGAACAACAACGTCGATTATTCATAGCCTACTCTGCTTTTTTTGTCCTCCAGCTGATGGTAAATTGCTATCTCTCCATCCTGATTACTACGCTATTACCATGATTTTGTAGCGAAATATGTTGCTAAGTATGAAAACTTGGCAATAGTATGACGCACAGACATAGCAGTATCATATTTTTTCCAGTAATAAGCAATACATCAAGTACTAAAAGATTCAATTTACCATCAGCTGGAAACAAAATAGACCATAAACTTTTCGGTCAGTGACGCGACAGCGGTAAGCCCATGAATCGTGGCTGCAACGCTAATTGTATAGGACTGTCTTCAGTCCCTTATCTACTTTCACTCTTGTCAAAATTAATAATATACGAGTATAGGTCAAGTATGCGGTGATGTTGAAGGTAAGCCTTAAAACGGCCTTATATAATTATACAGTCCCAAGGTTGAGACAGGCCAAAAATAAAGTAAAAAATAAAAATAAAAAATACAGCGTGTGATTTTCTCCCGTGTCCAGCTGAGGAGTGCTGAAGCAATTTCAAGTTTTCAACTCTACCGAATATTCAGTAAATATAACATCAATAAAGTTATACGTTATATTTTTCATTAAGTTGTAAACGACACTTAGTAGCCTACAATACAAATACAGTTTTGTGTATGAAAGCATAAACTGATATATTATCAGTTTTACGTGAATGATTCCTGTTTATGTTAACACTAGCCCTGATTTATTGGGATTTATTTATTACTTTTGATTATTTCGATGGTTTTGCAAATTTCGATTTTTTTTCTCACCCTAGAGGCCTAAACTGAAAACCCCCTCCTCCCCAGAATCTTTTCAAGATAGAAAAGTCCCCTCCCCCTTCAAGCTTTTTCATAAATTGCAGGCTCGCTATCACACTCCCAAAAAATCAACACCTGCATGGAGCGAAACGTCATATTCATATATAATCCCCAAACTAGTGACGCATAGTATCTTAAAATGGCTAGACTAATGCAGTAACCGCATTAGTCTAGCCATTTTAAGATGCTGTGCGTCACTAGTTCGGGGATTATATATGAATATGACGCTTTGCTCCAACTATAACGATCCACCCTCGGCTGTGATAGGGTTAAGTTGTAATATGTTTTTCTTCCACAAAAGTATCGTTGTAAATATATTACAACTGTGTATTTCGTTTCGATATGGTTTAACTGGTGAGAAGATTGCCAAAACTCATAATTATCTTACCTCATTGAATGCAAGTTAATCAACTACAGTAGCCTATATCTGTACTGGCATACCTTATATTTTGTATATTAACTGAATAATCTTGTTATTATTGACTTGTATTGTTAGTGTAATATGACTATAGGTAGGCTATGGCAACGCATGTTTGACTACACCATCTATAATATATACGATCAAATATTATTGCCGTTCGATTACAAGAAGAGGGAGCAGTTGAACCATGGTTACCACACTACTGTGGTGTGGCAGTGCTTTGCCTGCCATGACATTTTAAGTACCGTACTATGGTTATAATTGTAACGTACACATCGTGACATCAATACAAGTATGGTATAATCCAGGACATTATAAACCTGCTCATTGTCTCCACATTTTGGTTGACATTGGGCTTGCCATGAAACGTTTCACACCGTTACCGTAATCTAGATGCCCTAAGTTATTCTATAGTGTCTCTACCGTAACCTACAGAGTTATTATGTAACGTAACAATACTTTTTGTCGAATAACATTACAAATATAAATGATCAAGCTCCTGCTCGATAATCTGTCATAGGAATGAGTTTTTACATTTCATGCTAGTGTCGTAATTCTTGTTATGAACCCCTGGCCGATGCATCGCCAAAGAGGACAGTTTACATTTGAGTGATGTGCACGTGTGGAGTCTGTTCTTCATACAGTATAACCTCCTGTGATATGGCGATATACTGATAGAGGTTGTAAGCAAGAACTACAACTGAACAGTGGAAGCATTTGCTGTGAAGAAATGGATTTTTGACATTGGCAGTCGGTAAGTAGGCTGCTGATATACAGCTATTGCAGCCTTGCCTTACACCTTTGCTGGGTTTTGCGAGGCTAATCTTGACTCATTTTGACGAAATTATTTACTAGTCGGCCTTCTGCATATTTGCTGTAGGCCTATAAACTATTGCACATAATACCAAGTGGCTTTAGAGACCCATACTATACTTAGGCTAAATTCAGAATGGAAACGCTGAATTTATGAAAAATTATTTGTGGCATTGCCGCATTGACGATTTAGCAGACGACCCCGTTTTCTATTGTTACGATGCGCGATCTTGGTGTTTTCACTCTCCCACAGTGCTATACGGTAATTTGACGTCATCTACATAATTGTTTAGAGCAGCGGGGGTCTGTGGACGGCAGCCCCCAGGTTAGGCCAGGTTAGGGTAATGAAAAACAAATTGTCGTCGGAGTAGGAGGGTGACTCACCACATGTTTGTTTACGTCCACGAGTATTCTTGGTAGCGTGGCGTCCACGCTCCAGCAGTACTTTTTTGTTTTTAGTAATTTGACGTCTGCTACTTCATTATATAGAGCAGCAGGGGGCTGGGGACTACAGCCTCCATGTTAGGTCAAGTTGTCAGGTTAGGATAATGAGGGACAAAATAATGTCGTCGGAGCAGAGGAGTCTGGCGAGTTGTGAGTGTCGAGTAGGCCTATCCCCACCCGGCGGGAAGAGAAGGTCGACCTGTAAATTTTTACCGTCAAAATTAGGCCTAGTCGAGATTATTCAAGGTTGCTCCAGAGGTATTTTGACTGATATTGGCTTCTCGATAATGTTAACAAACATAGCATTGATGGGTAATTCTCCAGAAGACATGTGTGACGTTTTTACTGATTATTTTCAGTTTAAATTATGTTTGTGCCGTTCCTATTTTGGGTTGTTTTGCAAGTTTTGCATTTTAATACTTATACTGTATATATATATATATATATATATATATATATATATATATATATATATATATATATATATATATATAACCTAATGCATAACATTGCTGTGGGAGAAACTTTTATTTAATGTTTATTAATTTGGGTTTTTATTTCTAATTTTAGAATAGGGTAACCTAAAAACCTAACCAAACCTTTCCTAGGCTATATATCGTGGGTGACTAGGAGAGTTTTTAGGTAATAGGCCTAGCCTAGTTGTTAGCGGGCGTATCGTTGCTTTGTTTACATTGTGTTCCGGTTATGCTCTCGTTTATTTTGACCGATTTCCGAATAATAGGCTATCACCATACATGCAATAAATCGTCTAAATAACTCAACCTAGTAATCTTAGGGGGGGGGGGCTGCCGCCCCTGCTAATGGGCTCTTCAGTGGAGGTGTGAGGCCGGCAGCCCCACTAATAATACTAGGTTGGGATTAGGTTAAGCTTCTTTAGATGATTTATTCCTTAATTTTGGAAAACAAAATAGGTCAAATTAGATGCGAACGTAACCACGAGCGTAATACCGTAAACAAAGCCACAATACGCCATCAAACACAATTATTATCATCTTCAGGAATGGTTAGGTAAGTTTTTTAGGTCATTCTAAAGATAAACATTTAATAATAGGTGCAGTTTTAGTATAGTAGCGCGCCGATTTGGAGAGTTCGGCGGCGATCTAATTAGCCTAGCCTTTGTCTAATTTACTGATTTTTTTCGAAATTAAGGCATAAATCATCTAAATAAACTTAACCAAAATCAACTTAACCATTTATAAAATAATACACACGTCCGTGCATTAATAAGTTTTCATGAGTAAGGTAAGACCAGAAAAATAAGATGAAACGCCTCAATTGACGAGTACCGTACTTCTGCTACAGTTTGTCCTATTCATTTTCCTAGATAAACCTACACATTTATGAGACATTGTTTATGTACGATTGCCATTTTGGATTCATTCGTACATTCGTTTACAAGTAGCCTACTTTAACGCATTTTTGTATCGATTTAAGGTAAGGTTAGGTAGGTGGTTATAATATTAAAGTTATTTTCGGTTAGTCAGGTTAATTAGATGAGGTACTTTAATTGAAATTGTAACGAATTATTTCTGATGTAAATGATATTGACAAAATGAACAAATCACACACACATAGGCTATAACAAATCGGGTAAACCTAGGATACATGTCAAAAATCGAATGTGGCTACTTATACATGTCAAAAATCGAATGTGGCTACTTATGCTAATTTAGTTAGCCTAGCCCAGTCTCGAGCTATGCCCAGCATAAGTGTATTCTTTCTATTTATTGTCAGATACGTTGCTCACCGAAATAGTGGCCACGAATGAATCACCTTCATAGGCTACTCCTGTAATTCGTCAGCTGGTGGAAGCGACCGCAGCGCTCATCCCTCCCAACACCGCTTTCACAAATATATTTTGTTGTTCAGCCTGCCTCTCCCTCTCTGCCCTTCCATCCACTCTCATACATTTGTTTTAGTCATTCTCTCACTCTCCAAATTACCATTCGCTCTCGTACTACCGGTACCTCATTCGCCAGTCTCTTTCTCCATGTGACTCAACACGCATTTCTCAAGTACCGGGTACCGTAACTCATTTCTACCCTTCTCACTCTCGAGTCCATTGCCTGCTCTAGGCTAGGTTCTAATTATCCAAATTGCGAGTTTAGGACTAACAGGAAGTTCAGGCTTTAAGAATCGAAAATAAACAGATATACCCGGTACCGGTACAATACAAATAGTGAAATGGGATGGAATGCAATATTTTGAATTGGATTGAATTTGGAATTACCCTATGTGTTTACAAAAGACCGGTAGCTTATAATACCGTTAGTCTGTTACTGATTATTAATATTTAGCCTATGTCTACACTCTACAGATTGAGCTTGCTTGTAACCCGAGTCTCGCAAGTGGTCATTTGAAAAGTTGTATTGGATAGAATAGGCTAACAGCCACAGGCTGTGCAAAATGGGGTTTTGAACTATTGCATGCTTTCGGTGGGCAATTAAGCTAATTTCACTTTTTTTGTTTGCATTCTCGATGTCCACATGTATTAATAAATGTATTTATATAAATTTATATTTTACTTTATATTTACTTTGGGTGACACAAATAAACATTTTGGTGTTATATACTGTAACTAGTGTAATCTAACCTATGATAGCTTTGTATCAGTTAAATTAGTTGAGATAAGTTATTATGTAAAAGTGTACATATTAATAATTATATACATAGGCTATATATATATACCGGTATTTATATAGGCCTAGGCTATAGGGTAACCGCAAATATACGAAATTGTAAGACTTGCAGAACTAGGTTTAAGTTAGGCCTATTCACAAATTATCCTGGCTAATCTATTGCACAGGGCTTGAAAATAATATACCGTTTAAATCATGATTTTTCGCGTAAAATATGACGTAATCTTTGATAAAATGCTTATGTATCTCTCCAATAGGCTTTATTTGTATTTTATTAGCATTAGCCATTTAGCCCATGGCACCAAATATGAATGTAACATACACCGGTACCATTCTGGTAGGATAAATATACCAGTATTGTTTCAAGTAGGTAGCCCCAGAAATCGTTAACCCTAATCTTTGTAACTAAAAGGGCTAGAACAAATGGGCTAATACCTTCCACACCTATTCTCTGGCTAACCCTTCCCAAATGGTAGAAATATCAACTCTATTATTCTAGTCGTGTTTACTTGGAACAGGGTATAGGGCATTATGCATAATATAAGTTAGGCTAGGTTTTGGGTAAAGATGTGAAGAGAAAATAACCGACAATTTTATGTGCTAGCGTACCGGTATATCAGTAGGCTATAGAGCCAGAGTCTATATGCTAGCGTACCGGTATATCAGTAGGCTATAGAGCCAGAGTCTATGTGCTAGCGTACCGGTATATCAGTAGGCTATAGAGCCAGAGTCTATGTGCTAGCGTACCGGTATATCAGTAGGCTATAGAGCCAGAGTCTATGTGCTAGCGTACCGGTATATCAGTAGGCTATAGAGCCAGAGTCTATGTGCTAGCGTACCGGTATATCAGTAGGCTATAGAGCCAGAGTCTATGTGCTAGCGTACCGGTATATCAGTAGGCTATAGAGCCAGAGTCTATGTGCTAGCGTACCGGTATATCAGTAGGCTATAGAGCCAGAGTCTATGTGCTAGCGTACCGGTATATCAGTAGGCTATAGAGCCAGAGTCTATGTGCTAGCGTACCGGTATATCAGTAGGCTATAGAGCCAGAGTCTATGTGCTAGCGTACCGGTATATCAGTAGGCTATAGAGCCAGAGTCTATGTGCTAGCGTACCGGTATATCAGTAGGCTATAGAGCCAGAGTCTATGTGCTAGCGTACCGGTATATCAGTAGGCTATAGAGCCAGAGTCTATGTGCTAGCGTACCGGTATATCAGTAGGCTATAGAGCCAGAGTCTATGTGCTAGCGTACCGGTATATCAGTAGGCTATAGAGCCAGAGTCTATGCATATCAGTAGGCTATAGAGCCAGAGTCTATGCATATCAGTAGGCTATAGAGCCAGAGTCTATGCATATTCTGACAGTTTGAGCTCAAAATAATAAGTAAACCGCACGAATTATCTAGAATTTTACTCGGATCGCTACCTTTTAATATAGCTTATGTTTTTAGCATTAACATTGAAAGTTCCAAGATTCGATTTCCAGGAAATGATTCAATGAGGGACGGCTGGACAGTTTCCTCACAACATGTTTCTGTTCGCCTTTTTTTCTGTGTAAGATTATGAAGGAGACAAAGGCAAAGCTGCCTGTAACAAGTGTTTCCCCTAAAGTTACTTGAATGATAAAGAACAGTAATTATATATATACTTGGATTAAGTAGACGTTTGTGACATCCATTCTGGCGAGATAAGCTGTGGAAACCTATATTCAGTAGGCATAGCACCTGTGTACAGTCATGGGCCATAACACCTGCACACCCATATGCATCTGTATCGAACCCAAGCGAGACAATCCAATGTTCTGTTATATTCCAGAGGCTTAACAACTTGGCTTTAAAGATTCATATGGGTATGCAGGTATTATGGCTCGTGAGTATACCGGTACCTGACTTGATGACTCGCCCGCCATATACGTATGCCAAAGGTCAAAGACAGTTTTATATTTGTTTATCTTGTATTTATTTATTGATTTAGTTAGATATTTTTTCCTTTTCCATCCATCTTGTATAACCCCTAACCTCTACGCTCTTTAACTCTTACCGTATATCCTTATCTATTCCATCTATTATTTGTTTTTATTATATCTTTCACTTCATTTCCTCGTCCCCCACCATACACCTTTACCCTATTTTCCCTCCCAGTTCTAATTCTGCCTATAGCCTTTCCTCTCCCCCTCTCTACTATTTTTCTTACTTTAATTCATTCTCTCTCCCTTTTCCCATAGTTTACCTCTCCTCCCCTCCTGCTCTCTCTCTCTCTCTCTCTCTCTCTCTCTCTCTCTCTCTCTCTCTCTCTCTCTCTTTGTCTACCCTACTTTTTTTTGCCAATTCTTTTCTCTTTTTCGCCTATCCTATCCATTCTTTGTCTATCCTATCCATTCTTTGTCTATCCTATCCTTTCTTTGTCTATCCTATCCTTTCTTTGCCTATCCTACCCTTTCTTTGTCTATCCTACCCTTTATTTGTCTATCCTACCCATTCTTTGTCTACCCTACCCTTTATTTGTCTACCCTACCCTTTATTTGTCTATCCTACCCTTTCTTTGTCTACCCTACCCTTTCTTTGTCTACCCTACCCTTTCTTTGTCTACCCTACCCTTTCTTTGTCTATCCTACCCTTTCTTTGTCTACCCTACCCTTTCTTTGTCTACCCTACCCTTTCTTTGTCTACCCTACCCTTTCTTTGTCTACCCTACCCTTTCTTTGTCTACCCTACCCTTTCTTTGTCTACCCTACCCTTTCTTTGCCTATCCTACCCTTTCTTTGTCTACCCTACCCTTTCTTTGTCTACCCTACCCTTTCTTTGTCTACCCTACCCTTCCTGTCTATCCTACCCTTTATTTATCTATCCTACCCTTTATTTGTCTATCCTACCCTTTCTTTGTCTATCCTACCCTTTCTTTGTCTATCCTACCCTTTATTTGTCTATCCTACCCTTTCTTTGTCTACCCTACCTTTTCTTTGTCTACCCTACCCTTTATTTGTCTATCCTACCCTTTCTTTGTCTATCCTACCCTTTCTTTGTCTATCCTACCCTTTCTTTGTCTACCCTACCCTTTCTTTGTCTACCCTACCCTTTCTTTGTCTACCCTACCATTTATTTGCCTATCCATTTCTTTACCATTTCCTTGCATATTCTACCAGTACCCTTTAATTTCATTTCGTACCCTACCCATATATCGCCTTCATTCTCTCTACCCCATTTCTTACCGGTATTATTTCTTATTTTAAACAAGTTGGTTATTAGATGGCAAACGTGTTATTTAACGCAATAAAGTTGTTCTACACAAGCAATGTTTTATGCAGTTTGCTATTTTATGTAAGCAAGCTATTTTATGCAATCATTTATTGTATGCAAACAAATTATATTCTGCATCTGTGATATACAGTAGGTCAGTTCGTACCGTACATAGTTTTAGTTTTATATTTAGTATTATTATTTTATTATAATTTACTAGTTACGACACCACATATACTATACCCTGTTCACCATAGGTAGGCTAGAAATCCCAACTCCAACCTCTCATGACTCTACAAATACTAAAGTAATCAAGCTAACATTTAAACCATTTGGAAAGAGTCAGCCAGGGAATAGGTGTGGAAATTTACAGCCCATTTGCTCTAACCCTTTATGAGGTACCGGTACGGTACATAGGATAGAGGTCACGGTTTTTGGCCTACCCATAATGAAACCATACCTATAATAAAACTATAAACCTACCTCCCAACTATAATATAAACTCGCGAACACATTAAATCCAGGTGTCACTCATTAACCCTTAGAGTATAATATTATACCGTACCAGCGACGTGAGATATATTTTGTTCTAGCGATATTTTGACGATAGTGTGCAGCTTAGGATGGATCTGTGGTAGTTAAAAGGGTTGGTTGAGATATATGGAAGCCTTATTATTGTCAGATTTTCTTCCTAAGCTGAATAAAATTGTCTACAAATTGCCATATGATAAAAAGGACGTCCCTGGTACTGAACGGGTTAATAACACATAGGCCTATGCCACGTTCATGTATTAGCAACTGTACAGTCTGCCTAAACTCAGGTGTACACAAATTATACTTGCATCCTGTCACCGCTCTCCCTTCCCCTCTCCCCTCTTCCTTCCTCTCACCCCTCTTCCTTCCTCTCACCCCTCTCTATACCCTCTTTTATGACCCCCACATCCTCTTCTCTTGTCTCCCCTCCCCTCTTCTCTCATTTAGCCTTTCTTTTCTTTTTCACCAAGAGTAGGGTATCCATTGGCATGGATCGCAAGGGCTTTGAGATACTAACTGTTCCTTGTAAATGGTTCTCCTGCCCCATCACTCCTCTTCCCCCCCCCTCCTTCTACTACCCCCTACTCTCATCCTCTTCCCCATTCCCCCTTCCCTCCCCCTCTCCCTACTATACCCTTCTCTCCCCCTCCTCCTTCCACTATTCTCCCCTCTCCTTTCCACTCTTCTCCCCTCCCCCTACTACACCTTTCTCTCTCCCTCTCCCTTGCCCCCCCCTCTCCACTCTTCTTTCTCCTCCATTCCCCCTACTACACCTTTCTCTTACCCTCTCCCTCCCGAGCCCTCCCCATCCACTTTTCTGTCTCCTCCCCCTACTACACCTTTCTCTTACCCTCTTCCACATTCCCCCTCCCCTTCCCTCCCCCTTCACTCTTCTTTCTCCTCCCCTCCTCCACTTACCCCCCGTTCTTACCTTCTCCCCCACTCTTATGTTTCTCCCCTTCCTCTCCATCCCCATCCCCACTCATCCCTCTCCATACTATCCCCTGCACTCTCCTTATACCCCCCCCCCACTCTCTCATCCCCCATTCTTTATCTCATCCTCATCCCCCCCCCCATTCTTTATCCCCCCTCACCCCCCCCTCTTCTTTATCTCCTCCACCCCCCACCCCCACCCCCCCCACCCCTCCAGCTCTTCAGGTCGAGGGGTGAATTCAGGGGAGGGTGGCAAGGCACGTGTTGCTTAAAGCTGCAGGGCCCCGGTGAGAGAGAGAGAGAGAGAGAGAGAGAGAGAGAGAGAGAGAGAGAGAGAGAGAGAGAGAGAGAGTAGGAAGAGGTGGTTAGAGAGAGAGAGAGAATGGGAAGAGGTAGTTAAGGAAGAGAGAGAGAGAGAGAGAGAGAGAGAGAGAGAGAGAGAGAGAGAGAGAGAATGGGAAGAGGTGGTTAGGGAGAGAGAGAGAGAAGAGGTGGAGAGAGAGAGAGAGAGAGAGAGAGAATGGGAAGAGGTAGTTAAGGAAGAGAGAGAGCGAGAGAGAATGGGAAGAGGTGGTTAGGGTGGACAGTCTGGAGAGAGAGAGAGAGAGAAAGAATGGGAAGAGGTAGTGGTAGTTAAGGAGGAGAGAGAGAGAGGGTGAGAGTGAGAGAGTGTGTGTGTGCGAGTGGGAAGAGGTGGTTAGGGAGAGTGAGAGAATGGGAAGAGGTGGTTAGGTTGGACAGCCTGGAAAGAGAGAGAGAGAGATAGAGAGAATGGTTAGGGAGGAGGATAGTCTGGATGAGAAAGAATAAGTGTGTTACAAGGAGTTGAAGGGAATAGCCTAATTAGGCTTGTGTATACAAAAACTAGCAGTCTATTCCAGGGAGATAGCCTTATCACCGGTTAATCTAAATGTAAGGAAGAAAAAAAATAGAAAACAAAATATATATATATACATTATATATACCGGTATATATAATAATGTATGTATACAGTATATCAGTGCAATGTGCAACAATGTTTTATTTTACTAGTTCTACTGAAGTACTATTTACAACTTCCAAACAAAGTTTATTCCTGGTGAGCTGATTTTGTTTATAAATGCGTTTCCGGTACTGTACCGCTACTCGTGTTAAACTTCCTCAGTTCTTACATCCAGCCTTGGCTGTGTGACATATTCGGTGACCGGTCAACTCAACCAGTTGACCATTTCAACCAGTAGCTCTCAACCAGTACCAAATCAACCAATACGATTAGGTTAGGTTAGGTTAGGTTAGTACTATATTTTGGCACTGGTTTGGTTGGTCTGGGTTAATTTGGCACTGGTTGAGAGCTACTGGTTGAAATGGTCTACTGGTTGAGATGACATGGAACCGACATATTCATGTACAGACAAATTAGACAATACATCTTGATATAATGCAGATTTTCAATCCCATGTAGTAGGCCTATTGGTATTTTAAGTACGGCAAGCGTACCGGCACTTTAATTATTTGAATTCTCAGTCCATGAGATTCCAAATAGAAAAGGACATTAGTTCTTTTCCAATCCCCGTACTGTAGTTCAGATTCTTATTTATGGAATAATTATCGTAGCCTTATCTAAATTAAATGTACGGTAATCTGTAAAGAGATCACACTCAACTGACCAACATAGGCCTATAGGCTACCGTATATGATTGACGACAGATTCTAGGGAAACTCCTGAAGTAACGAGTCCATTCAGAAGACATTTATTTATCACAACTTTTTCCAGTCTACATGGTAAGGTACCGGTAATCATAGTTATATCCAAATGGCTACTTTTTTGTTGATGTATATAACAATCAATTTTTACATTGTTTAACTATGGGAACTTCTGCATTGCTATGTCAATAATTAATCTAGTACCATTTCTGGAATGAGTTCAGAAGGTGAAAGTTGTCGTGGTCAGACACCTTCCTTCTTACCTGCGAATCCGCAAGCTAGACATAGGTGTGTTCTTGTACTGGTTCTTGTTGTGCTGAATGAGCTGGAGCATTTGGTGATTTGTTGAATGCAGCAATGCAATCTGTTCATACTTGTGGTGAGAATATAAGATTAACTTATGCCTATCTAGTTAGTGAGATCCATATCAGTAGTGGGTCTGGCCACGATGGTAATCATTGGCTCGGCCTGGCACAAGTAGTCCTACCGTATATGACACTGTCAGTAGCCTATCTAGCCTATGCAGAAGGACGAAGTTGTGGATCTTAATTACGTTTGTGCTTCCTATCTTGTAGGGTTGCAAGAGAAGGGCACTCAACACTCACTTGAAGAGACACATCAATTCAATTGGTTCGGTACCAAATGTATATCATGGGCGATTGCTGGTAGCATCACATTTAAAACCAGCATCTAATTTCAGAAACTGACTCGAGGTGTATAATTCAAGAGAACAACTATGACTTTATGGGAATGTGGCTCATCTCGTTGAATTTGTCCCTGCTCATGGTGTGGTTTTGGTGGGTGTCCCTGACGATGAGACCTCAGGGAAGACACTGTATTGGCCGAGGCAAACTTATCAATAATTTATAGACTTTTGGGAATGGATAGAGTTATAGCATGGAACTTTACTTCTCAGGCGTGGAGTTGGAGCGTGAGTCCAGCTATGCACTATAAATACCAATAATTGATTGAAAACAAAATCAAGCACTGACATTTGCCATGTACCAAACCGTCTTCCCCCTCAAAATACTTCAGATACAAGATTTAATGTATAGCTACTTTCTACCCCTCCTATTCATTTTATGTAGCAGTCTCATGCAAAAACGATTATTTATTAGTTTACATTTAACAGACATAGTCTAGCCTAAACCCCTACTGATACCACACACACTTCCATCCCCTTTACCCGTGTGGACTAAAGAGGACGTCAGTCAGTCAGTCCCCTCTCTTTCGTCCACACAATTCTACGGATTTTCCAGCCCGTCTTTGCCTTGCCTCTCTTGACCAACATCTACACCTTCCAACTCGCTTCTGGTGCCATTCCTTGCCAGTGTTAACCCTTTGAAGAATCTAACGCCTTTTGACAGTTTATTCTGGCTATCATTAGACGATTAGACGATAAGGTTATTAGAAGGTATGCAAAAACAATGTTCTAATTTTAGTCTCTGTTTTAACTGGAATGAAACCAAGCATGGTGTTACTCTCCCTTATAGTTATCATAACACTGACTCACAAATACAAGAGAGTAACCAGGTGCCTAGAAATAATAGATATGAAGTTGGTGCATGGCAGGATTATCCACATAGGCATAGGCATGAATATAACCATAGAGAAGGACCCACAAATCAAGGACACTATACTGATAGGCACAATAGAAATGACTATCACTCATCAAATGGTACTAGAGAAAGGCCACAAATACCGTATTCCACACAAAGAGGGTGCTACAATTGTGGCGAGTATAATCACAGACAAGCTAACTGTAGATACGTCTATAAATTAAGATGCTCTTCATGTAACACACTAGGTCACAAAAGCCGATTATGTAATCATTATAGCAAATAGGAACTAGGCCATGAAGAAACTGCCGGAAGAACTTTACCAAAACACATGGATCACTTAACCATAGAACATTTGAATGCTCAGTCACTCTTAGCAAATTTTGATGAAATATTATTGATGATAAATGAACGAAACTTGGACATTCTCTGTGTTAGTGAAACATGGCTTTCTTCTAATATCCCAGACAGTTTTGTAAATATTAATGGCTATAGTATATACCGAAATAATAATGGTAGGGGAGGAGGTGTCTGTATATATGTAAGAGATAATTTACAAACTAGTAAAATAACTATGAATATAGATCAACAAAGTGGAGTAGAGGATATCTGGCTCAGTGTACAAATTCGAAAGTTACCTACAATTCTCATTGGTTGTATGTATCGTCACCCCAAAGCTCCTGTATCGTCATTTGATTATATCCAAGAAGTGTTAAAGTCTGTTTGTCTACGTAAAAAATCCTTTTTTCTTTTAGGAGACTTAAACGATGACCTGTTTTTTAGTACAAATAAGATTAGTAAAATTATAACTACCAATCATCTCCATCAGCTTATTCAGAAACCCACAAGAATCACTTCTCACTCTAGCACCCTATTAGACGTCATAATTACTAATAACCTTAACACTTTACACTATGCAGATGTTGTATCACACTCAATTGGAGATCACGAAAAATTATGGTGGAAGTAAATGCTAGAAAACCCAAACGTCAACCCGTAATTAAGACTTTTAGACAAATGAGTAATTATGATAAAGATAATTTTTGTGATTTGATTATGGGTGAAACTGATAGACTAAATAAGATAATGGATACTGATGATGTAGATAAACAGGTAGAAATATTTACAACTGTATTTATAGAATGTCTCGATAAATGTGCTCCAATAACTACAAAGGAGATAAAAAGGCCCTATGCCCCATGGATAAACAACACCATTAAAACCGCAATAAGCGAAAGTAATAAGCTACAAGCTGCATTAAAACACGATAGACAAAACAGAGATCTAGAGTCAAAGTATAAAACTGAGAAAAAACGAGTCAAGTCTCTTATAGCCGGAACAAAAGTAAATTTTACCATGACCAATTTAATAATTGTAAAGGTGATACAGCATCAACTTGGAAATTAATAAAACAAATAGTTCCCAGTAATAAGAAATCTTCAAGTATCCAATCCTTTGATAACACGATAGAAAAAGTAGACAAATTTAACGATTTCTTTGCAAATGTAGGCAAATCATCGTATGAGAAATCACAAAATAACATTACACTAGACACAGATGAGAATACCGACCAACGATATGAGACTTCTACAACTGCTAACAATCTTTTTAGACTAAAACCAATTGACACAAATACTATAATTCTAACATTTAAGCAGCTTAAAGACACGAAAGCTTGTGGTTCTGATGGGATTTCTCTTCAGATGTTAAAAGATGCATTGTATGTTACAATATCTTACTTAACCTGTATAATAAACACCTCGATAGTAACTGGTAAGTTCCCGAAAATGTGGAAGCATGCTATAATTAAACCAATATATAAAAATGGAGACAAAGATTGTGTTGGTAATTATCGACCCATTTCACTTCTCCCAATATTATCAAAAGTTTTAGAGAAAGTCGCCACAAATCAGTATATGTCGCACTTGGAAAACAACAATCTGCTTTCTATAAGTCAACATAGTTTTCGGCCAAATTTATCAACGGAAACAGCCCTCACTTTATTAACTAATAAAATATATACTAATATGGATAACAAAAAAGTGTCTTTACTAACACTGCTTGATTTGTCTAAAGCTTTCGACAGTGTCAGTCATCAAATATTGTTAGAAAAATGCAAAAAAATAAATATTGACTCATTCTGGCTTATGAATTACTTGACCGATAGGACACAGGCTGTGCAGTTGGGTGATACAGTCTCATCTACTTTACATGTAACATATGGAGTGCCTCAAGGCTCTATTCTAGGACCCATTCTATTTATTATATTTGTCAATGATTTACTAAACTATGTTAAAGATTGTTTGCTCATTCAGTATGCTGATGATACACAGATACTCCACTCAGGCACTCTGGATGAATTAACTAATGTAATTAGCAAAACAGAAAATACACTCAAAATAGTGAAACAATATTTCCAGAGAAATGGTCTTATGTTGAATGCAAATAAAACTCAATGCATTTTCCTTGGCACTAGACAGCTTTTATCCCAAATACCCTCAAATGTATGTATACAACTCAATGATCATAAAATTATACCTTGTACACATGTAACAAATTTAGGTCTACATATAGATAGTAACATGCTTTTCAACAAACACACAAGTGAACTGAACAAGAAAGTCATGGGAACGTTGATGTATGTGAATCGTATAAAAGGTAATTTTGACAAAGCTACTAGGGTCATTGTGATTCAATCGCTAATTTTAAGTTTGATAAATTATTGCATAATGATATGGGGTTCAACTAATTGCACTATATTAAATACTGTACAAAAAATGCAGAATTTTGCTGCAAAGGTAGCAGTGGGTGGAGCAAAAAAATACGACCATGTAACTCCGATAATAAAGGAATTAGAGTGGCTACAAATAAAGCAAAAATATATATATGATACAGCTATTGCGGTGTATAAAGAAAGGCATAAGCTAATTCCAAACTGGCTAATACACTTTCCTATTGTTAATGAAATCATAAATAGTAACACAAGACAGCAAAACCATCTATATGTACAGAGAACGAACACCTTTTATGGTGAACGATCGCTTTTGGTAGCAGGTCCTAAAATATGGAATAGGTTGCCGAGATCAGTAAAGGACACAAATAACCTAAACACGTTTAAGCATATATCAAAAGATTATATTCTGAAACATGAAATGGATCTATAAACAAAAAATTTAATAATACTGTAACTGTCATTTTTTTTTATAGATATTGAAGACTGTCCATAGTAACATACTAGAGATGTTTCTTATTGTAAATATGTATATATATAATGTATGTATTTTAATATTTTTTTAATGTTTTATGTGAAGAACCATTGTAAAATGGAAAAATAAATATTCTGATTCTGATTCTGATTTTACACAATTTAGTAAGAATCTGTGGCAATTATATACCCTCTGACTTCCATATTTGGTATTTTGGCTCGAATCTCCCTTGAATTTGGCTCTGTCACTTTCAACTCTGGGGTAGGCACTCGCTACAGGCAGTTCTGCCTTTTGTCTCCCTCACTCACATAGAACAAAAATATATATATATATCTTCCTAATCTGCATACAATCAAATGAGTTAGCCACTGCATAAGAAA
Organism: Paralithodes platypus; assembly: GCA_032716605.1. Lineage (NCBI taxonomy): Eukaryota > Metazoa > Arthropoda > Malacostraca > Decapoda > Lithodidae > Paralithodes > Paralithodes platypus. The sequence goes on from CM064531.1 coordinate 2,170,553, forward strand.
CTACACTCGTAATTCAATCATGTAATATATTTCTATGTAGGCTAGATCATGGAGAGGAACGAAACTTATGTGGGCAACTGTACCCCGTTGATTTTTAAAGGCCCTTTCTAATAATTACTAAAAATCTTCTAATAGTAGCCAGAATACTAGGAAGAAAGATGTCAGTTAGCACAAAGATGGCCACACTTTTTCTTCAATCCCATGATCACACATATTTTTCTTGATCACTGTTTTTTATTGACCCTGTTATACCTTCATGCCCTTTTGTACACACACACAACCACACACACACACACAGTCTCATGTTCTTTCCCCCTTCCTCACACACAAACGCGTACCGGTACTCACAATACAAACACATTCCCTCACACATACTCGTACACACACACACACACACACACACACACACACACACACACACACACACACACACACACACACACACACACACACACACACACACTCACTCACTCACCTCTTTTACCAGTTGACGTCACATTCCATATTGCCATTTCTGCTAACAAAACTACCCAATTAGTTAACTATTAGACCTTTCACTGTTTCCGTGTCCAAATCATTTAGCCTAGTTAGCGTTCGTGTAGACTGTAAATTGATAAATTAATTAATAAATTAAATGCAGAGGCGATATGTGGCTGTCAGAGTCTATTGATTTAAGCCGCTGTCACACGAGCGCTTTTTCCGTCAATTTTCCATGAGCAAGTATTTTCTCGTATTATATTGGGACTTTTTCGCGCTGGTATCGGTAACTAGACTGAAGGTAGATTATGTTAGGCGGCTGATTTCTGAAAAGTGTAATTTTAGAAGCTTCCAGACCATAATTGCCCGTAAAAATTTATCTAAAAAGGTTCGTGTGACTCCGGTTTTAGGTTAGGTTAAGCCGGTGTCACACGTGCGTTTTTTCCGGCAATTTTGTCTCATAATGTTTTGAGTTTTTTTCACATTGTAATCGAAAACTAGACTGAATGTAGCTTATGCTATGTGGCTGATTTCTGATATACCGGTAACTTGAATTTTGAAGCTGCCAGACTACAATTGCTCGTAAAAATTGACGGAAAAAGAGCTCGTGTGACACCGCCTTTAGGGTTGGGTTGTGACGAGATAACCCTTTGACCTATTTTGACATTTTATTTTGGCTATCATTGGCAGATTTTATACAATTCAGGAAGGATCTGTGGGAATTATAAAGGTAAAGACTATCTCAATTAACCCTCTGACTTCCATACACCCTTACTAATCTGCATACACTCGTGTAGTACCGGTAATAGCCAGAAAACAGAACAGAAATGCGTATAGGATCTTCTAAGGGTTAAGTTAATTTGTTTTATTCATGCAAACTTCTAAATTCTATGATCTGTGTGCACCTCCTGATGACAAAAGTCGAATGGGGTCTCTGAACATGGACCTTTTTTGTTTTGTCTTTGTTTTTCCTTCCTCTATTTATTGTCTCTTAACCCCTTCAGCGCGATTACACCCTTTTAACTTTGACTAAAATTAGACTATTGTATGCAGCATAAGGGCCTATTTTATTCAGAGGGCTTATGGAGATCGTATTTACCCCTTTGTGTCCTCGACGTAGATTATAAGCTTAAGAAAGTCGTATAATGGTACGATACCCAGAATATGATAAAAAACAAAAAAAACAAAAAAAAAACAAGACCCTCCTTGAATGGTTTATTTCTCAACTTCGGTATTTGTAACTGATCTCGAAACTCTCCAATTAATCAACATCCTTTCTTTATTATGGTGACCAAAACTGTACACGGTATGGGGTGATGTGTGTGTGTGTGTGTGTGTGTGTGTGTGTGTGTGTGTGTGTGTGTGTGTGTGTGTGTGTGTGTGTTACTCAGTTACTTGTTCGTCAAGGGGAATCCACGCAATGCGAGCTAAGCTCATTATTATCGCGCCTCCTTAACTGGGAATGTATTGCGTGAAATGCATGTTAAGTGTTTTATGTACTGTTGGAATGGCTGTGGATGTGTGTGTAGTCTGTATCTAGCTAATTGGCGACATCGGAAACAAAGGCTTAGGGTGGATCTGTATGGTACCAGTCTCACTATAGACGGTACCGTCTCGCCCGAAGGCTTAGGTAGCCATCAGCTTAGGTGAACCATATGATACCCATCTCGCCTTGTACCATTTTTGCCAACCCCAGATGGGACGTCACAACGTCGTCCACTTATTCCAGGTACCTATTTACAGCTAGGTGAACTGAGGCTAACACATGAAAGGAGACAAGCCCAATTTGTCTCCGCCCGGCCGGGGATTGAACCCCCGACCCCTCGTGTGTGAGACGAGAGCTCTACCTACTAGGCTACGGGCTGTGTGTGTGTGTGTGTGTGTGTGTGTGTGTGTGTGTGTGTGTGTGTGTTACCGGTATTTGGTATAAATGTGTATGTTGATAGCATTTGGTATATGTACCGGTACGTGTATGTTGGTAGTATGTGGTATGAACGTGTGTATGTTGGTAGTACGGTATGTGTTTTGTATGTTGATAGTAGGCCTATGTGTTGTATGTGTATGTTGGTAGGATGTGTTATATGTATGTTGCTAGTATGGGGTATACAGTATGTACCGGTACTGTATGTTGGTACCGTAGTATGTGGTATGTGCGTGTGTGTGTATGTTGGTAGTATGAGGTATGTGTGTGTATAAGTTGCAAGTACTATAATTATGTGGTATGTGTGTGTGATGTGTAGGCTATATTGCGCGTACGTAGTGTGTGTGTGTATGTTGGTATTATGTGGTATATATACAGTATGTAGCCTATGTCTATGTTGGTAGTATGTGTGTAAGGTGCAGGCTTTATTGCGAGTAGAGTATGTAGTGTATGTGTATGTTGGTAGTATGTGGTTTATATGTATGTCTATGTTGGTAGTATGTGGTATGACTGTGTGTTGCTAACTAGTATGAGTTATGTGTGTGTGTGTGTGTGTGTGTGTGTGTGTCTTGATGATATATTGGTTTATATGAATGTCTATGTTGGTAGTATGTGGTATGAATGTGTATGTTGATAGTATGTGGTATATATGCATGTCTATGTTGGTAGTATGTGATATGAGTGTGTATGTTGATAGTATGTGGTATATATGCATGTCTATGTTGTTAGTATGTGGTATGAATGTGTATGTTGATAGTATGTGGTATATATGAATGTGTATGTTGGTAGTATGTGATATGAGTGTGTATGTTGATAGTATGTGGTATAAGAACATAAGAACATAAGAAAATGGGAGTCTGCAGAAAGCCGATTGGCCTAAGCAAGGCAGATCCCTGTCCCACACAACCCCAGTTCAATTACAAAGCCCAATTATAGGCTCAACACTCTAATACCCTGAGGATCATCTTACCAAAACGGTTAGAGATTAACGCAGGATTATGGGGGTATGCAGAGTGCTGATTGGCCCAACCCGGCTGATCCCCCTTCACACCCAACCCTTCTCGTCCATATGCTTATCCAATTTTATCTTAAAGCTCCCTACCGTTTTAGACCCCACTATAGCACTTGGTAGTCCATTCCACCCATCTACAACTCTGTTACCAAACCAATATTTGCCTATATCTTTTCTGAAACGAAATTTATCTAATTTGAAAACCATTGGTACGAGTTCTTTCGCTATCACTGAGCTTTAGTACATTTGTCATGTCCCCTTTGTTAATCCCACTAACCCACTTGAACACCTCTATCATATCCCCTCTAACTCTGCGTCTCTCTAACGAATGTAAACCTAATTTCTTCAACCTTTCTTCATACGAAAGATTTCTAATATTATGGATCATTTTTGTCATTCTACGCTGTACTCTCTCCAATGAATCTATGTCCATTCTGTAATAAGGACACCAAAATTGGACAGCATAATCCATATGGGGTCTCACTAATGACAAGTAAAGTTTTAAGATAACATCAGCAGTTCTGTTACTCACACTCCTAGAGATGAACCCGAGAATCCTGTTTGCCTTATTACGAACGCTTATACACTGTTTTCTAGGCTTCAAATCATTGCTAACAAACACACCTAGATCTTTCTCACAGTCTGAATTTTCTAATTCTAAATTAGCTAGTTTATATTTAACATTTGTATGCATCTTCCCTATCTTTAATACCTTGCATTTGTCAATGTTAAACTTCATCTGCCAATTTACTGACCATTCGTGTAAGGTATCTAGATCCCTTTGGAGGCACTCTATATCGCTATCTGAATCAATTGATCTCCCCATTTTAGTATCGTCTGCGAATTTACTTATCCTACTAGTTATACCTAAATCTAGGTCATTTATGTATATAAGAAACAACAGGGGACCTAATACCGATCCCTGGGGGACACCACTTTTGACTGCTCCCCACTCTGACTTGGTACCATTTATGCTGACTCTCTGTTTCCTACCAATTAGCCATGACCTAATCCATCCCAACAACGATCCTCCTATTCCATGTGCCTCAACCTTTCTCATCAATCTCTCATGAGGGACTCTGTCGAAAGCTTTACTGAAATCTAAATAAATAATATCATATGACTTGTCACTATCTACTGCTTCATATACCTCTGAGAAAAAGCTAAGCAAATTAGTAAGGCAAGAACGTCCCTGAGTGAATCCATGCTGAGAAGAATTTATTAAGTTAAATTTTACTAAGTGGCTTCTAATTTTCCTAGCAATAATAGACTCTAGCAACTTTCCTATGATTGATGTGAGACTAATGGGACGGTAATTGGATGCTATCGATTTATCACCTTTTTTGAAGATCGGAACTACATTTGCAAGCTTCCAAGCTTCTGGAACTAAACCTGTTTCTAAAGACTTGTTAAATAAAAATGCTAATGGGTTACTTAACTCATCTCTGCATTCTTTTAATACTCTAGCATATACCTCGTCAGGACCAGGCGATTTTTGAGGTTTCAGTCTGTCAATTTCCTTAAGCACATCATTTCTACTTATACTAACTGTACTTAACATATTTTCTATACTATCACTATATACCATATTGACTTCTGGAATCTGTGCCAAATTTTCATTAGTGAAAACGGAAAGAAACTGACTATTTAATGTACTGCACATTTCTAAATCATTTTCTGTTATTTCTCCTATTGAAGTTTTTAGGGGGCCTATTACATCTCTAACTTTAGATTTATATAGTTGGTAAAAAGCTTTAGGGTTATTTTTTGAGTCACTGGCTATCCTTATTTCATAATTTCTTTTTGCTTTCCTGATTTCCTTTTTTAACCTGTCTTGATAGAGTCTGATAGTATATATGTAGATGATTTTCGCCTTTCTTTATTTTTCTATATATTCCTTTCTTTTTTCCTATAAGATCTATTAGCTTATTAGTCATCCATTTTGGTTGGTTCTGCGGCGATCTAAATTTTCTTTTAGGGATATATTTATTTTGAGCATTGTGGAGTGAAGCAATAAACTGGTTATATGTAGGTGGCAAGTTTAACTCTGGCATATCCTGACTTAATTGCTTAACAATAGGGTCCACCCTTAAGTCTCTTCTTAGCCCACCATAATCGGCTTTTCTGAAATCTGGGATAAGTGTCGTATTCTCTTTAGCATTCCCTGTCCATTGTATATTAAAATAAATAGATTTATGATCGCTATTTCCTAGGTGGTCACCAATCTCTACATCATTTATCATATGTTCATTGTTACTGAAAACTAAATCAAGAATATTAATACCTCTAGTTGGCGTATCTATGAATTGAAATAAAAAACTATCTTGTACAACCTCAATAAACTCTACTGAATCGGAGTCGCCTATTTGGTGCTGCCAATCAATGTTCGGAAAATTAAAATCCCCCATAATGCACACATTGCTAAACCTTGATGCTATTTTAATTTCCTCCCATAACGATGTTCCGCCATTTCTACTCATATTAGGCGGTCTATATATAACTCCAATAACTATGGTCTCACTACCTTCGTTAACCTCTACCCAAACACTTTCATTATCATTATTTAGTCTAATACCTGATTTAATACAGCTTTTTAATGTACTCCTGACAAACACTGCTATACCCCCGCCCCTCCTACTTGTTCGGTCATATTTAAACAAACTATATCCTGGAATATCAAATTCTGCTAAAAAATGCCTAGATTCTGTATTAATCCACGTTTCAGTTAGCGCTATTATGTCTATTTTCTGTGCTAACGAGTGCTCTAAGTTCGTTCATTTTGTTACATAAACTCCTACAATTTGTATAATATACCCTCAACCTATTACTTTTATTTGCAACTAATTTTCTATTGTTTTTAGCTAACTTATTATTTCCTGTTGAACTACTAGCTCTAGACGGAAATTCTGCTCTATCAGTAATCTCATCTTTACTATCAGTTACATGTGTAGTGTTATCGATAATACTATTACACATCACTATATTCGCACTATCTTGACTGATTATTTCTATTTTACTCACTGGTTTGTCACATGACGTACCTGCTCCATATGGAGACAGTATTTTACTTACACACCCAGGTTTTTTTAACGAAACCCCGCAACAATCTTGTCCAGTGAGCTGGCCAAGGTCGAAACTCCTAGTCGAGAAAGATGTCATGAGTGTGTATGTTGATTGTATGTGGTATATATGTATGTGTTTGTTGATTGTATGTGGTACGAGTGTGGTCTCGGCTTCCCCGAGACGTTATAGACTGCAGCACCGTTGATTCATTTAAATTCCGCCTAGACAATATCTCGCATCAAACCCGCGTCTGACTGCGTTTGTAAATGAATAACTTTATTTTATCCTCCCCTGTTACTAACCCATATGTCCCCTACTAACTTCCTAGTCCTGCCACGTTAGTGGCAGGGCAGTAGTTCCCTTTCCAATGTTCCCTTACCCACTCTAAACCACTGTTTGGACACTTGATCCTCAGTGTTTTGGAGGACAAGCAGCCTAGAAGGGTCACTAGATCTGTTGTTGCTTGATTTCCTTTGTACTAGTATGTTGATAGTATGTGGTATATATGTATGTCTGTTGGTAGTATGTGGTATGAGTGTGTATGTTGATTGTATGTGGTATATATGTATGTGTATGTTGGTAGTATGTGGTATGAGTGTGTGTTTATATGAGGAAGTAACTCGGTGGTCTTTGTTGCAGGCACCGCCTACATTAAGCCTGTTAACTCTTTTATTGGGGTTCATGAGTGCCTACCTCTGACAACATGAGAGAGAGAGAGAGAGAGAGAGAGAGAGAGAGAGAGAGAGAGAGAGAGAGAGAGAAGAGCTTGGTTTGAGAGGACAGGCTGGAAGAGAGAAGAGAGAGTGAGAGATAGAGAGAGCATGGGAAGAGGTGGTGAGAGAGGGGGGGGGGCGAAGAGGAGAGAGAGAGTGAGAATGAGTGTATGAAAAGAGCGTGGTTTGAGAGGACAGACTGGAAGAGAAAAGAGAGAGAGAGAGAGAGAATGGGAAGCGGTGGTTAAAGAGGAGGCCAGACTGGAAAAGAGAGAGCGAGAGAGAGAGAGGGGGGTGTGGGGAGCAGGTACAGTTGTGGACAAATGAAACAGAGACGCCTTTGTCTGTCCAATGCTTCAATAGAGAGCAGCACAATTAGTGCCCATATATTATCTGGTAACAGTGAAGTTGTGGGGGTAGAAGGTGAAAGTGTGGGGTGGAGGGAGGGGGGAGGAGGGTACAGGAGTAACCAGCAGTGAGGTGGGAGCAGGTGGGGGTGGAGGGAAGTGGGTGACCAAATACTTTACTGTGAAAGAATAATACATTTTGTGTTTTGATCATTATGTGGGATTATGATTGCAAAATATTGGAGTCGTGAGGTGTGTGTTGCATAATGAATGCACTGCAGGCTGCTAACTTGCTCTTTCTCTCTCTCTCGCTCTCTCTCTCTTCATATACAATATATATGTGACATATAGGCATTCAAATATATTATATCTTAAATCTCTAATGTAGGAATACTTCATTTTTGTTCTCTGCTTAGAGTGCCTACTGAGTTGTGATATCAGGAACGTGGTATTGTTCAAACATGGGAGCGTCAGATACAACTGAACTACCGGTACCAGCTGTTGGTTACCTAACAAGGGGGAAATATAGTATTTGTTTTTATATGTCAGTTGGTGAGTCAGTCAAACTTCAAATATTATAGTTCGTGTTTCAGCATAATGGTGAGTGTATGCCAGCATAACGGTGAGTAGTAACGAAAGTATGTAATGCATATATGGTGTAGTGTATATAATACGGTATCAATGACACGCCAATTAAAGTGTTTTCCAAGTGTACCGTAGGTGTTATCAGTGTTGGCATTGCCACGGGTATATAATCGCTTTCCATTATATACGTCCATAAGAATGTAAACAATATAATATTTTAAATGAATAAAACATTATTCAATGAATCTATAAATAATTTATTTGTATTAATTTCACTCCAAAGCAGAAACCAGGAAACAAAGGATGACTAATATTTACATAGCAATACACCTGTTCAAGAAAAACAACCAGATATATATAATGTGTCAATACAATCCTCAAAGTTTCGTTATAGAGGCGCAAAAGACCATGTCATAAAATAATATCCCCACATTAAAAACTAAGTTATATTTATTGGCCAAACCTCTTGGTAGATATGCTCAACAATAATGACGCAAGCTTGATATCAAATGAAAACACGATTATGCAGAACCTTTCCGGTATACCAGGTGTTTTATGCAGAACCTTTCCGGTATACCAGGTGTTTTATGCAGAACCTTTCCGGTATACCAGGTGTTTTATGCAGAACCTTTCCGGTATACCAGGTGTTTTTTGTTACGTTTTGACGGCATCAGTAGAAGTGAAAGCGTTAAATGAGATAGCGTTAGAGCTATTCCTTGATACGGGCTCTAAGCTGTGTATAGTTGGTTAAGGGGAGGTTTCTAGTTTGTTTCCTACTCCTCCAGCAATCTTAAAATGTCACCCCCTTGACCCCCTTTCAAGATAAATTTGTACATTTTTCGGTAGAAAAATGTCCCGGCCGAAGGCCGGTTACTCTTAAATTACAGGCTCGCTGTCGCTCGCCAGGATAAAATCGACACCTAAATTGCACGAAAGGTCTTAAAATTGACAGAATGGGGAGGAAATTCTTAAAATCGCCAAACTAATGGGGCAAACGTCTTAAAATCTCAAAAGCAATTGGGCTAACCATGAGGGAGAAAGGGGTCAAGAAAAAAATCCCTCAAGTGGAGACCTCCCCTTAATGCCTCAGAGATATGACGATACGCTTCTTCACTTATTGGGCCATATAGTAAACGAGTGCATTCATTTTTGGCGGGACGTCTTGTAGTTGGAGGAGTAATTAAGATAGCCATTACCAATTTTATAGATAAATAGCATTCCCAAATTGAGGAACATCCTATAATGATCGTGAAATTAAAGTGAAAAAGCTTACACGTATTAAGAAAGGGTTGGGAATACATTAAAACGAAAATACTGAATAGGATTGGAATAATTATGGTGAGCAAAGATGCATGGTATATACAACTAGTAAAACAAAAATAATGCATTGTGCTGCTTTATGATATATAAATGTGTTTAAGATAATTAGAGAAATTCATAATATCATGACAGGCAAAAGTAGACTTCGAAGGTTTGAGATATAGCTACTAACAACCTAGTGAAAGATGAACCAGGAGAGATACATAAAGCTTGATAAATTAACTTTTACAAATTAGAAAACGGAGAGATAAGAGACGCAAAAGAGAAACGGGAGCAACGAATTATCAGTCCTCATTAATAATTTAATCCCGTTCTCAAAAAAAAAAGGGCGAATGTTCATATATGTGAATACATGAGCTTATGTGACTTCGTATCATATTTAACAGATTGTGGATAAAATATACCTTAACAACAAGGTCAGTATCTAAAACATGATTGAAAAGGAGGAGTTACAGCATTTCTGATTTTATTGTTGTCAGAATTGTTGTACGAAAAAACAAACTTGGTATGGAATAATATACACACATATTTCATTTATGGGGCTTTCAAACTATTGCACGTAACATAAAATGTCTTAATTCAATATTTCTTTAGGTTACCAATAATACAGTCTTGACAAAATAATATTGCCAATCAATAATATAAGGTCCATTGATTTCTTAAAATATTTGGTTACAAACCGACTTTACAATAACATTATTGGTAACTCTAGATTTTATACATCCTTATTTACCAATACAGAGGGTAATCTTAATATTACTAAATAATTGACTCACACAAAACCTGTAGAGCGAGACTGAAATAAAAGCATGGTCTTTTTAGAGTTAGTAGATAATTTGTCTATGTGAGTTAGTGAGACAAAAAGCAGAACTGCCTGTGACGAGTGCCTCTCCCATAGTTGAAAGAGTGACAGAGTCAAAATCAAGGAATATTCGAGCCAAAATGCCTGGACACACGGAGTTTGAAGTAATTCAAGTCATAGGATGAGGGGAAAATGGATTCAGGGCAAAGCGTTCCAGTGCTCAGCTGTTGAATAGGAGAAAGATTGGGAATATTGTTTCACTCTTGGGTTGGAGAGTTGCAAAATGTAAGAGTGGGATTGTGTTGGAAGACGGGTTCTACGTACTCTTCGTAGAGGAGGTGGTATACATTGAGAGAGGTCTGAGGAACACTGATTATTGTAATATCGGTAGAATAGCGAGAAAGCTGCAACTTTGCGGCGAAGAGAGAGAGAGATCGCAGAGAGTCAGGGAGTGGACGTGAGTTAATGAGACGAAAGTTTTTTTTTCTACTTTGTCAAGAAGTGCTGTGTGAGAGGATCCTCCCCACACATGTGAACAATACTCAATACATGGATGCACTGTGCCTCTGTACAGAGCAAAAGCTGTGCCAGGGTATAGAACCCCCGGAGGCGATTGAGCAAACCAAGCTTCTGGAAAGCTGTTTATAGCAAGGGTGGTAATATGATCTTTTCAAGTGAGATCAGGAGAAAAGGAGACACCGAGAATACTGAGAGAAGATGAAGGGTTGATTTGTGATATTATTGAAGTACCGTATAAGGGAAAGTCCTGTGGGAGTTCTTGATGGGTAGATAAATGGAGAAATTGGTTTTAGAAGCAACAAAAGCAACAATATATTTTTTGCCCCAAATGGGAATTGTTGATAGGTCAGAAGATGAGTGTTTTATGGGATCGTGACGTGACTTTTTGAGAAATTGCTTGCTGGGGAGTTCTGAAAAATAGTTGAATAGTGTAAGGTAGAGTCATCAGCATATGAACGAATAGCTGATAGTTGATAGGTTGAGGAAGTGAAAGATGACTGTCCACAACTGCAGTTATGGAACGGCCAGGAAGGGAAATAGAGATAAAGGCACAAATTGAGGGACAGAAACTAAAGGAGGGTAGTTTAGAAATTATATATTTGTGTCAGACTCTATTAAATGCCTTCGATATGTCTAGCGCAATAGAAAAGGTTTCACCGAAATCATGAAAAGAGGATGACCAAATGTTAGTAAGATATGAAAGAAGATCACCAGTAGAGCGACCCCTAAGGAAGCCATACTGGCGATCTATCTATCTATCTATCTATATGCTCAGGCCCAATCCCCATTTTTGGGGTAGCCGACTCAAGACAGAGCAAGAACAGGGAAAACACAAAAACAACATAAAACAAAAAATAAACACAGATTAAAACACAAACTCTCACACATCCAGGTCACCCAGGAGAAGACCCAGAGACCAGGGTTACCAAGGTCGCTCCAGCACTCCCCCGGCCCCTGACCACCCGGAGAGGTTTCGATCTCGGCAGGCAGACATGCAGCGGAGCCAAAGCCACAAGCCCTCCCACCACACTTCCAGGCACACCCTTCATATTAATCGTCTCCCCGGGCCAGGCGCCTGATGGACTATTATCTAGTCCAACTTGCGCCCGACCCCTTACTCCAAATGACCACGTGTTCACTCAACTATTCACAAGCATTCTCCATTCACTCCTGTCCACCACCACTTCCCCTGCCTGATCTATAGTCATTCCTCTATCATCCAAAGCCTTTCTTACACAGTCTCTCCATCTCAATGGGGGTCTTCCTGCCCTTCTATCTCCCCTTGTACCTGACTCACATATTCTCTTTGTAAGCCTTTCATCTCCCATTCGTTCAACATGACCATACCAGCTCAGTACCCTTCTGTCCACTCTGGCTGACAAATGTTCCTGCTGCCCCACTCTCCTACGTATCTCTTCATTCCTCAATCTGTCTCTACGAGTAACTCCACACATACTCCTCAAGCTCATATCCATCACATCCAGCCCTCTTTTCTCCTTTTTCTTCAGAGCCCATGTCTCAGCCCCATACATCACTGTTGGCACAACAATTCCTTGATACAGTGCACTTTTTACTTTCACTCCGAGATTTCTCGTCTTCCACATACTTCCCATTGCTCCGAAAACCTTCCTTCCTTCACACACTCTCTGTTTTACCTCCACTTCCATACCTCCACTCCTGCTTATTGTTCCTCCTAGATATTTAAAACACTCTACTTGTTCCAATATTTCCCCATCCAGCCTCACATCTAGATTCACCCTATGCTCTCCCCTATTACACACCATTACTTTACTTTTATTGACGTTCACCTTCAGTTTCCTCCTTCCACAAATCACACCAAACTCTTTGACTACCCGCTGCAGTTTCTCATCAGAATCCGCCACCAATGCTGTGTCATCAGCGAACAGCAACTGATTCAACTCCCAATCTCTACCATTCTTTCCTGCTAAACCCAATCCTCTTCCCATAGTTCTCCTTTTCACCTCCCTCACCACACCATCCATAAACATATTAAACAGCCATGGTGACATTACACAACCCTGTCGCAAACCTACCTTTACCTCAAACCATTCACTCAACTCACCATTTCCTACTCTCACACATGCTCTGCTCCCTTCATAAAAACTCTTAACTGCTTCTAACAAATTTCCTCCTATTTCATAAATCCTTAACACCTTCCACATTGCTTCACGGTCCACACGATCATACGCTTTTTCCAAGTCCATAAAAGCCCAAAATATCTCCTTATGCTTCTCTAAATACTTCTCGCATAACTGTCTTACTGCAAACATCTGATCCACGCACCCTCTTCCCCTCCTAAAACCGCACTGTTCTTCTCCTATTGCAACTTCCGTACACTTTATTATCCTCTCTATCAACACCCTGCCATACAGCTTTCCAACCACTGACAATAAACTAATACCTCTATAACTTGAACACTCCTGCCGATCTCCCTTCCCCTTGTACAACGGCACAATACATGCACTCTTCCAGTCTATTGGTACCATTGACACAGCAATGACTGGCGATCTGAAAGTAGATTATATGGGCAGAGAGATGCTTAAGAAATTTTGAAATAAGAATTGTTTCCAAAATTTTGGAGATGCAAGAAATGAGAGCAATTGGACGATAGTTGTAAGGTTGAGAGCAATCACCCCATCTTTGGGATAGGTTGAATGACAGAAAACTTCCAACAAGAAGGGAAGACATTAGAGGAAAGACAGAGACGGAAGACTTTACCTAGGCAGGCAGTCAGCACGGAAGCAAAGTTTTTTAGTACAACAGGAGAAACACCATCACGCCTTCTTAGTATTAAGCCCAGAGAGGGTAGAGAGTACATATCTAAAAGAGATTAGGATATTAGGTATAAGTAGAAGAGAGGGGGTTGGAGAGGGAGGAATAGCACCGGAATCATCCAAGGTGGAGTTTTTAGCGAAAGTTTGGGTGAAGAGTTTAGCTTTGTCAGAGGAAGAAGTGGCGGTAGTGCCGTCAGAGTGGAAAAGGGGAGGGAAAGATGAAGAAGAACGATTGGTGGAGAGGTTTTTGGCTAGATACCAGAAAGCTTGGGAAGAGCTTAGATTTGGATAGTTCAGAGAGAGGTAACCTGACCAAGATTCGAACCCACTCACTCCAGGTATATTTGAAAGAACTGGGCACCATAACCACTCGGCCATGAGCATATGGCTGAGTGGTTATGGTGCTCAGCTCTTCCAAATATACCTGGAGTGAGTGGGTTCGAATCCCAACCTGTCCAACATTATAATTAGATATTGGGTAGTTCAGTGCATTTAATATAGAACCGATGAAAGAGTGTTTGGTGAGTCGAAGAACAGATTTGGCTTGATTCTGGGCAGACACATAAGAAGAATAAAATTCTTGGGTTTGAAGGCGTCGGTACCGTTAGAATGCTTTATCCTTATTGCGGACAGATGTAGAACAAGCGTGAGTAAACCAAGTTTTTTTTTACATTAGTCTAAGGGAAAGTAAATGGAATGTATGCTTCCATGCCCGAGAGGATTACCTCGGTAATGCGTTCAGCACTCTCCGAAGCAAAAGTCATTCTATGAGAAATGAAAAAGTACTGCCGGAGAGCCTTCCAGTCGGCTTCGCCAAAGTGCTACAAGTGCCGCCGGCTGACTAGTTCAGCTCAATCGGGTGGCCGTACTGAAGAGATAGGACAGGTAAGAAAGATAGGTCAGAGGAGCCCAAATGAGGAAAAAGATCGACAGTATAAGAGGAAGTCTTGCAAGTTAGAAACGAGTCAAGAATGTTAGGCCAATCTCCGAAGCGATCTGGGATACAGGTGGGTTGCTGAACCAACTGCTCTAGGTCATTTAGGATAGAAAAGATATAGGCTTGTTCACCCGGTTGGTCAGTGGAATGAGAGGAGAGCCATTGGCGGTGGTGAGCGTTAAAATGTACTAAGAAGGTGATTTCTGAGAAAGGAGAGATGGCTAGGATGTGTTCCAGCTTAGAGTTTAGATACTCAAAGAATTTGGGAAAGTCAGTAGAGTTAGGGAAAAATAGACAACACAGAACTATTTAGTATGAGAATGACAGGATAGTTTGAGCCATAAAGTGAGGAATTCAGAGGAGTCAAAATCGGGAACAGGAGAGCCAGTGAGTTTGCTGTGCACGCATGCACAGCATCCACCTTTGGCTTTGAAAGTACCGGTAGGATAGAGAAAGTAGGAGGATACAGAGAAGGGGCTGCTGTCCCTAAAAAAATGTGGTAGCATTTATTGTACAAAATCAAGGAACTGCACTGCAAATACAAATAGTGTAGTGTGTAAATATAATCGAGGTTGACGCAGTTTGCTATAACAGTAAAACTGCAGACTAAAACATACAATGAATATAGCAAAGATAAATAGGTAGATAAAGCTTGCTTCATTTGCGGTAATACTATGTATATATACAGGGTGTCCCAGGAGGAAAGGGCATAACTTTGGGAAATGATAGAACAACGCATTCCAAGCATAAAATTTTCAATAACAAAAAGTCAAAATTTCAACCGTTATAAAGATAATGAAGGTTTAAGTTAGTGTCCTCCCCCGCATCACTGTAATGGACTCTCCCATGTAAAATAATTTCTAACTGGTCCAAAGTGAGCTAATATGTCTATTATCATTTTGCAACTTACAGAATTATAGTATCTTTATAATAACATGGTAAAATAAGTGCAGAAAGATGTAGGTGTGGTAGGCACTAGGACAGCTAGGCCAGCCTTATGGGGATATACTGAAGAAAATACAATTTTCAACATGCAATATCTCTATACCGGTCGAGATTTGGAATATTTCTTATAGAAGATTTTAGACTTAGAATATTTTCTTCTATCATTTCCCAAAGTTATGCCCTTTCCTCCTGGGACACCCTGTATATATACACAGTATATATATATATAATATATATTGTTACGTATCTTGATCCTCAAGAAAGCAACTTGATGAATCTAGATAGCACAGATATATATATTAAGGTATCAGTCAGCTGAAGGCAAAACAAAAGTAAAATCTAATAACATTATTTCCTGTTGTTGCTTCCTTTCCTTTTGGATCTTAAGGACTTGGTATCCTTTATTGACTGATACTCTTTAATTATGAAACATACTGAAACTATAAAGTCATGTAGTATTTATAAAGAATTATTATTTAACCAAAGCTTAGTAGGCTATGGTTATGAACCGAATAAGTTATATCTAACGAAGGACTATTAATTATATATCAAGTCTTGAAAGATAAATATTGAGGTAAGAATATTTCTGTCTCATACCCTTTTTTAAATGAATAGCTAGTTTTCTTATATGTCCTTTTATTTATATTTAATGTAATTATTCTTGGTTCTTGTCTTACGTTAATAGTATTATATTATTATTATCAGGATTAATATCAAAGTCACATAAAAAGTTAGATATATATTTAATAATTAGTTAAATGTATTTCTTAACCACGTAACATTGAGGTTTGATTGTGAGTAGATTAAGTTACAGGATCGCTTCATAGATTCGATTCAGGTCTCACTCAAATAATATGAAAAGCAAAATAATATTTTGAAGCTAAAATAATTTTCTTCAGCTTAGGAAATCACTAGAAGTAACATTAAAACAGCCATGTTAGTCTAAGGCGATATTACTAATATGAAACAATAGTATCACCGTACTAAGCACCATTAAGCAATGTAAGCTTAATTAAAAGAAAATGACAGAACTCGTAAGTATTTATATAAAAGAATAGTATTACTTTCATCATAACCCAACTACTTAAAGAGTTGCTTTAGTCCACAAGTCAGTCAACTAAAATAGTTAAGTACATAATAGTGGCGTTAACGTCAATTCCCAATCAAATACTTAAGTACATAATAGTAACGTTAACGTTAATTCCCAATCAAAGAGTTAAGTACATAATAGTAGCGTTAACGTTAATTCCCAATCAAAGAGTTAAGTACCGGTACATAATAGTAGCGTTAACGTTAATTCCCAATCACATATCTCACTAACCAACATAACGTAAGTGTTTACACCGAACACACTTAACACACACTTATATAATCTGACTGACAGTCACAAACCCATTATAATACTTCACCCCGTCTTCCTCCAGCTGCAAGTTCACCTTCCCCAACTCCAAATGAGACTGATTTGAATGCCCACTACTCGGGTCTTATATACTAAACAATGATGGTGTAGGAACGAATCAGGAGGGGGGATATGGTGCGCGTCCCAATCACAGCTCCTCGAGTTGCGTAGCAGGTGCGTGGTCCAATAGAGTCTCCTGGCGTCGATCATACGTCATAGCGTCGGGTCATCGAAGTAGTTTGCAGGGTCCCCTATGACTCACGCAGGTGTGAAGGCTTGTTTGCTGGTATGTGGACGAGCTGGTTTCCCCCTCGCTGGTTCGCTTGCTGGTCTGCTTCGCCGCCTGGGTAGTTTCGCACTCCTTCAACTCTTAATTCTAACTCTTAAATAAACATACAGGGCTCCGTATGTCAGACCTCCCCCCTAGAAAAGAGTTTAAGGAGTATAGTACATAATATTAAACATAATAAATAAATAGATTCACCACCAGATTGGCAACAGCAAGATTATAATGAGGATATAATAAGGATATCACCCAAAGTAGGCAACGTCTCCAGGTACCACATCAGAACATAGCCGGAACGTAGCTGGAGCGCTATTCGAACTGCAAGGCATCTCACAGCTGAAGGCTTGAAAGCGCACTACTAAAGCATGATATTTACCTCGCTACAAGGGAGAGCTAATTGCCAAAATCCTCTCATTAAGTTTATCTTACTGCTGTATGAGGACAACCCGGTAAATGTAATCTTTGATCCGTGGCAGTGGGTAGGTATCGTTCTTTGTGACATCATTAACTTGCCTATAGTCCATACATAACCTATGGCTCCCGTCTGGCTTTGGCACAAGTATGACCGGACTACTCCACTGGCTTAAGGCCCTTGTGATCAGCTCTTTTGATAACAGAAAGTCAAGCTCGACCTGCAGTATACTCTTGCGTTGTGGTGAGACACTGTAGGGGGATAGTTTAACGGGAGTTGCATCCCCTACGTCGATGTCGTGCAAGGCCAAAGAAGTGAGCCCTGGAGTATCACGGAACACACTGGGAGATAAAACAGAGATTAGTTGGTTCGCTTGATCAGAGGGAAGATGACATAGTTTAGATGGTAATTCCCCCCAAGCTACTGAATTATACTGAAAGTTGGATAGGCTACATGACAAGTCAAAGTCTGCATGGATACCTTCAGGCTCTGGAACAGTCTGTTGCGGGTCAGTAAGAGAACTGAAGACTTCGTCTGCACCAGGCTGTCCACAGGTCCTGACATTCACAAAGGAGTACAAAGGAGTACAAAGGAAATCAAGCAACAACAGATCTAGTGACCCTTCTAGGCTGCTTGTCCTCCAATACACTGAGGATCAAGTGTCCAAACAGTGGTTTAGAGTGGGTAAGGGAACATTGGAAAGGGAACTACTGCCCTGCCACTAACGTGGCAGGACTAGGAAGTTAGTAGGGGACATATGGGTTAGTAACTGAGGGGAGGATAAAGTTATTCATTTACAAACGCAGTCAGTCACGGGTTTGATGCGAGATATTTGTCTAGGCGGAATTTAAATGAATCAACGGTGCTGCAGTCTATAACGTCTCGGGGAAGCCCATTCCACAAGTTGACAACTCGATTGAAGAAGAAATTCTTAGATTCGTGTGAGTTAAAAGATTTACCAATAATTTTGCAACCGTTTCCCCGCGTGTAATTAGATTGGTCGATAGTGAAGTACTTACTACAGTTCATATTGTCGATGCCTTTGATGATTTTGAACACTTGAATTAAGTCACCTCTTAATCTGCGCTGGGTTAAAGGAAATAGATTTAATTCTCTAAGACGCTCTTCGTATGGTGTGTTCTTTAGGCTAGGTATCATTTTGGTAACTCTACGTTGAACTCGTTCTAGCTTGTTTATGTCTTTTTGGTAATAAGGGCACCAGCATTGAACGCAGTATTCCAGAAGAGGGCGGACTAAGGAATTGTAAAGGGTTAGGATTACGTCTTTGGATTTATGCTCAAATGATCTGCCTATAAAGCCAATTATTTTGTTTGCCTTCTTAACAACTTCTGAACATTGTTGACTCGGTTTTAGGTTACTCGATATTGTTACTCCAGATCGGTTTCTCGGTTTACATTCTTAAGCTGAGTGCCATTCATCGAATAGTTTGCTTTCTCATTTAGGTATCCGATATGTAGTACTTTACATTTATCCGCATTGAAACTCATTTGCCAAATTTGGGCCCAATGTGACAATTTATCTAGATTGTGTTGCATATCGTCAACTTCATCTTTTGAGAGTACGCTATTTGCAATTTTTGTATCGTCAGCAAATTTTGAGATTGTACAGGTGAGACCCTCATCTATGTCTTTGATGTAAATTAGAAAGAGAATTGGTCCTAGTACCGATCCCTGGGGTACCCCGCTACTTACATTGGTCCATTTAGATGCCTGCCACTGTGGGAGAATCTTGAAGAGAGGAATCAGGGGACCTATGGTAGGGTTTCAACATATTTATATGGAATACTTTCGTGGGCTTTCTCCTGTCTGGGGTAGTTACTAGATAATCGGTAATGCTCACCCTCTGAATGATCTTATATGGGTCCCTGAACTTGGCAGATAAAGGCTGGCCAAAAAGGGGGAGCAGGACCAAAACCTCATCACCGGGCTGAAACTCCCTCTCACGAGCTTTTCTGTCATACCAGGTCATCATGGAGCTTTTAGCCACTGTCAAGTTTTGAGCTGCAAACTCACATGAGGATCTCAGCCGGGTTTTGAAATCTGAAACATACTTGAGGAGGTTTTGGTTCCCCTCCTGGCCAACTAGGCTATCCTGCAATAGTTGCAAAGGACCTCTTACCTGGTGACCGAAAACTAGCTCATTAGGGGAAAAACCCAGGGATTCAGTTGGAACCTCACGAGTAGCAAATAAAAGAAAAGGTACCCACTTATCCCACTTAACTCCGGTCTCTGTACAATACTTACGTAACATTCCTTTTAATGTCTGATGATACTGTTCGAGAACCCCTTGACTCTCTGGGTGGTAGGTGCTAGACTTAACATGCTCGATACCCAACTCCTTCAGGGACTGCTGGAAAATGTTAGACGTAAAATTAGTTCCTTGATCACTTTGCACCTCATGGGGGAAACCCATTCTGGTGAAGAATTTGAGCAGTTCCTTGATGACAGTTGGAGCAGAGGTAGTCCTTAAGGGTATAGCCTCTGGGTAGAGAGTTGCCATGTCCATGATAGTTAATAAATAAATGTTACCTTGGGAAGTCTTAGGCAATGGGCCTACAATGTCCACTACCACCCGAGTAAAAGGATTCTCGGAAACGGGCAAGGGCAGCAGAGGATGTACAGGCACCTTCTGATTGGGTTTTCCTGTCATCTGGCAAGTGTGACACACTCTACAAAACTCCACTACATCTGCACGCATTCCTGGCCAGTGAAAGTGGGCTCTGATTCTGTCTAGAGTTTTTCTCACACCTAGGTGTCCTGCCAATGGTATACAATGTGCCATTTCCAAGATATCTACGACAAGGTTTGGGGACTACTACTTGATGGACATCCCAGGCCCCGTCATCGATTGGTCTGTGTGGCTGTCTCCATCTACGCCACAATACTCCTCCTTTGAGGTAGAAACATTCACCACCCTCCTTCTCACATTCCTCTTCACTCACGGCCCTGGCAGCTAACTCCTTGCATTCACTATCATCTCTCTGTAGCTCTACCAGGCCACTAGGACAATTTGGAGGAGTTTCATAGTCATCGTTGGGGTCAAGATGAGCCATAAAGGTGTCAGATAAATCCACCTCAGTCACATCATCAGGCACAGTTGGAGCATCATTCACACTCTCCTCATCCCTTTCATCAACTCTTACATTCGGTACATTTCTGTCTGAGGGAACTGCTACTGGAGACATTGAATGTGTGACAGCACACACAGGGAAAACAGTTGGCATCATTTCCTTTTCGAGCTCACCGGTTAGTGGCTCGTTAACAGGGGAAAGTGACAAAATGGGGTCTGGTCGGACCTTCTCACCTGCTACATCATTCCCCAAAAGGAGTGTTACCCCAGGCACAGGGATATCTTGGGACCTACACAAAGCTATGGTGGCCTCACCCTGTAGTAAGTCACATTCAATTTCGCCTTTTACCAAGTGTGCATAAAATTGGCCTCCAGCACCTCTCATTACAACTGGTTCGCCAGGTGGGCACTCCGTGTAAGGATTCACCATGAGGGTGCTAGTAGAACCTGTGTCTCTCAGAATTTTTACCTCATGCATACAACCATTTAATCTCACGTTGTCAGATGAAATAAAGGGACGGTAACTGTCCTGCACTGATGGTGAAATTATTATTGGCTTAACCCTAGTGGGTTGCACCACGCATGCTACTACACCCCTGTCTAGATGATTTACGTTAGCTGCTAGGTACTCCTTATGTCAAGAGTCCTGCATTAAAGGAACTTTTGGTGCTAGGTACTCTGTCGGGAGTCCTGCATTAAGGGAACCTATGGAGTTTGAGATACGGCGGCAACTGTCTGCCCCGATCTCTCGGTTCTCTCCTTGGCCCAGCACTGATAAGCTAGGTGGCCTCTCTTGCCACAAAAAGTACATACTTTAGGGGATACGGGAACGTTCCCTCTTTGAGCATTACTATTACTTTGGGGCCCACCTCTGTTACCATTGCCCTGAGTCTCATTTTTAGTTGGGGGAACAATTCTATTTTGGCTAGCTGGGGAAGACGTTACAGGCTTGTGACGGGGTCTGTCAGATTTGTGATTGGGATACTTAAAATTAGAACTAGAATTATCGTAAGGCTTCTTTCCACGAAATTTGTTGTTGAGCACGTACTGTATGTGTCAGCCATGTCAGCGGCGTCGGCAAGACAATCTACCTTTTTCCCCTTTAAATGATAGGATACAGAAGAATCAATTTTCCATAGGAAATTTTCTAACAGGACCAACTCCTTCAGATAGTTGTAGCTTTTGACTCTCTTACTCTTGACCCAACGATTGAAAGTTTTAGTCATGGTCCTGGCAAATACCTTATGGGTTTCTTCCACTTTCTTCTGGTTTTTACGGAAAGATTGCCTGTAAGCCTCAGGCTGCAATTGATGTTTTTAGGATAGCTTCTTTGAGATTGTCATAATCCTGCCTAACCTCTGCTACTTCTGACAAATACGTGGCTCGAACCTGCCCTGTCAAAACGGTTTGTAACATAAAAGGCCATTGATCTCTTGTCCACTTCATACCTCCAGCAACTTCCTCAAACAAAACAAAGAAATCCTGCACATTATCCTCAGTGAAAGGTGGAATGACACTAGTCATAGTCAATCCCAGAGGGGGAGCAATTACGGGAGCATTGGTATTGACATTTAGTTGAGCCGTACGATATTGATATTCGCATTGTTCGGTTGTTGCACTGGCATTTATTCTGGCTAGTTCTATATATAGTCCGGCTTGTTCGGTCGTTGCTCTGGCTTGTTCGGCATTTATTCTGGCTAGTTCTATATTTAGTCTGGCTTGTTCGGTTTTTGCTTCGGCATTTATTCTGGCTTGTTCGGTCTTTATTCTGGCTAGCTCCAGTACTTGATCACCGGTCAAACCAGGTGGCAATTGATCATCAAGTTGGCTAGGTTTACACGAGATCCCACCAACTGCTCCGTCACCCTCCTCGCCTTCTACAGGGAACAGGTGGGTTTTTATGGTCTGAGCCACCTCTACTTTAGACATGTTTGAGACAGTTAATTGGAGATGTGAGGCAAGCACTTTCAGTTCGGATTTTGACAGACAGTCAATATCAGGGGCTGTGGGTTCTGATTCTATGAAAACTCGAGCATCTTAGTCATTAATTAGATGAGGCATGATTAATATTTGTTTTTTAAGTAGTGAAACGGTAATGAAACTGAGTGAAACTGTATGAAACTGTATGAAACTGTATGAAACTAATCCTGGCAAGGTCGCCACTCTTCTGTTACGTATCTTGATCCTCAAGTGGTTAACTTGATGAATCTAGATAGCACAGAGATATATATTAAGGTATCAGTCACCTGAAGGCAAAACAAAAGTAAAATCTAATAAAATTATTTCCTGTTGTTGCTTCCTTTCCTTTTGGGTCTTAGGACTTGGTATCCTTTATTGACTGATACTCTTTAATTATGAAAAATACTGAAACTAATTAAAGTCATGTAGTATTTATAAAGAATTATTATTTAACCAAAGCTTAGTAGGCTATGGTTATGAACCGAATAAGTTATATCTAACGAAGGACTATTAATTCTATAAAAAGTCTTGAAAGATAAACATTGAGGTAAGAATATTTCTGTCTCTTACCCTTTTTTAAATGAATAGCTAGTTTTCTTATATGTCCTTTTATTTATATTTAATGTAATTATTCTTGGCTCTTGTCTTACGTTAATAGTATTATATTATTATTATCATCAGGATTAATATCAAAGTCACATAAAAAGTTAGATATATATTTAATAATTAGTTAAATGTATTTCTTAACCACGTAACATTGAGGTTTGATTATGAGTAGATTAAGTTACAGGATCGCTTCATAGATTCGATTCAGGTCTCACTCAAATAATATGAAAAGCAAAATAATATTTTGAAGCTAAAAGAATTTTCTTCAGCTTAGGAAATCACTAGAAGTAACATTAAAACAGCCATGTTAGTCTAAGGCGATATTACTAATATGAAACAATAGTATCACCGTACTAAGCACCATTAAGCAATGTAAGCTTAATTAAAAGAAAATGACAGAACTCGTAAGTATTAATATAAAACAATAGTATTACTTTCATCATAACCCAACTACTTAAAGAGTTGCTTTAGTCCACAAGTCAGTCAACTAAAATAGTTAAGTACATAATAGTAGCGTTAACGTTAATTCCCAATCAAAGAGTTAAGTACATAATAATAGCGTTAACGTTAATTCCCAATCACATATCTCACTAACCAACATAACGTAAGTGTTTACACCGAACACACTTAACACATACTTATATAATCTGACTGACAGTCACAATCCCATTATAATACTTCACCCCGTCTTCCTCCAGCTGCAAGTTCACCTTCCCCAACTCCAAATGAGACTGATTTGAATGCCCACTACTCGGGTCTTATATACTAAACAATGATGGTGTAGGAACGAATCAGGAGGGGGGATATGGTGCGCGCCCCAATCACAGCTCCTCGAGTTGCGTAGCAGGTGCGTGGTCCAATAGAGTCTCCTGGCGTCGATCATACGTCATAGCGTTGGGTCATCGAAGTAGTTTGCAGGGTCCCCTATGACCACGCAGGTGTGAAGGCTTGTTTGCTGGTATGTGGACGAGCTGGTTTCCCCCTCGCTGGTTCGCTTGCTGGTCTGCTTCGCCGCCTGGGTAGTTTCGCACTCCTTCAACTCTTAATTCTAACTCTTAAATAAACATACAGGGCTCCGTATGTCAGAATATATATAAATATATATATAATATATATATATATACCGCATATACTGTATATATATATATATATATATATACCGTTATACAGTATATATATATATATATATATATATATATATATATATATATATATATATATATATTATACTGGTATATACTGTATATATATATATATTGTTTCAAAGTAAATTAGATATACAACTGACATCAGTTTGGGCTTATGTTCAAATAGCAAGAGAGAGAGAGAGAGAGAGAGAGAGAGAGAGAGAGAGAGAGAGAGAGAGAGAGAGCTACCGAGAGAGAGAGAGAGAGCTAGAGAGAGAGAGAGAGAGAGAGAGAGAGCGCGCGCGAGCTAGCTAGCGATAGCAAGTTGCCAGCCTATAGGGCTTGTATCATGCTACACGGTTCCATGTCAGTTGAACCAGTGCTAACTCAACCAGTGGCCACTTCAACCAGTGACCATTTTAACCAGTAACCTAACCTAACCTAACCTAACCTAACTAAACTAACCTAACCTAACCTAACCTAACCTACTGGTTAAAATGGTCACTGGTTGAAATGGTCACTGGTTGAAGTGGCCACTGGTTGAGTTAGCACTGGTTGAAGTGGCACTGGTTCAACTGACCTGTCACCATGCTACACACACTTCTACCTAATCTTATCAAGGCTTATGTATTATGAGGCTCTGCGAAGATGTTTTTTCATGTTGAATATGTAATGCATAAGAATTCGTTATATTACTATCACAATCGAAGGTGGGTACGTGAGATGTAAGACAACCTATTCATTATTCCTTTACCAAAGTTTAAATTAATTGTTCTTCATATAATAATTCACACTCCAGCCACAGGTTTCTTTGTAATCCACCACCACCTACCCCTATCCTGCACTACTGCTAGGTTGCCCTCTATAGTTTGTCACCCCCACTTTGTATCTTGATCTATTTATGCCTGTTCTGTCTCGTGCTCCTCTTCTACCTTTCATGTAACGTTTTGTTTTCCATAGCTTCGTATCTTTCTTGAATTCGCCTAGCTTACCTCTGCCGTTTTAATCATGAATTTTAGTGCCTCATAGTTTTCATGGGCTTGGTGCTTGTCTTTATAATAATAATAATAACAATAATAATAATACTCTCTCCCCTCCCCCATCTATGATTCTCAAGGTAGAAACACACAATTTATTATTGGAGGGTGTCTGTGTTTCAATTTGCTACAACTTTAGCAGTGTTATATGTTTCATTAATACCAGCAATCCAATATTTTGCAATCATAATACCACAGAATGTTCAAAATACAAAATTAAATGTTCACAGTAAAATCATTAACCACCCACTTCCCTCCACCCCCACCTGCTCCCACCTCGCCACTGGTTACCCCTCCCACTCCTGTAACACCCCCCCCCCCCCCCCTTCCACCCCATACCTTCACCTTCTACCCCCACACCATCAATGTTACCAGATAATTCATGGTCACTAATTGTGCTGCCCTCTATTGAGGTTTTGGACAGACCAAGGCTGTCTCTGCTTCATCTGTCCACAACTGTACATTGGCTGTGGGTTGTTCGCTGCTTGTGTTATTAGGTCCGTGCGAAACCAGGACCTCTAGTCGCTACTCGTGCCGTCGTCGTCGTTGTTGTTGTTAGGGCAACGCTTATTAAAAAAGGCTATTTCTCGGTTATTACTAAATCAAATTTAATGATTTTTCATGTGCATATACACTGATCTATCCTCTAGGCCTTAACGGAGCCCTTTGTTAACATTTCAGCCTTGGAGCTCCTCAATCGCGACCTGCAGAAGTGCGACATTTTTATATTAATTGCTTTTTCTTGGTTATTACCAAACCAAATTTTATCACCTTACACACGCATATAAATGATCTATCCTCTAGCCCTTTATTTAAATTTCGCCCTGGGCGTCCCCCAAATAGCCATCTTCTGCAGTAGTACGTCGACGCTTATCAAAATTAACTACCGGTATTTCTCAGTTATTACTGAACCAAATATAATGAACTTACACACACATATACTCGAGTATATCCTCTCATGAGTCCTATTTTCAAATTTTGACCAGGGCGCCCTGCTGTTGGTTCCCTTCTGTAGTAGTGACAGAAATGTGATCCGGTGTTAATTAAATACATTACATGCAACTGCACTTGATTTTAATTACTTCCGCCAACGGAGTTGGGGAAGGTTATGTTTTTGCCTCTATTTGTTCGTCTATTTGTTTATTTGTGTGTCAGTCTGTAATCAAGATATAACCTATACAAAAGCTATGAACAGATTGTTACGAAAGTTGGATGCCAAATAGGATATGCATCAAGGAAGAAGATATTTAATTGTGGAGGTGATTGGTAGAGCGCATACCTCCGCCAGTGTACACTCGCTCCAAGAAGTATCTGCACCCCTATGCTGATAATCTGGTGTGTACAGCTCGGTAGGGTTGGCACCTCTGCCTGCAGCTATATCCATGTGTCACAGAAGATCGTCTCTGACACATGGATATAGCTGCAGGCAGAGGTGCCAACCCTATCAAGCTGTACACACCAAATGATCAGCGTAGGGGTGCAGATACTTCTTGGAGCGAGTGTACACACACACACACACACACACACACATTTATAAACCAAATACCGGTATGCAAATTTGTATAATCTTTATAATCGTTTATTATTTCCATATATTTATATAATGACTTATATTCCAGGTTGAACGCGAGGACAGAGGTCAGACAAGAAATGATGAAGACAAGACTAGAATTAACATTCCCCACTAGATCAGGAACGACAACAACGACAATAATAAGAACAACAACCCCAGTATCAGGAACCATATAAATAGCAACAACATGGACAACGAAATCAGTATCAAAGTCCTGTACACTTACCCACACATCTCCTCAGGTGGCTGCTAAAAACCTCTCGTTGTGCATAAAAAAACAAGGATAGCAACAACAGCAAGAACACGGACAAACAACAACAACAAATTTAAACCCTTGCCTCACACATCTGTTGTTGTTGTTTTTCCCCAGGCTGCCTGGCCGAACAGCCCCAAGGCCCCGAGCAAGGCCAAGGCCATAGCCGAGCGCCCCACAGAACACATCTGTTCTGGTGGTTGCTATCTCTAAAACGGAAACAAGAACATCATGAACAAGGACAGCAACATCAACATCAACAAAAACATTAACACCAACAACAACAATAACAAAAATAACATCACCTTTAAACCCTGTGTGCACTATGCTCCCTAGTTGTTGTTAAGACTCTCTAATAACAACAATAATGGTAATAAAAACTTCTAGAACACCACCAGAATCATCGACCCCTGTACCCCACAAACTAACAGCAACACCATCATTAGCATCAAACCCTGTACCCCTCATACAATAGCAACAACAACAACAACACCAAGATCATCATCATCATCATCGAGCCCTGTACCCCACATACTCCCTGGGTGTAGCTAAGAGTCTCTAACACGGCCCCACTATTACCAGCCCGCGAGACTTGTTGAACCATACTCTTAATAAACAAAAGTAGAGGTCAGCTCTCCCTCTCCCTATTAACCAAGGGAAGGGGAGAGTTATACCTTTGCCCCAGTGTTAAGATTATGGTTCTTCGTGTGCCCCGTGGCGTCCCCAGACTATGAAACAAGTATGTTTGTAGTGTGGTGGTGTTGGTATTAGATGGAAGTGTTTTAGGTTCGAAGCTTCCCTGGGTTGAGGTGGGCATTTGGGGCGGACTGTTTCTGCACCTTCTGTTCAAGGTGAGGGAGGTGCAAGTTTTTCGATTATTAGTATTAGTAATATTAACATTATTATCATCTGGCAATATGCTGTTCATAGTCCAGTCGGGTCCAGTACGTGATTAGATTGATATCCAGTATTCGATAGATGGATATTAATTGTTGCCATGTGCTGAACCTTTAACTGTCTTGATGGT
Organism: Paralithodes platypus; assembly: GCA_032716605.1. NCBI lineage: Eukaryota > Metazoa > Arthropoda > Malacostraca > Decapoda > Lithodidae > Paralithodes > Paralithodes platypus. The sequence goes on from CM064531.1 coordinate 2,198,758, forward strand.
ATAATGTTTAGAGTGTGTAAGTTCTGTATGTGGTGTCCTGGGTTCGAATCTCGGGAGGATCACAGTCTTTCATTATAATCAATTGGGGGTTATTAGTGTTAAGAACGATATTAGTGAATTTTGTCCATGCTGTAAGGGAACCACTTCAAAAGATTTTCCCTTTACTGTAGGCCTCTGTTCTGCAGGAGTGATGGTTATGTAAAATTGGCTATGTCTGCGATATTACTGAACGAAATGTTCGGCAATTTCTCAGATCTACTCCCTAGGTCGTAACGGAGCCTTTATCATAAGGGGAGATTTCCACTTGAGGGACTTTTTTCTTGATCCCTTTCTCCCTCATGTCTAGCCTCATTGCTTTTGAGATTTTAAGACGTTTGCCCCATTATTTTGACGATTTTAAGAACTTTCAACCCATTTCTGTCAATTTTAAGACCTTTCGTGCCATTTAGGTGTTGATTTTATCCTGGCGAGCGATAGCGAGCCTGTAATTTAAGAGAAACCGGCTTTCAACCGGGACTTTTTCTACCGAAAAATGTACAAATTTATCTTGAAAGGGGCTCAAGGGGGTGTAATCTTAAGCTTGAAGGATATCTAGGGACCAAACTAAAAACCTCCCCTTAATTTTAATTCTGGGCTCCTCTCAAATCGGTGCCTTCTAAGATAATGCTCTGTTTTTATCCAGCTGATGGTTAATTGATATCTCGCCATCCTGATTACTCGGCTGTTACCAACATTTTGTAGCGACATTTTTGGTTTTTGGTTTTATTTCTGTGAGTGAGGGAGACAAAAGGCAGAACTGCCTGCAACGAGTGCCTCCCCCAGAGCTGAAAGAGTGACAGAGCCAAAATAAATGGATATTTGATCCAAAATGCTTGGACACACGGAGTTTGAAGCAATTTAAGTCATAGGAAGAGGGAAATACTGATTCTGGGAGAGAGTTCCAGAGCTCAGCTGTTGAATAGAAGAAAAACAGAAAAACTTTTCACTCTTGGGTTGGAGAGTTGCACAGAGTAGGGATGGGATTGTGTTGCAAGACGGGTGCTACGTGCTCGACGAAGAGGGGGTGGTATACACTGAGAGAGCTCTGAGGAACACTGATTATTGTAATAGTGGTAGAATATGAGAGAGAAGCAGCATTGCGGCGAAGAGAGAGAAACTGCAGAGAGTTGGTGAGTGGACGTGAGTTAATGAGACGGCTTTCTTTTCTACTTTGTCTAGAAGTGGTGTGTGAGAGGATCCTCCCCACACGTGTGTTCAATACTCATTACATGGACGCACTGTGCCCCTGTACAGAGCAAGAAGCTGCGCAGGGGTAAAGAACCCCTGGAGGCGGTTGAGCACCCCCAGCTTCTGGGAAGCTGTTTTAGCTAGAGTGGTAATATAATCTTTCCATGAGAGATTAGAAGAAAAAGAGACGCCAAGAATATTAAGAGAAGATGAAGGGTTAATTTGTATGTTGTTGAAGAGTAGGTCATAGTTTCCTGGAAGGGATCGACGAGTAGACAGATGGAGAAGTTGAGTTTTGGAAGAATTGAAAGTAACAATGTTTTCTCTGCCTCAATTATAGATAATAGAGAGATCAGGTGTTTTATGGTCTTACGTGAGTTTTGGAGTTCCTGCTGTGAATAATTTTGTGGAAGGCTAGTTGAATAGTGTAATGTAGAGTCGTCAGCATACGAGTCAATGGGGCTGGAGGTGCAGTTGAGGTCATTAATGAATAATAGGAAGAGAATTGGAGATAGGACAGAACCCTGAAGAACACCGGAGTTTAAAAGTTGAGGAAGTAAATGGTGGCCGTCCACAACCACAGCTATGGAACGGCCGAGAAAAAAATTAGAGACAAAGGCACAAATGGAGAGATAGGAACCGTAGGAGGGATGGAAATAAGGGATTTGTGCCAGACTCTATCGAAGCCCTTCGATATGTCTAGCGCAACAGAAAAAGTCTCACCGAAGTCCCGAAAGGAGGATGACCAAGAGTTAGTAAGATAAGAAAGAAGATCACCAGTAGAGCGGCCCTTAAGGATGCCATACTGGCGGTCCGAGAGTAGGTTATGGGAAGATAAATGCTTAAGAAATTTTGAGGCAAGAATTTCAAAAACTTTAGAGATGCAAAAAGTGAAAGCAATTGGACTATAGTTGGAGGATTGAGAGCGGTCACCCTTCTTTGGGACAGGTTGAATGAGAGCAAACTTCCAGCAAGAAGGAAAGACATTAGAGTAGAGGCAGAGATGGGAGAGTTTGCCTAGGCAGGGATTTAGAACGGAAGCACAGTTTTTGAGTACAATAGGAGGAACACCGTCCGGTCCCTACGCCTTCTTAGCATTAAGCCCACAGAGGGTGGAAAGTACATCCTTGGAAAAGATTATGATGTTAGGCATAAGTAGGAGAGAGGGGGGTGGAGAGGGAAGAATATAGCACTGGGATCATCCAAAGTGAAGTGTTTAGCTTAAGTGTTAGCGAAGAGTTCAGCTTTGCAGAGAATAAAAGAGGAGAGAAAGACGAAGACAATTTGTTGGAGAGGTTTTTGGCTAGATGCCAGAAAGTTTGGGAAGAGCTAGAATTGGATAGTTCAGTGCATTTATTATTGATGAAAGAATGTTTGGCGAGGCGAAGAACTGATTTGGCTTGATTCCGGGCAGAAACATATGATATATACTGTATATACAGGATAGTAAATCTATGGATCGCCTCTGCATGTTCCCGCTGCCGTGTACACCTTGCCCGACGTTCCCGCCTTCGCACGCCCCTGACTAATTATCGGGAGGGGCATCAGGCAGCACGTTGTGTACGTTTACACCTGGAGAGAGAGAGAGAGAGAGAGAGAGAGAGAGAGAGAGAGAGAGAGAGAGAGAGAGAGAAAGAGAGAAAGAAAAGGACGGGTTATTGATGCATGGCGATAGGCGAATTTCATTAATTTTTATCAATATGCTCCTTAGACCTCCATCAAGCTTAACAAAACACCCCCCAAGACCTACCGTTCTAGATGTATTTGTACATTTTTCCCTCCTATACAGCAGGCTCGCTGTTGCTCGCCAGGAAAAGTATACACCTAAAAGACACGAAAGGTCTTGAAATCGACAAAGAAATGTGGCTAAAGGTCTTGAAATCGACAAAGAAATGGGGCTAAAGGTTTTAAAATTGACAAAGAAATGAGGCTAAAGGTCTTAAAATCGCCAAACTAATTACCGGAAGGGCGCCAGGTAGCCCGTTGTGTGCGTATAGACCGAGAGAGAGAGAGAGAGAAGGAGAAGGCCGGGTTACTTATGCATGACAGGTAAAGGCCAAGAGGGAGAGAAACATACACACACCGTCATGATACACACACACACACACACACCCATACCCACACCCACACCCACACACACACACACACACACACACACACACTCACACTCGCTCTATCTCCGTTAATTTATTAATGTACTATGTTCGTATGTTAATCTAACATTCGCCAATTGATATTGTATATATCTTATGTAAATCATGTACTCAACAAGTGAACTCTGGAATTATCTCCCTCAATCAATCTTTCCTTCATCCTATGACTTAAACTGCTTTAAACTTCGTGTATCCAGGCTTTATGACTCCAACGTCCCTTGAATTTGGCTCTGTCACTTTTGACCTTGGGGGAGACACTCGTCACAGGCAACCTGCCTTTCGTGTCCTTCATACACAGAAGAAAAAACTGTGTTGGCGGAAATGATCTCTCTATCTCTCTCTCTCTCTCTCTCTCTCTTGGGGAGCTAAATATCAACGAGTCTAGACAATCGCAAGGAAGGCAAGACTATCGGCCGGTAGGGTGGAAAGGGAGAGGGAAGGGAGGGAGGGAGTAAGAGGAAGGAAGGGAGTAAGAAAAGGAAGGGAGGAAGAAGCTTAGGATGGGAAGGATGGGAGGAACGGAGTGAGGAGAGGAAGGAAGGAAGGAAGGAAGGAAGTAAGGAGAGGAGGGGAAGGGAGGGAGAAGGTTAAGAAGGGAAAGGAGGAAGGAAGGGAGTAAGGAGAGGAGAGGAAGGGAGGAAGAAGCTTAGGAGGGGGAGGAAGGGAGTGAGGAGAGGAAGGAAGGAAGGAAGGAAGGAAATAAGGAGAGGAGGGGAAGGGAGGGAGAAGGTTAAGAAGGGAAAGGAGGAAGGAAGGGAGTGAGGAGAGGAAGGGAAGGAAGGGAGGGAGTAAGGAGAGGAGGGGAAGGAAGGAAGGGAGTAAGGAGAGGAGGGGAAGGAAGGAAGGAGAGGAGGGGAAGAAAGGAAGGGAGTAAGGAGAGGAGGGGAAGGGAGGAAGGAGAGGATGGGAAGGAAGGAAGGGAGTACGGAGAGGAGAGGAAGGAAGGAAAGAGAGGAGGGGAAGAAAGGAAGGGAGTACGGAGAGGAGGGGAAGGGAGGAAGGAGAGGAGGGGAAGGAAGGAAGGGAGTAAGGAGAGGAGGGGAAGGAAGGAAAGAGGAGGGGAAGAAAGGAATGGAGTACGGAGAGGAGGGGAAGAAAGGAAGGGAGTACGGAGAGGAGGGGAAGGGAGGAACGAGAGGAGGGGAAGGAAGAAGGAGAGGAGGGGAAGAACGGAAGGGAGTACGGAGAGGAGGGGAAGGGAGGAAGGAGAGGAGGGGAAGGGAGGAAGGAGAGGAGGGGAAGGGAGGAAGGAGAGGAGGGGAAGGAAGGAAGGGAGTAAGGAGAGGAGGGAAAGGAAGGAGAGGAGGGGAAGAAAGGAAGGGAGTAAGGAGAGGAGGGGAAGGGAGGAAGGAGAGGAGGGGAAGGAAGGAAGGAGAGGAGGGGAAGAAAGGAAGGGAGTAAGGAGAGGAGGGGAAGGAAGAAAGGAGAGGAGGGGAAGGGAGGATGGAGAGGAGGTGAATGGGGAAGGGAGGAAGGAGAGGAGGGGAAGAATGGAAGGGAGTAAGGAGAGGAGGGGAAGGAAGAAAGGAGAGGAGGGGAAGGGAGGAAGGAGAGGAGGGGAAGTGGGAAGGAGAGGAGGGGAAGGGAGGAAGGAGAGGAGGGGAAGGGAGGAAGGAGAGGAGGGGAAGGGAGAAAGGAGAGGAGGGGAAGGGAGTGAGGAGAGGAAGGGAAGAAAGAGAAAAGGTTAAGAAGGGAGGAAGGAAGGGAAGAAAGAGAGAAGGAAGGGAGGGAGTAAGGAGAGGAAGGAAGGGAGAATGTTAGGAGGGGAAGGAAGTGAGAAGGTTAGGAGGGGAAGGAAGGGAGTGAAGAAAGAAGAGAGAAGGTTAGGAGGGGAAGGAAGGGAGTGAAGAAAGAAGAGAGAAGGTTAGGAGGGGAAGGGAGGAAGGAGAGGAGGGGAAGGAGTAATGAGAGGAAGGAAGACAGTGAGGAGAGGAGGGGAAGAAGGGAGGAAGGAAGGGAGTAAGGTGAGGAGGGGAAGGAAGGGAGAAGGTTAGGAGGGGAAGTGAGGAAGGAAGGGAGTAAAGAGAGGAGGGGAAGGGAGGGAGAAGCTTAGGATGGGAAGGGAGGAAGGAGGGGAGGGGAAGAAGAGAGGAGGGAAGGGAGTAAGGTGAGGAGGGGAAGAAGGGAGAAGGTTAGGAGGGGAAGTGAGGAAGGAAGGGAGTGAGGAGAGGAGGGGAAGAAGGGAGGAAGGAAGGGAGTAAGGTGAGGAGGGGAAGGAAGGGAGAAGGTTAGGAGGGGAAGGGAGGGAATACAAAGGAATACAAAGGAGAACAAACTACAACAGACCTATTGGTCCTTACGGGGCAGTTTGGATATCTAAAACTACTAATCTACTGACTACGAGGTAGAGAAAAGGATAGCAAAGAAGAAGGCTCCTCCCCACCCACCACTCCCTCCAGCTAAGGCTGGCATGGAAACAGATAGGAAAAATACCATGCAGTATTGAAAAACTGACACGGAAATTAGGGAGTAAAGAGAGGAGGGGAAGGAAGGAAGGGAGTACGGAGAGGAGGGGAAGGAAGGAAGGAGAGGAGGGGAAGGAAGGAAGGAGAGGAGGGGAAGAAAGGAAGGGAGTACGGAGAGGAGGGGAAGGGAGGAAGGAGAGGAGGGGAAGAAAGGAAGGGAGTAAGGAGAGGAGGGGAAGGGAGGAAGGAGAGGAGGGGAAGAAAGGAAGGGAGCAAGGAGAGGAGGGGAAGGGAGGAAGGAGAGGAGGAGGGGAAGGAAGGAAGCAGAGGAGCGGAAGAAAGGACGGGAGTAAGGAGAGGAGGGGAGGAGGAAGGAGAGGAGGGGGAAGGAAGGAAGGAGAGGAGGGGAAGAAAGGAAGGGAGTAAGGAGAGGAGGGGAAGGGAGGAAGGAGAGGAGGGGAAGGAAGGAAGGAGAGGAGGGGAAGAAAGGAAGGGAGTAAGGATAGGAGGGGAAGGGAGGAAGGAGAGGAGGGGAAGGAAGGAAGGAGAGGAAGGGAAGAAAGGAAGGGAGTAAGGAGAGGAGGGGAAGGGAGGAAGGAGAGGAGGGGAAGGGAGGAAGGAGAGGAGGGGAAGGGAGGAAGGAAGGAAGGGAGTAAGGAGAGGAGGGGAAGGGAGTAAGGAGAGGAGGGGAAGGAAGGAAGGAGAGGAGGGGAAGGAAGGAAGGAGAGGAGGGGAAGAAAGGAAGGGAGTAAGGAGAGGAGGGGAAGGAAAAGGAGAGGAGGGGAAGGGAGGAAGGAGAGGAGGTGAAGGGGGAAGGAGAGGAGGGGAAGGGAGGAAGGAGAGGAGGGGAAGGGAGGAAGGAGAGGAGGGGAAGGGGAAGGAGAGGAGGGGAGGGAGGAAGGAGAGGGGGGAGGGAGAAGAGAGGAGGGGAGGGGAGAGGAAGGAAGGGAGTGAGGAGAGGAAGGGAAGAAAGAGAAAAGGTTAAGAAGGGAGGAAGGAAGGGAGTGAAGAGAGGAAGGGAAGAAAGAGAGAAGGAAGGGAGGGAGTAAGGAGAGGAAGGAAGGGAGAAGGTTAGGAGGGGAAGGAAGTGAGAAGGTTAGGAGGGGAAGGAAGGGAGTGAAGAAAGAAGAGAGAAGGTTAGGAGGGGAAGGAAGGGAGTGAAGAAAGAAGAGAGAAGGTTAGGAGGGGAAGGGAGGAAGGAGAGGAGGGGAAGGAAGGGAAGGAGTAATGAGAGGAAGGAAGGCAGTGAGGAGAGGAGGGGAAGAAGGGAGGAAGGAAGGGAGTAAGGGAAGGAAGGGAGAAGGTTAGGAGGGGAAGGGAGGAAGGAAGGGAGTAAGGAGAGGAGGGGAAGAAGGGAGGAAGGAAGGGAGTAAGGTGAGGAGGGGAAGGAAGGGAGAAGGTTAGGAGGGGAAGTGAGGAAGGAAGGGAGTAAAGAGAGGAGGGGAAGGGAGGAAGGAAGGGAGTAAGGAGAGGAGGGGAAGAAGAGAGGAGGGAAGGGAGTAAGGTGAGGAGGGGAAGGAAGGGAGAAGGTTAGGAGGGGAAGTGAGGAGAGGAGGGGAAGAAGGAAGGAAGGAAGGGAGTAAGGAGAGGAGGGGAAGAAGGGAGTAAGGTGAGGAGGGGAAGGAAGGGAGAAGGTTAGGAGGGGAAGTGAGGAAGGAAGGGAGTAAAGAGAGGAGGGGAAGGGAGGGAGAAGCTTAGGAGGGGAAGGGAGGAAGGAAGGGAGTGAGGAGAGGAGGGGAAGGAAGGGAGAAGGTTAGGAGGGGAAGGGAGGGAGTAAAGAGAGGAGGGGAAGGAAGGGAGAAGTTTGGGCGGGGAAGGGAGTAAGGAGTTCGAGGAATAGGTTATGGTAAGAAGTTAGGAAGGAAAGGAGTAAGGATATCAATAGGAAGGTAAAAGGCTAGGAAGAGAGGAAGGAAGGTTAGGAAGAAAGGAAGGTAGGAAGGAGGGGAGTAAGGAGATAAGAAGTAAGTAAGCTATGATAGGAAGGTAAAAGGTTAGGAAGGAAGGAAGAAAAGAAGGAGATCAAGGGGTTAATGAGAAAGTTAAAGGTTAGGGAGGAAGGAAGTAAGTAAGTAGTTGGAGGGGTAGGCTGTGGTAGGAATGTAAAAGGTTGGGAAGGAAGGAAGGAATGAGGGAAGGGTAGAAAGGAAGGTTAGGAAGGAAGGGTAGAAAGGAAGGTTAGGAAGGAAGGGTAGGAAGGAAGGGTAGAAAGGAAGGGTAGAAAGGATGGTTAGGAAGGAAGGTTAGGAAGGAAGGTTAGGAAAGAAGGGTAGAAAGGATGGTTAGGAAGGAAGGGTAGAAAGTAAGGTTAGGAAGGAAGGGTAGAAAGGAAGGTTAGGAAGGAAGGTTAGGAAGGAAGGAAGGAAGGATAGAAAGGATGGTTAGGAAGGAAGGGTAGAACGGAAGGTTAGGAAAGAAGGGTAGAAAGGAAAGTTAGGAATGAAGGGTAGAAAGGAAGGTTAGGAAGGAAGGAAGGAAGGGTAGAAAGGATGGTTAGGAAGGAAGGGTAGAAAGGAAGGTTAAGAAGGAAGGAAGGGTAGAACGGAAGGTTAGGAAAGAAGGGTAGAAAGGAAAGTTAGGAAGGAAGGGTAGAAAGGAAGGAAGGAAGGGTAGAAAGGAAGGTTAGGAAGGAGGGGTAGAAAGGAAGGTTAGGAAGGAAGGAAGGGTAGTAAGGAAGGTTAGGAAGGAAGGGTGGAAAGGAAGGTTAGGAAGGAAGGTTAGGAAGGAAGGGTAGAAAGGAAGGTTAGAAAGGAAGGTTAGAAAGGAAGGTTAGGAAGGAAGGGTAGAAAGGAAGGTTAGGAAGGAAGGGTAGAAAGGAAGGTTAGGAAGGAAGGGTAGAAAGGAAGGTTAGGAAGGAAGGTTAGGAAGGAAGGGTAGAAAGGAAGGTTAGAAAGGAAGGTTAGAAAGGAAGGTTAGAAAGGAAGGGTAGAAAGGAAGGTTAGGAAGGAAGGGTAGAAAGGTTAGGAAAGAAGGGTAGAAAGGAAGGTTAGGAAGGAAGGGTAGAAAGGAAGGTTAGGAAGGGTAGAAAGGAAGGTTAGGAAGGAAGGGTAGAAAGGAAGGTTAGGAAGGAAGGGTAAAAAGGAAGGTTAAGAAGGAAGGGTAGAAAGGAAGGTTAAGAAGGAAGGGTAGAAAGGAAGGTTAGGAAGGAAGGGTAGAAAGGTTAGGAAGGAAGGAGGGGTAGAAAGGAAGATTAGGAAGGAAGGTTAAGAAGGAAGTGTAGAAAGGAAGGTTAGGAAGGAAGGGTAGAAAGGAAGGTTAGGAAGGAAGGGTAGAAAGGATGGTTAGGAAGGAAGGGTAGAAAGGAAGGTTAGAAAGGAAGGGTAGAAAGGAAGGTTAGGAAGGAATGGTAGAAAGGATGGTTAGGAAGGAAGGTTAGGAAGGAAGGTTAGGAAAGAAGGGTAGAAAGGATGGTTAGGAAGGAAGGGTAGAAAGGATGGTTAGGAAGGAAGGGTAGAAAGGAAGGTTAGGAAGGAAGGGTAGAAAGGAAGGTTAGGAAGGAAGGAAGGAAGGATAGAAAGGATGGTTAGCAAGGAAGGGTAGAACGGAAGGTTAGGAAAGAATGGTAGAAAGGAAAGTTAGGAAGGAAGGGTAGGAAGGTTAGGGAAGGCAAGGGTTAGAAAGGGAAGGTTAGGAAGGAAGGGTTAGAAAGGAAGGTTTCGAAAGGCGACGGAAAAGGATAGAAAGGGATTAGGAAGGAAGGGTTAGGAAGGAAGGGTAGAAAGGAAGGGTAGAAAGGAAGGGTAGGAAAGGAAGGAAGGTTTCTAAGGAAAGGAAGGTAGAAAGGAAGGTTAGGAAGGAAGGGTAGAAAGGAAGGAAGGTTAGGAAGGAGGAAGGTTAGGAAGGACGGATGGTAGAAAGGAAGGTTAGAAAGGAAGGTTAGAAAGGAAGGGTAGAAAAGGAAGGGTAGGAAAAGGGTAGGAAAGGAATTTTAGAAAGGAAGGTTAGGAAGGAAGGGGAAGGTTAGGAAGGAAGGTTAGAAAGGGGTAGGAAGGTAAGGAGGGAAAGGAAGGTTAGAAAGGAAGGGTAGAAAGGGTTTACATCGTCTTTTTTTAGGAAGGTCGAAGGAAAGGATGGAAGAAGGTTAGGAAGGAAGGGTAGAAAGGAAGGTAGGGTAGAGAGGAAGGTTAGGAAGGAAGGAAGGAAGGAAGGAAGGGTAGAAAGGATGGTTAGGAAGGAAAGGGGTAGAAAGGAGGTTAGGAAAGGAAGGGTAGAAAGGAGGTTAGGAAGGAAGGGTTAGAAAGTTAGGAAGGTAAGACAGGAAGGGTAGAAAGGAAGGTTAGGAATAGGAAGGTTAGTTAGAAGGAAGGGTAGAAAGGAAAGGAAGGGTTAGAAAGGAGGGTGAGGAAGGAAGGAAGGAAGGGTAGAAAGGATGGTTAGGAAGGGATAGTAAGGAAGGAAGGAAGGAAGGAAGGAAGGAAGGAAGGAAGGAGGGAGGAGTAAAGAAAAGTAAATGCTCTAATTCTTTGCCATGTGGTGTTGAACGATACCCTAAGGGGATATTTGTATTGGTTTATTAATGTATATAATATTATTTTTAGTCTCGATAGTAAATGGTTAGTGTGGGGAATTTCGGTGTGAGTGTCCTAGGTTTGAATCCTTGGAGTACCACATGTATTCATTAGTTTCATTGATTTCATTATTTAGGTTTATTTGTAAGTTTGGCTAATTGCTGGGTTGGTGATATTATGAATTTAGTGTCCTAAGACCTCCGTCATGCGATCCTTCCTAAACTGAAAACCCCATTTTCTTGGGTAGCAACAATGAAGAAAATAATCAAGACTACTAGGAGTGTGTGTGTGTGTGTGTGTGTGTGTGTGTGTGTGTGTGTGTGTGTGTGTGAGTGTGTGTGTGTGTGTGTGTGTGTGTGTGTGTGTGTGTGTGTGTGTGTGTGTGTGTGTGTGTGTGTGTGTGTGTGTGTGTGTGTGTGTGTGTGTGTGTATCGGCGATCCTTCCTAATTTGAAGACTATATATTATTTTCTTGGGTAGCAACAAGGAATAACATAATGATTGGCACTATATGGGTCAGTGGAGATTAATTGCAGAGAGAGAGAGAGAGAGAGAGAGAGTGTGTGAGATACTTGACTTGATTAACGTGAGAATGGACGCAAGCAGACAATAATACGAGAGAGAGAGAGAGAGATATGGAAGTGGTGGTTAAGGGGAGATTTCCACTTGAGGGATATTTTTCTTTGCCCCTTTCTCCCTCATGTTTAGCCCCATTGCTTTTTTAATTTTAAGACGTTCGCCCCGGCAATTTTAAGAACTTCACCCCATTTATGTCACTTTTAAGACCTTTCGTCTGATTTAGGTGTCGATTTTTTCCTGGCGAGCGATAGCGAGCCTGTAATTTAAGAGGAACCGGCCTTCGGCCGCCGGGAAATTTTTCTGCCGAAAAATGTACAAATTTATCTTGAAAGGGGGTCAACGGGGTGTAATTTCAAGCTTGATGGAGGTCTAGGAAACACTAAAAACCTCCCCTTTAAAGAGGTCAGACTGGAAGAGAGAGAGAGAGAGAGAGAGAGAGAGAGAGAGAGAGAGAGAGAGAGCGAGATAGAGAGAGAGAGAGCGTGTGAGGGAGAGAGAGAGTATCTTGCGTGTGCTGCCACCTATCGGCCACACAGCCAAGCTCATCAGCTGTTTCTGGGCAGCACTCGGCATTCTCTTTTCTACCGGGTTGAGGCAGTTTAACCCTTTCAGTACCGGTGACGTCCTTTTCCAGCATATTCTGCCAATTATTGGACGATTTTATTCAGCTTAGGAAGGATGTGTTGTAACTAAAAGAATGAATTGAGATAGTCTAGAAGATGTGATTCAGCTTAACCCGTTCAGTACTCTGAACTCTACTCTGGCGAAAGCGAGCCTGTAATTTAGGACGAATTGGCCCATGGCCTGGACATTTTTCTTCCGAAAAATGTACAAATGTATCTCGAAAGGGGGGTTTGGGGGTAATTGTTTTAAGCTTGATGGAGGTCTAGAGAGGATAGTAAAAAAAAATTATATATAAATAAAAACAAAAATAATAATAATATATTATACATAAATTATATACTGTATATAAATAGATCGACCAATAAATATACCCTTCCGCTCTTAAGGGGAGATTTCCACTTGAGGGATTTTTTTCTTTACCCCTTTCTCCCTCATGTTTAGCCCCATTGCTTTTCAGATTTTAAGACGTTCGCCCCATTAGTTTGGCGATTTTAAAAACTTTCACCCCATTTATGTCACTTTTAAGACCTTTCGTGCCATTTAGGTGTTGATTTTTTCCTGGCGAGCGATAGCGAGCCTGTAATTTAAGAGGAACCGGCCTTTGGCCGGGAAATTTTTCTACCGATAAATGTACAAATTTATCTTGAAAGGGGGTCAAGGGGGTGTAGTTTCAAGCTTGATGGAAGTCTAGGAAACACACTAAAAACCTCCCCTTAATTAATAAACATCGACAAATTAGTTGCTAAGGGATTCAATTTTCCGCCATGTGAAAACCCGGTAGTTTACTGGTCTAGTTATCGGGCGGCTTCACTCGGAATTAAGGGGAGATGGGTCGTTTGTTCGAGACCCCCTTCTCCCTCATGTTTAACCCCACTAACTTTTTGAGATGTTTAGACTTTCCCCATTAGTTTGGCGATCGTAAGACCCTGTGCCCCATTGCTTTGTCAATATTAAGACCTTTTGTCCCATTGCTTTGTCAATATTAAGACCTTTTGTCCCATTTCTTTGTCAATATTAAGACCTTTCGTGTTATTTAGGTGTCGATTTTTTTTCCTGACGAACGATAGTGAGCCTGTAATTTTGGGGGACATTTTTCTACCCAAAAATTGTACAAATTAATCTAGAAGGGGGATCTAATGGATTTTTTGTTTTAAGTTTGATGGAAGTCTAGGGAGGAAACCAATTAAATAATAAATGAAATAATCGACAAAAATAAAAATAAACCCCCATCTCCCCTTAACCCTTTCAGTACCGGTCACTTGATTATTTTCTGGTTTCTGGGTATTATTAGGCGATTTTATTCAGATTAGGAAGTGTATATGGAAGTCGAAGGGTTAATTGGGATACTCTTGGCCCTTTTCACTCCCACAGATCCTTTTCTAAGCTGTATAAAGTCGTGTTATGGTAGCCAGGATAAACTGGTCCCATAATCCTCAAGGAGTTAGGCATCGAAAAATATGTGGTAGCTTAAGGGGGGTGACCTGTTTAAGGGGGGTGACCTGTTTAAGGGGGGTGACCTGTTTAAGGGGGGTGACCTGTTTAAGGGGGGTGACCTGTTTAAGGGGGGTGACCTGTTTAAGGGGGTGACCTGTTTAATGGGGGTGACCTGTTTAATGGGGGTGACCTGTTTAATGGGGGTGACCTGTTAATGGGGGTGACCTGTTTAATGGGGGTGACCTGTTTAATGGGGGTGACCTGTTTAAGGGGGGTGACCTGTTTAAGGGGGGTGACCTGTTTTGGTTCTGTCCTTTTCTATCTTTCTCTGGCTTGTATCCATTTGGCCCCATTCAGCCTACTGTTTTAAGACGTTTATCCCCATCCAGGTGTAAAAAAATTACTGGTGAGCGGTAGCGAGCCAGCATATTTTATATTTTTGTTTAACAGCAGGCTAAATTTGTACATTTTTCGATAGAAAAATGTGTCCGGCGAAGCCGGATTTCTTCATATAATGCTTGCTCGCTATCGCTCGCCAGGAAGAAATCGACACCTAGATGGGGATAAACGTCTTACAATAGTTGGCTGAATGGGGCCGAATGGATACAAGCCAGAGAAAGAGAGAAAAGGACAGAAATAACAAAAAGCAGGTCACCCCCCTTAAAGGATGAATTGAGATAGTCTGTAGCAGTATACTTGTTAAACGTCCTTCCCAAGCTGAATCAAATCGTCTTATAATGTCCAGAATATGATGAAAAGTATGTCACCGGCACTGAATGGGTGACAGCTCTGAGTAACGATGACAGTGACAACAAGAATACAAGAAATTAACAACAATAACAACAACAACAACAACAACAACAACAGAGACAAAGTAGCTGTCGGTGGACTAGTGTCTCGAACAAGGGTGGGAACACACACATACACACACACATAAAACCACATACACACACATGCATACAACCACATACACATTCACACACACATACATACAACATCACACACACACACACACATGCATACATACACACATACATAATCACACACACAGATGCATACAACCACATACATATTATACACATCCACTCGCTTACACACACACACACACACATACACACACACACACACACACACACACACACACACACACAAACACACACACACACACACGAGAGTGAGACTGACGTAGCTAGTTGTCACCTAACCTATGATTCTTGCATAGTGGAGCTACTTGCATATCGACCCTCTCCTAATTTGTGATAATAGTGTATTCTTGGCATTTCTCTCTCTCTCTCTCTCTCTCTCTCTCTCTCTCTCTCTCTCTCTCTCTCTCTCTCTCTCTCTCTCTAACATACACACACTAGATGGAGCTACTTGCATAGGCCTATCGACCCTCTCCTAGTTTGTGATAATCGTGTATTCTTGGTAACTCTCTCTCTCTCACACACACACACACACACACACACACACACACACACATATCGACCCTCTCCTAGTTTGTGATGATCGTGTATTCTTGGTAACTCTCTCTCTCTCTCTCTCTCACACACACACACACACACACACTCACTCACTCACTCACTCACACACACACATATCGACCCAGTCCTAGTTTGTGATAATCGTGTATTCTTGGTAACTCTCTCTCTCTCTCACACACACACACACACACACACACACACACACACACACACACACACACAGCCCGTAGCCTAGTAGGTAGAGCTCTCGTCTCACACAGGGGTCGGGGGTTCAATCCCCGGCCGGGCGGAGACAAATTGGGCTTGTCTCCCTTCATGTGTTAGCCTCAGTTCACCTAGCTGTAAATAGGTACCTGGAATAAGTGGACGACGTTGTGACGTCCCATCTGGGGTTGGCAAAAATGGTACAAGGCGAGATGGGTATCATATGGTTCACCTAAGCTGATGGCTACCTAAGCCTTCGGGCGAGACGGTACCGTCTATAGTGAGAATGGTACCATACAGATCCACCCTAAGGCTTCGTTTCCGATGTCGCCAATTGGCTAAAAATACAGACTACACACACATCCACAGCCATTCCAACGATACATATAACACCTACACATATAGGAGGCGGGAAATAACGAGCATGCTCATTCCCGCAATACAACTAGAGTAAGTACAACTAGAGTAAGTACACACACACACACACATATCGACCCTCTCCTAGTTTGTGATGATCGTGGTAGCAGGGGGGTGAAGGTGGGGGGGGGGGGGGATGTATTTAGTACAACCAAGAAGCGCCCCTCGTACACTTTGTAACACATGGAGGTATATACCAGGGTTACTTTTTTGTTAAAGCTTGATAGCCGTCTAGAGACCGAACTAAAAAAAAAAAAAAAAAAAAAAAATATATATATACCTGTATATATATTTTTTTTTTTTTTTTTTTTTTTTAAGAGACAATGAACGGAGGAAGGAAAAACACAGATAAAACAAAAAGGTCCCATGTGCCTAAAGGCATCCTCCATTCATAAAATGTTTGTAACAACTGGATTTAAACATTTGTTAATTGTAAGTTTGTGGAAAGCAATTCGAGGGAAGTGAATTCCAAAGAGTAGTAGCTCTGGGGATAAATGAATTCTGATAAGCAGAAGTTCTGCATTGTGGAGGAGAAAGTGTAAATTCATGGGCGCTCTCAGCTGCCCTAGTTCTACGGGGAAAGATGTGGAGAGGCGGCACAATTGAAGCAAGTTCCTCGGAACTATATATATATATATATATATATTGGAAACTAAACCGCCGATAGCTTAATTTAACTGAGGGAATTCTATTAAAAGTTGACCTCAGAAGCTGCCAGACTAGTGTTGAAGGTATACGTTGAGGAATGGCTCGTATATTACCTGCTGCAGTTAGTCTACCTTTACCGTACTGTGTAGTCCACTAATTTAACCTAGCGGAAAATTTAATCCTTTAAGTTAGGGGGAGATGGTTCACTTTTTGGGCGATTTTGCATGTATTCGTTATTTTTCTAGTTTCCTCCCTAGACCTCCATCAAATTTAAAAAAAACGTCCATTAGATCCACCTTCTAGATTAATTTGTACATTTTTCGGTAGAAAAATGTCCTGGCCAAAGGCCGGTTCTTCCAACATTACAGGCTCACTATCGTTCGCCAGGGAAAAAATCGACACCTAAATAGCACGAAAGGTCTAAATATTGACGAAGAAAGGGGGCGAAAGGTCTTAAAATTGACTAACTAATGGGGCAAACACCTTAACACCTGAAAACTAATGGGGCTAAACATGAGGGAGAAAATGGTCCAGAAAACCGGCCCATATCCCCTTAACCCCTTCAGCACCATGACGCCTTTTTGGTTGAAGAAAGAATAGTTAAAAGGATCTATGTCAGTGAAGTGGAGAAGAATGCCTGAAGAAAGAAGAGTTAAAAGGATCTATGTCAGTGAAGTGGAGAAGAATGCCTGAAGAAAGAATAGTTAAAAGGATCTATGTCAGTGAAGTGGAGAAGAATGCCTGAAGAAAGAAGAGTTAAAAGGATCTATGTCAGTGAAGTGGAGAAGAATGCCTGAAGAAAGAATAGTTAAAAGGATCTATGTCAGTGAAGTGGAGAAGAATGCCTGAAGAAAGAAGAGTTAAAAGGATCTATGTCAGTGAAGTGGAGAAGAATGCCTGAAGAAAGAATAGTTAAAAGGATCTATGTCAGTGAAGTGGAGAAGAATGCCTGAAGAAAGAAGAGTTAAAAGGATCTATGTCAGTGAAGTGGAGAAGAATGCCTGAAGAAAGAATAGTTAAAAGGATCTATGTCAGTGAAGTGGAGAAGAATGCCTGAAGAAAGAAGAGTTAAAAGGATCTATGTCAGTGAAGTGGAGAAGAATGCCTGAAGAAAGAAGAGTTAAAAGGATCTATGTCAGTGAAGTGGAGAAGAATGCCTGAAGAAAGAAGAGTTAAAAGGATCTATGTCAGTGAAGTGGAAAAGAATGCCTGAAGAAAGAAGAATTAAAAGGATCTATGTCAGTGAAGTGGAAAAGAATGCCTGAAGAAAGAAGAGTTAAAAGGATCTATGTCAGTGAAGTGGAGAAGAATGCCTGAAGAAAGAAGAGTTAAAAGGATCTATGTCAGTGAAGTGGAAGGAAGAAGAAGGCGTGGCAAGCCGAGAAGAAGGGGTTATGTATTGTCAGAATGTGTGTCAAAGCGTGAGAAGGGAATGTAGTTATATTATATGAGAACTTGGCCTTAAGGGGACATCGGCTGTTTTTCTGGTCACCCTTCTTCCTGATGATTACCCCCAATAGTTTTCAGATTTTATGACATTCGGCCCATTAGTTTGGCGATTTTAATACCTTTTGCCCCATTTCGTTGTCAATTTTAAGACCTTTCGTGCCATTTAGGTGTCGATTTGTTCCTGGCGAGCGATAGCGAGCCTGTAATCTTAAGAGTAACCGGCCTTCGGTCGGGACATTTTTCTACCGAAAAATGTACAAATTAATCTAGAAGGGGGATTTGATGGATGTTTTGTTAAGCTTGATTGAGGTTTTGGGAGGAAACTAAACAAAAATATAATAAATAAATGAAAAATCTACCAAGAAGTGAAGCATCTCCCCCTAATAATCATGCAGAGACATAATATGCCGGTAGTATGTTGAAATACTGTGTAAACAAGTTGACAGCATGAATACAAAACAACAAATGAGGAGGAGCACTTTAATGACAACGTTTCGCAGATAGCTTCTTCAGGTCACTAACAGATGCTAGGTCCTTCAACGCCTTAAGGGGAGATGGTTCATTATTTGGGCGATTTTTGCATGTATTCATTATTTTTCTAGTTTCCTTCCTATACCTCCATCAAATTAAAAAAAACATCCATTAGATCCCCCTTCTAGATTAATTTGTACATTTTTCGGAAGAATTTTTTTCCGGCCAGAGGCCGGTTCTTCCAACATTACAGGCTCACTATCGTTCGCCAGGAAAAACATCGACACCTAAATAGCACGAAAGGTCTAAATATTGACGAAGAAATGGGGCGAAAGGTCTTAAAATTGACTAACTAATGGTGCAAACATCTTAACATCTGAAAACTAATGGGGCTAAGCATGAGGGAGAAAGTGGTCCAGAAAACTGGCCCATCCCCCCTTAAGTATCCGTCATGACAGGTGGGGGAGGCGGAGCATGACGGATACTTAAGGCGTTCAAGGACCTACTGTACTGTATATAACATCTGTTAGTGACCTGAAGAAACTATCTGCGAAACGTTGTCAATAAAGTGCTCCTCCTCATATGGTGTTTATATTCATACCGGTAGCAGTTTCTTATCTTCCTATTAAGTATCGATATAGCAGTTTCTTATCTTCCTATTAAGTATCGATATAGCAGTTTCTTATCTTCCTATTAAGTATCGATATATCAGTTTCTTATCTTCCTATTAAGTATCGATATAGCAGTTTCTTATCTTCCTATTAAGTATCGATATAGCAGTTTCTTATCTTCCTATTAAGTATCGATATATCAGTTTCTTATCTTCCTATTAAGTATCGATATAGCAGTTTCTTATCTTCCTATTAAGTATCGATATATCAGTTTCTTATCTTCCTATTAAGTATCGATATATCAGTTTCTTATCTTCCTATTAAGTATCGATATATCAGTTTCTTATCTTCCTATTAAGTATCGATATATCAGTTTCTTATCTTCCTATTAAGTATCGATATATCAGTTTCTTATCTTCCTATTAAGTATCGATATATCAGTTTCTTATCTTCCTATTAAGTATCGATATAGCAGTTTCTTATCTTCCTATTAAGTATCGATATATCAGTTTCTTATCTTCCTATTAAGTATCGATATATCAGTTTCTTATCTTCCTATTAAGTATCGATATAGCAGTTTCTTATCTTCCTATTAAGTATCGATATATCAGTTTCTTATCTTCCTATTAAGTATCGATATATCAGTTTCTTATCTTCCTATTAAGTATCGATATATCAGTTTCTTATCTTCCTATTAAGTATCGATATAGCAGTTTCTTATCTTTCTATTAAGTATCGATATATCAGTTTCTTATCTTCCTATTAAGTATCGATATATCAGTTTCTTATCTTCCTATTAAAGTATCGATATATCAGTTTCTTATCTTCCTATTAAGTATCGATATATCAGTTTCTTATCTTTCTATTAAGTATCGATATATCAGTTTCTTATCTTCCTATTAAGTATCGATATATCAGTTTCTTATCTTCCTATTAAAGTATCGATATATCAGTTTCTTATCTTCCTATTAAGTATCGATATATCAGTTTCTTATCTTTCTATTAAGTATCGATATATCAGTTTCTTATCTTCCTATTAAGTATCGATATATCAGTTTCTTATCTTCCTATTAAGTATCGATATATCAGTTGCTAAGGTATTCAGTTTAACGTCAGCGGAAACAAAATCGACTATACCCGGTGTCAGCCCTCTTGGCAACAAATCTGATCCATAGCTTCTTCATATCTCTGAAATGGCTATAGCAAATAGGCTGTTCTTTCACATATCTCTTTACTGGTCTACCCTTACACAACAATATAAATAAGAAACACCCCGTTCTTAACATTAACCCTTTGAGTACCAGCGACGTGTGTTTTGTTATATTCTAGCTATGTTTAGACGATATTACGCAGCTTAGGAAGGATCTTTGGTAGTTAAAAGGGTTGGTCGAGATAGTATGAAGCCATATTATTGCCTGAGGTCCTTCCTAAGCTGTGTAAAATCGTCTAATAGTTGCCAGAATAGGATGAAAAAGACGTCCCTGGTACTGTATGGGTTAATCATCAATTACAAACCCCAATGTACTTGAATAAACTAATGTACCAGCTCGATTGTCTTCATTATTTTATAGCTATATAGATGTTAGTGGGTCAGGATTTATGAAAGGTTAGCTGACACGGGGTTTAGGCCTGTAGTCAAAAGTATGTACCGGTAGGTGTACTGTATATACGCAAGCACATACCCCAAAACTCGTATAGTCAAAAGTGGGCTGCATAAAACAGTCCCGGTACCGGTGTATGGGATTGGTGCTGTTGAGTCATGCTGGGGCCACGATATATTATAATAACCCTTTGCTGTCAACCCCTCGGCCACGCAACAGGCTAGGGGGGGAAAGACAGACAGACAGACAGACATTGATTGTTCCCCTCGTGAGGGACAGACAGATCATAGGGAAGGGGGAATTTTCGGGCAGGTCTAAATATATTGGGGGTAGGGGAGGGAGACCAGTTTGTATTGGCTTATACTATACTGTATATATATATATATATATATATATATATATATATATATATTATACTACCAGCCGGACTCGAACCACCGATAGTCAGGGCGAGTGTCCATGCTTTAATCCACTTAGCCACGACCTGATATTTATATTAAAGGAGAAGGGAAATCTTACTTGGAGAATGTATTTCAATTCAACACCATTCGTAGGATCCATATTCCATGATATCATACAGGGATTTTTTACTAAGTACCCCCAAGCAACTCTGGTTATAGAGATTTCATTAATTCTCGCCCAGCCAAACACGAGAGTCATTAATATCAAGTCTATCTCACAAATACACTTTAGTTACTAAATGTTTTATACTCCCGACTGGACTCGAACCTCCGACAATCAGAACGAGTGTCCCAGCTTCTATCCACTACACCTTGGCGTGATAAAGGATACTTGACCGTTTCCTATTTATATTAACCCTTTCATTGTGGGTGACGTTCTGGAACGTCCTGGCAAGTTACAGCAATTTCCAGGCTTTAAAAGCCTGTAAAAACCGTAAAAATCGAGTGTCAGTGGGCGGGAGCGTGAGGGGCCCACCTCCGACCCTCAGAGCAGCGAGCGGCTCACTGAGGTTGACTGTGTCTCGCGCGGGTCTCTCTCTGTGTCTCACAACAGTGTAGCCAAGCGAGCGAGTGCTACCAAATAGCGGGTTTCCCGTATTTCACTGACACCACTCCGGGTGAACCAGACCACGTACGGGGCCCGTTCTGGTCTCATTTTGAAACTATTTTCGCCTAGATTTCGGCAGAATACACTTCATTTGATGCAGATGCTTGATTTACCTTCAGGAGTGCCTGAATATGCCCTAAATAGCCCAAACATAGCTGCAGCCAATGGGTTAAGGAGAAGGGAAATCCTACTTGAGTGAACATATTTCAATTCAACATAAGTCGTAGGCTCCATATTCCAGGATACCATACAGGGATTTCTACTAGTACCCCCACCAGTCCGGCTGGGAGTTTAAAACATTTAGTACCGGTGAC
>CM064531.1:2224950-2319783 GCA_032716605.1 Paralithodes platypus
TCAACATTGATAAATGCCACATGATGGAGATGGGAGAGCCAGGGAGAAGGCCAGGGAACACTTCATGGGGAGTACAGTATGGGCGATATAAGGTTGCAAAAGTCAGAGAAGAAAAAAATATTTAGGAGTTGTAGTGAACAGGATGTTAGATCCCGGTGACCACATCAATAACTTGGTAAATAAGGCATATTCGTGGTGGGCTAATATTTGGGTAGCGTTTAAATTCCTAAATGAAGACATGGTGAATATAATAACAAAGTTTTTAAGGCCTAGCCTGGAGTATGCAGCGGTTGTATGGAATCCACACATGAAAAAACACATTAGTAAGCTCGAGAAAATTCAGCGTGTGATAACAAGATGGGTGCCAGGGCTAAACACCTTACACTATGAAGACCGGCTGTGTCACCTGGGGATTCCCTCACTTGAACAGAGAAGGGAGAGGGGAGACATGATAGCTTTATTTAGGTGTGTTCACGAAAAGGAATATATTGATCAAACACATTTTGTTTTGCCAGCGGTGGGGAGGACGAGAGGACATGACTATAAACTGTTGGAGGAGAGCTAGGAAAGATGTTAGGAAGTTTGGTTGAGAAGTGGAATGAGTTACCAAACGACCTAGTGTGTGCAATTTTTTTTTTTTTTTTTTTTTTAAGTAATATATGATCAGTTAAAGGCTGACGGGACACTACGAGAGTAATCTCAATCCTGTAAAATACAATTAGGTAAATACAATTAGGTAAACACACATACACACACCTGTATACTGAAGTCCCCCCCCCCCCCATACACACACACACAAACCCCCACATGGATTGCCCCTATTGAACGTGGGATGCACTCGCGTTGTACACATAGTATAATACAACAGACACACACACACAAGGTACATCAACACACACACACAAGGCAATTCAACGCACACATGACACTATATTAAGTCTCACCCCCCTCACACACATACACACACACACACACAACACGACACGACACTTCACGGCAGAGCACTACACAATACAACTCTCTCTCTCTATCTATATCTCTCTCTCCCCCTTCTCGTCAATACCAGCACACAGCTAGTCCCTAACCTTGAAATATCGACTACCCAACCCTGAATTAACCAACGCCAAAATGAATGCCTGAGAGGGTACTGAAATGCGTTGCGAGACATCCGTAGAGTCGCACGAGTTCCTTTACCGGCATTTTTTTTTTTTTTTTGTAATTCATGTCTAACAGTTTCTATAATATTGTTGCATTAGAAACCAGCTACCTATTCTAATTTATCTTCAACTCAGTTTCCGATATCCATGCAAAAATAACTGTTACCAGAATAATGTTGGCCATTTGTCCAATAAATATTCAATCGCCAACTTTTTGTTTATATATGCCTACAGTATAACAGTATATCTATCTATCTATCTATTGCCGGACGCCTTACTTCCCTTAAGAGGGTGGCCATACACATAATGCCTCCAAGTCCCAAGCCCCAGAATAAAGTTAATAAGACGTAGACGGTACAGAAGGGGTAACTAATGGAAACATATGAAGATACAATCTCTGCATCATATTATTGCCAAGTTTTCGTAATGAAAAACATACTTGGCTATAAAAACGTTGTAATAGCGGAGTAATTGGTATGGGGACAAGCCAATTGCTCACCAGCTTAGCCGTTAAAGGGGTACTACTCTCTGTTTTGGTCTATTAATTAATTTATTAATAATTTTTTTTAGTTTCCTCTCTACACATCCATCAAGCTTAAACAAAAAAATCCTAGACCCCCCTTCAAGATAATAGAAAAATTTCCCGGCCAAAGGTCGGTTCCTCTAAAAATTACAGGCTCGCTATCGCTTGTCAGGAAAAAATCGACACCTAAATGTCACGAAAGGTCTTGAAATTGACAACGAAATGGGACGAAAGGTATTAAAATGGGACGAAAGGTATTAAAATCGCCAAACTAATGGAAGGAACGTTTAAGAATCTCAAAACTAATATGCTAAACACGAGGGCGAAGGAGGTCCATAACAAAGCGAGGAGTACCCCCTTAATTACAAGATCCGATGACGCGTTAATTTCCGTTTCCTGGCTATTAATAGACGATTTTATGCAGATTAGGAAGGGCATATGGAAGTCAGGTTTAAATGAGATAGCCTCTACCTTTTTAACCCCTTCTGTACCGGCGACGTGTTTATAATGTCTTTCTAGCTAGATATAGCCGATTTTGTGCAGTTTAAGAAGGATCTGTGGTAGTAACAAAGGTCAAGGGAGATAGTTCGAAGCCTGTTATTTGCTGGAGGCCCCTTTTTAAACTGAATACAATCATCTAATGGTAGCCAGAATATAATAACAAGTAAGTCATGTTACGTCCTGGGATACATAAACACTGGGCTCTTTCTATTGGACTAGGTATGCGGCAACAAACAACAACGGAAAACGCTAGATCCAACCCTTATCTATAAACCCAGGCAACAAACCACCCTAAACCGTCAAGAGTCCTGCCTGGACAACAAGGTATCCTATGACTCGGTTACAGGGTGCACGCACTATAGACTGCTGATAGTCAAGCAGGCTATATAACAGATCACACAATTAAGTTGACTTAAAGCTTCAAGGAAAAGATAGATAACGGAATTAAATTGCAGAAACAATTTAATAACAAACTAGAAGAAAGTACATTTAACGTTACGTTAATTAATACAACTAATCAACCCTGCGTGAAAGAAGGTGAAAGCAAACAGTCCTCAAAACATCGTACCGGTAGACAAGATGCGGGGTTCTAAACTGCATGCGGCTACTGTAGGATCTGATGCTTAGCAAAGAAAGTACGTTACGGATTTAGAGAACTCTCAACTCATAAGCAGGAATAAATACTAGTGATAGGACCTAGTGTATAATGGCATAGGTATAATTAAATAAAGGCAGCAACTCGCAACATAACCACATACAGGTGTGCTTCTCACTCTTAGTCAGGCAAGCCTGCTCGGACAGAGTCTCTAAGCCACACCCTGACTCACAATGCTCACAAAAACGGTAAACTGTGGCACAATAACAAGCATACAGAAATAATAAACCCCTAGCTGTTAATCTGCCAGGTGGCAGAGGTCTAGCTGGAAGGATATAGGCTTCGGATACCCGGGCTGAGCCACCTGCTCTAGCCTAGGGACGTTCCCAAGTCTGTGCGCCAAATTACTCTAATTGAAAGGGTGCTCTCTTGAGAGACTCAGATCGCAAGTATCTGACTCTCTCCTGGCGACCCTAAAACAAAAGCAAGACGTGCTAGCGCAGTGCTGAGTGGACTAGGCAAGGGCCCTCACACAACACAACACTAGACACACAGGGACACAGACAAGAAAATGCCCCCAGACTCCCACGGGTATCCTAGTAAAGTCGAGCGGGTCCACAGGACTCGCACCAGCAGACTTTACTTAAAGGATCGCAAAAAGCCCCCCTCCGGTCTAGCCCCTGCTAACCTGACACAAGAACACACTAGCAAGCATGAAACCACCAAATATGAGACAACAAAAAAGCTTCCTAGGTCTCATTAACAATTACGTCTCTGCATAAGGCCCAAAATCCTATCTAATTATCTGAGAGCTCGTCGTTAATACAATAATAGATATAAGGTCTATCAAGGGGATGGGATAATTAAATAGATTGGTGAAGTAGTGGAAAGAAGGTATACACAGTAAGAGAGAAAGTTTCTAAGTGGGGTTGAGAGGGATAGATATCAAGGGGGTCCGAAGGGTACGACAGTGAGGTGAGCTCTGAGTCTTGAATCTGTCTGGACCCCACCCTAGGCATACAAATTACATCCCAGGCTTGGCAACACTCAACACAGTTGCCGGGTCAAAATCGTCTACCCCGTGCGTGAGTCGAAACTAAGCCTAACGTTGCAATCGGATGCATATGGCAACGCTTCAGGCTCGTCCCAAGCTAGACTCTCCGCGCGAAGCAACGTCCCCCAGCCGGTCTCTCTCTCCCGCTCGTCTCCTCCCACTCTCACTAGACTTACAACTTATATATTATAATGAAACAATCAACTATCGAGAATAAAATATACTAAGATGCGTTGGTTAAGAATAAGGGCAGCTACAAGCTGTGAAACAACATAAGAATATCCCAGACATTAGTTACGTTGTCGTAGGATATATACGAAGGAAAAGCCTGCCGGCCGGCTGCCGCCAGCCGGTTTCTAAACGGCTGGGCAGCCGACGCGCGTGCATGCCCGCACGTGGCTACTATGCAGAAGCGTCACAGTCACCGGTAATAAAGGGGTTAAATTAATGCCCACAGATCCTTCCTAAGCTGTATAGAATCGTCTAATGCCAGCCAGAATAAACTATACACATGCGGCATAATCATTTGGTGTTAAGGGGAGCCAGACCGTTTTTCTGGACCCCCTTCTCCCTAATGTTTAGCCCCACTAGTTTTGAGATTATAGGACGTTCGGCCCATTAGTTTGGCGATTTTAACACCTTTCACCCCATTTCGTTGTCAATTTTAAAACCTTTCGTGCCATTTAGGTGTCTGGCGAGCGATAGCGAGCCTGCAATTTTAAGAGGAAACGGCCTTCGGCCGGGATATTTTTCTACCGAAAAATTTACAAATTTATCTTGAAGGGGGGTCTAGGGGGTGTTTTTCTATGCTTGATGGAGGTCTAGGGAAGAAACTAAAAACAAATAATGAATAAATGAATTAATAGACCAAACAAACGGCCAGTCTCCCCTTAAGATTTGAATGAATATATGAGAAAGAATTTAGGAAAATGCACATTAATCTACATATCCTTGGCCATTTATTTCCAAGTACAGCAGTGTGGCATTAAGGGGGGATGGTTCACTTTTTGGGCGATTTTTGCATATATTCATTATTTTTCTAGTTTCCTCCCTAGACCTCCATCAAATTAAAAAAAAAAAACATCCATTAGATCCCCCTTCTAGATTTATTTGTACATTTTTCGGTAGAAAAATTTCCCGGCCGAAGGCCGGTTCTTCCAACATAACAGGCTCACTATCGTTCGCCTTGGAAAAAATCGACACCTAAATAGCACGAAAGTACTAAATATTGACGAAGAAATTGGGCGAAAGGTCTTAAAATCGACTAACTAATGGGGCAAACATCTTAACATCTGAAAACTAATGGGGCTAAACATGAGGAAAAAGGGTGACCAGAAAACATCCCATGTCCCCTTAATTTATACCTGTATATTCAATAATGAAAAAGAAAGGAAAAGTTCTCTTGAGGTTGGTCACCTTGCTTGAAAGGGTTAAAGGAGCCCACCTCGCTTTTTTTTTCTTTCTCTCCCTCTCTCTTTGGCTTGTATCTATTCGGCCCCATTTAGCCTATTGTTTTAAGACGTTTACCCCCATCCAGGTGTCAATATTTTCCTGGCGAGCGGTAGCGAGCCAGCATATATATATATATATATTGTTTTGACAGCAAGCTAAATTTGTAAATTTTTCGATAGAAAAATGTCTCCGGCGAAGATTTCTCCATACAACTGGCCCGGTATCGCTCGGCAGGAAGAAATCGACACCTGGATGGGGATAAACGTCTTAAAACAGTTGGCTGAATGAGACCGAATGGATACAAGCCAGGCAAAGAGAGAAAAGGAGAGAAAAAGAGAGAAAAGGAGAGAAAGATAAAAAAAAAAAAAAAAAACGGTGACTCCCCTTAAAAATAACAGACTAGGGTATAATGATGTCTGCCTCATTGGGTACCAGGTATTCTTTATTATGAGACCCCCCCCCCCCCCCCCCCCCACCCTATCTCGCAATGTTGCCAGATGACTGAACAAGGCGGTTTGATGAGTTAAGGGGGTAGGGATTACTTATTGGTTTGTATTATTTTGTATTTATTTATTTTTTAGTTCACTCGCTAGACCAACATCAAGCTTAAAAAAAAAAAAAAAAAAACACACACACACACACACACACACACACACACTCCATACTTTTTGTAAAAGTCTGAGCAAAATAAACTTAATTCAATTCAATTCACACACACACACACACACACACACACACACACACACACACACACACACACACACACACACACACACACACACACACACACACCCTATACTCCCCTTCGAGGTAAATTTGTACATATTTAGGTAGAAAAATGTAACGGCGAAGGCCAGTTCCTCCTAATATTACAGGCTTGCTATCGCTCGCCAGGGAGTAAATGGCACGAAAGATCCTAATATTGACTAAGGAATGGGGTTGAAGGTGTTAAAATTGACAAACTAATGGAACGAACGTCTTAAAATCTGAAAACTAATAGTGCTAAACATGAGGGAGAAGGGAGGCCAGAACCCCCCCCCCCCCCTTAACCCTTTGACTAGATTCCGTGTATTAGGCCTTATTCCACGTTTAGTTAAGGGGATATTTCCACTTGAGGGACTTTTTTCTTGACTCCTTTCTCCCTCATGTTTAGCCCCATTGTTTTTCTAATTTTAAGACGTTTGCCCCATTATTTTGACGATTTTAAGAACTTTCAACCCATTTCTGTCAATTTTAAGACCTTTCGTGCCATTTAGGTGTCGATTTTATCCTGGCGAGCGATAGCGAGCCTGTAATTTAAGAGGAACCGGCTTTCAGCCGGGACATTTTTCTACCGAAAAATTTACAAATATATCTTGAAAGGGGCTCAAGGGGGTGTAATCTTAAGCTTGAAGGATATCTAGGGACCAAACTAAAAACCTCCCCTTAACCCCTTCTGTACCGGTGACGTCCTTATATCTTTAGTATGGCTATTATTAGACGATTTAATTCAGATTAAAAAAGGGCCTCTAACAATTAGCAGGCTTCGAACCATCTCACTTAACCCATTTTACAACCGCAGATCTTTCCGAAACTGTACACAATCGTTTAAATACCGGTATAGCAATAATAACATTAAAAAGACCGCCGGTACAGAAGGGGTTAACAACGTATCCTTGCCAACCAGCTCTGACTTAACCCTTTCAAGATCCGATGACGCATTTCTGTTCTGTTTTCAGGTTATTATTCGACGATTATATTCAGATTAGTAAGGGTATATGGAAGTCAGAGGCTTGATTGCGACAGACTGTATCCTCATAATTCCCCCAGATCTTTCCTAAGTTGTATAGAATCGTCTAATAATAGCCAGAATAAACTGTCAAACGCGTCATAACCTTCAAAGAGTTAGCAAGCTTTATCAGCGGTTGGAGGCGTTAAGGGGTAGTGGTTATTTTTGGGTCAATTCATTTATTAATTCATATAGTTTTTAGATTCCTCCCTAGACCTCCATCAAGCTTAAACAAAAACACCCCCTTGACCCCCCCTTCAAGTTACATTTGTACATTAATTGGTAGAAAAAAGTCCCGACCAAAGGCAGGTTCCTCTTAAAATTTCAGGCTTGCCACCGCTCGCCAGGAAAAAATTGACACCTAAATGGCACGAAAGGTCTTAAAATTGACAACAAAATGGGGCGAAAGGTGTCGAAGTCGCCAAGCTAATGGGCCGAACGTGTTAAAATCTGAAAACTAATGGGGCTAACTTGAAGAAGGAGGTCCAGAACAAAACACCTCCCCCCCCTTAACCCTTGTGACTACATTACCGGATACGTTTATGAAGTCTTTTTCTAAGTTTAACCCCTTCTGTACCGGCGACGTTTTTTTAACAATACTCTGGCTACTGTTGTTGTTGTTGTTGTTGTTGTTCTTCCCTAAGCTGCCTGGCCGAACAGCCCCAAGGCCCCGAGCAAAGCTAAGGCCATAACCGAGCGCCCTCCACAGAACCCTCCCTGCTTACCACAATAAAGCCTGGGTGACCGAAGCCACTCCATGGCGGGGAGCTGAGGAGGGTGCGGAAACGCCCGGGAAACCAAAGCCCCACCCAGGGCCTGTGCCCCTCAGCAATTATGAAGAGAAAGTTGAGGGGCAAAGGAAAAATGTGACGCTTTGGCTTCCAATCTGCCAACCTCTAGGTCGGCAGATTGGGAGGTCAATCCACGGAAGAGACGCCGTCACTTGAGATCTAGAAAATATATAAGTAAAAGGAACAGTCAGAGTAAGCTATGGGTATGGCAGAGATCGCTCAGTTCTCACTCGGATAGACCAGCCCATCACCACATGACTAGAACCCAATCCTCTCAGCATCAGCTAGGAAAGGCCCTAGAAAGCCGCCTTTGGCGGGGGGGATAGCTCCCCTATTTCAACCCCTTTCGGGGTTGGGCACCCGCCATCTGGCTACTGTTGGATGAATATATTCAGTTGGAAAAGGGCCTCCAGCGATTAACAGGCTTCAAACTATCTCACTTAACCATTTTTACTACCACAGATCCTTATTAAACTGCACAAAATCGTCTAAATATAGCTATAATAAAATTAAAAAGACGTCGCCGGTACAGAAAGGGTTAATTAATAGTCTAATCCAGCAAAATTATATCGGACTTGATGTTAAGCTTTGTGTATTTGTTTTAATCTAGCGGAAAATTATAATCCCCTCGCGGCTGATTTATCGACACTTCTTATCTTCATAACAGAAAAATACGTGTAATGGTAGATGGCCTTTATTCTCAATTTCACTCAATAAATGCTGGTGTTCCCCAGGGATCAGTTTTGACCCCAATTCTGTTCCTCATTCATATCAATGATCTCATATCTACCACTCATAATCCAATACATTCCTACGCAGATGACTCAACACTCCACAGTTCCTTCACATTTACCAATTCTTTCACCCAACCCGATCTTATAAATTCAAAAATAAACACTGCAATTTCTCTGAACCAGGACCTTTCTAGAATTAATGGATGGGGACAAAAGAATCTAGTTTCCTTTAATGCACAGAAAACCAAATACATTCAATTTTCTAACCGACAGAATCTCACTGACTCCCATATATTTTTTAATGATGTAAATATTCCCACTTCCCCTAGTATTGACATGCTCGGTGTAACATTAACTACTAACTTGAGCTGGACACATTATGTTAGAAGCATTGCTAAGAATGCCTCTAAATAACTGGGACTCCTGTACAGAGTTCGAGAATTCTTCACTGACGAGCAGTTGGCCGTGATATATAAAAAGTCATGTGCGTTCTCAGATGGATTACTGTTCACCTCTGTGGGGTGGAAGTGGAGTGATTGCATTGAGGCAGTTGGACAAAATTCAAAATAAAGCTATTAGATTAATCAATAACCCTGCAATCACACAGGACCTTCCTACATTATCCATACGAAGAAACGTTGCATCCCTTGCATTATTCTACAGATATTTTCACAGCAATTGTTCCGAGGAACTTGCTTCAATTGTGCCGCCTCTCCACATCTTTCCCCGTAGAACTAGGGCAGCTGAGAGCGCCCATGAATTTACACTTTCTCCTCCACAATGCAGAACTTCTGTTTATCAGAATTCATTTATCCCCAGAGCTACTACTCTTTGGAATTCACTTCCCTCGAATTGCTTTCCACAAACTTACAATCTACAAATGTTTAAATCCAGTTGTTACAAACATTTTATGAATGGAGGATGCCTTTAGGCACATGGACCTTTTTGTTTTATCTGTGTTTTTCCTTCCTCCGTTCATTGTCTCTTAAAAAAAAAAAAAAAAAAAAAAAAAATTACAGTAACCCCTTCACCACCATTACGTAATTTTCATCATATTCTGGTTACCATTAGACGATTTTCTTTAGTTTATAATCTAGCCTACCTCTACGACTCAAAAGGGTAAATACGATCTCAAGAAACCCTCTAAGTAACATAGGTCCTTCTTAAAATCCATAAAATGTTCTAATGTCAGCCCGAATCAAGGGTAAAAAAGACGTCATGGTGGTGAAGGAGTTAATGGGAAAATATGAATCTACTGACGCCCTTTGACAGTTTAGTCAAGTGATTATTAGACGATTATGTTTAGATTAGGAAGGGTATGTGGAAGTCAAAGGGTAAATTGAGATAGTCTTTACCGTTTGAATTCCCACAGGTCCTTCCTAAGCTGTATAAAATCGTCTAATGATAGCCAGAATAAACCGCCAAAATGCGTCACAATCCTTAAGGGGTTAATGGGGTGGTAGTTACTTTTTACCCTCATGTTTAGTCCCATTAGCTTTGAGATTTGTAGAGGTTCGTTCCATTAGTTTGGCGATTTGATGACCTTTTGCCCCATTTCTTTGTCAATATAAAGACCTTTCGTGCCATTAAGGTGTCGATTTTTTTCCTGGCGAGCGATGGCAAGCCTGTAATTCTAGGAAAATACTACCGACAAATGTACACATTTATACTTTAAGAGGGGTCTATTTTTTTTTTGTTAAGCTTGATGGAGGTATAGCAAGGAAACTATACAATAAATAAATACATAGAACAAAACAAATAAAAACACTATCCCCTTAACAATTTGCCCGATCAGAGTTTCAGGAACAATAATAGTGGAAAAAGTTCTGTTGTGATAATAGTACCCCCCCCCCCCCCCTCTCTTATTCCGCAGCAAGTAATTCGGTCCTACCCAGAATGCTAACCAGGGGCGCAAGAGAACAGGATTTTATAATGTCAGTTGTTAGTTAGTAATCTTCCCCACCATCGGCACTTCCAGCAGAAATCCACAAACACCAACAACATCACTAATAGCCCACTTCCCCCCTCCCTCTCCCCCTCCCCGACACACATACACCAGCACTATACTACAAACACACACATACACATACTACCAACACACACACCTAAACACAAACATGTACTACCAACACACATAGCTATACTGGCAAAAAAAAAAAAAAAAAAAAAAAAAACACACTAACAGCTCGTCCCCCCGTCCTCCCCTCCTTGTACATACACCAATAACAAACCACCTGCACATACTACCAATACTCATACACACACAACACCACACTACCAACACCACCACTAAAACCCCACATACATTACTATGCAATCACTCTAAGCATTGTACCCACCACACACAGTACATTACAGATCGCAAACGTATACACAAACAACAGCAGCACCAACAATCACACACACACACCCACCAGCAGCACCAACACATACACATACACACACACACACCAGCAGCAGCAGCACCAACAATCACACACACACACACCAGCAGCAGCAGCACCAACACATACACACACCCACCAGCAGCAGCAGCACCAACACATACACACACACACCAGCAGCAGCAGCACCAACACATACACACACACCAGCAGCAGCAGCACCAACACATACACACACCCACCAGCAGCAGCAGCACCAACACATACACACACACACCAGCAGCAGCAGCACCAACACATACACACACACCCACCAGCAGCAGCAGCACCAACAATCACACACACACACACCAGCAGCAGCAGCAGCAACACATACACACACCCACCAGCAGCAGCAGCACCAACAAGCACACACACACACACCAGCAGCAGCAGCAGCAACACATACACACACCCACCAGCAGCAGCAGCAGCACCAACACATACACACACACCCACCAGCAGCAGCAGCAGCACCAACACATACACACACACACCAGCAGCAGCAGCACCAACACATACACACACACCAGCAGCAGCAGCAGCACCAACACATACACACACACACCAGCAGCAGCACCAACAATCACACACACACACACCAGCAGCAGCAGCAGCACCAACAATCACACACACACACACACCAGCAGCAGCAGCAGCACCAACAATCACACACACACACCAGCAGCAGCAGCAGCACCAACAATCACACACACACACACCAGCAGCAGCAGCAGCACCAACAATCACACACACACACCAGCAGCAGCAGCACCAACACATACACACACCCACCAGCAGCAGCAGCACCAACACATACACACACACACCAGCAGCAGCAGCAGCACCAACACATACACACACACCCACCAGCAGCAGCAGCACCAACACATACACACACACACCAGCAGCAGCAGCAGCACCAACACATACACACACACACCAGCAGCAGCAGCACCAACACATACACACACCCACCAGCAGCAGCAGCAGCACCAACACCACATACACACACACCCACCAGCAGCAGCAGCAGCACCAACACATACACACACACACCAGCAGCAGCAGCAGCACCAACACATACACACACACACCAGCAGCAGCAGCAGCACCAACAATCACACACACACACACACCAGCAGCAGCAGCAGCACCAACAATCACACACACACACACCAGCAGCAGCAGCAGCACCAACAATCACACACACACACCAGCAGCAGCAGAAGCACCAACAATCACACACACACACCAGCAGCAGCAGCAGCACCAACAATCACACACACACACACCAGCAGCAGCAGCAGCACCAACAATCACACACACACACCAGCAGCAGCAGCACCAACACATACACACACCCACCAGCAGCAGCAGCACCAACACATACACACACACACCAGCAGCAGCAGCAGCACCAACACATACACACACACCCACCAGCAGCAGCAGCACCAACACATACACACACACACCAGCAGCAGCAGCAGCACCAACACATACACACACCCACCAGCAGCAGCAGCACCAACACATACACACACACACCAGCAGCAGCAGCACCAACACATACACACACCCACCAGCAGCAGCAGCACCAACACATACACACACACACCAGCAGCAGCAGCAGCACCAACACATACACACACACACACCAGCAGCAGCAGCACCAACACATACACACACACACACCAGCAGCAGCAGCAGCACCAACACATACACACACACACACCAGCAGCAGCAGCAGCACCAACACATACACACACACCCACCAGCAGCAGCAGCACCAACACATACACACACACACCAGCAGCAGCAGCACCAACACATACACACACCCACCAGCAGCAGCAGCACCAACACATACACACACACACCAGCAGCAGCAGCAGCACCAACACATACACACACACCCACCAGCAGCAGCAGCACCAACACATACACACACACACCAGCAGCAGCAGCAGCACCAACACATACACACACCCACTAGCAGCAGCAGCAGCACCAACACATACACACACACACCAGCAGCAGCAGCAGCACCAACACATACACACACCCACCAGCAGCAGCAGCACCAACACATAAATAGTAGCATCGAAAAAGTCCCTAATTTCAAGAAAGCAAACTTCCATAAACTTAGAGCTATGTTTAAAGAAACTGACTGGAGCTTTTTAATTCACAATAACGACATAAATACATCTTGGAAGTTATTCGAAGCCACTTACCTAAAAGCAGTGCAAGACTGCATACCATCAAAAACTCGGCGTCCAGGCCATAATAATAAGCCCAAATGGTGGAATAAAGATATTTCAAACTGCCTGCTTGCTAAAAAATTTGCTAATGATAGATTAAAATCCTCACAAAATGACGAAGAACGGCTGAAATTTGTAGAGCTACGACGCAAAGCCAAAAAGTTAATTAAGCAAAGTAAAAAGACCTTAGAGTTACATATTGCGAATCAAAGTAAAACAAACCCGAAAGAATTCTATAGTTATATCAGAAAGAAAAAAGTTGTTACTTCAACTGTTGGACCGTTAGTCGATGAAAATGGAGAATACACCAAAGACGAAGAACAAATGAGTAATGCCCTCAATACCTTCTTTGCATCAGTTTTTACAACAGAAGACCTCAGTGATATCCCTACACCATCGCCGATTCAGATTGATAATTTAGATGTTCTAAGCAATATCACCGTTACAGAGAGAGAAGTATTGAATTGTTTAGATAAACTCAAGGTAAATAAAACGCCTGGACCTGATACAATCTCGCCTAGAGTTCTAAAGGAAGCTAAGGATGAGCTCTCTAAACCACTGACATTACTATTCAATAAATCCTTGCAGTCTGGAACTATGCCCGATCAGTGGAAGCTAGCCAACGTAACACCGATATTCAAAAAAGGCAGCAAATCCCTACCCAGTAACTATCGTCCAATTAGCTTAACCTCAGTTGTATGTAAAATGCTAGAAACGGTCATACGAGACAGACTCGTAAATCACTTAGAGGAAAATAACATACTTAAAGATACTCAACACGGCTTTCGTAAAAAACGTTCCTGTTTAACAAACCTCTTAGACTTCTTCCACGATATCCTCAACCTCTACGATGAGAGTAAAGCTGTAGATATTATATACCTTGATTTTCAAAAGGCCTTTGACAAAGTTCCCCACAAACGTTTACTGCTAAAACTAAAAGCGCATGGAATACAAGACGGTGTGTTGAAATGGATAGAAAATTGGCTCAGCGACAGAAAGCAAAGAGTAGTCATAAACGGTAAGGCATCAAAATGGACCAATGTAAGTAGCGGGGTACCCCAGGGATCGGTACTAGGACCAATTCTCTTTCTAATTTACATCAACGACATAGATGAGGGTCTCACCTGTACAATCTCAAAATTTGCTGACGATACAAAAATTGCAAATAGCGTACTCTCAAAAGAACAAGTTGACGATATGCAACACAATCTAGATAAATTGTCATGTTGGGCCCAAATTTGGCAAATGAGTTTCAATGCGGATAAATGTAAAGTACTACATATCGGATACCTAAATGAGAAAGCAAACTATTCGATGAATGGCACTCAGCTTAAGAATGTAAACAGAGAAACCGATCTGGGAGTAACAATATCGAGTAACCTAAAACCGAGTCAACAATGTTCAGAAGTTGTTAAGAAGGCAAACAAAATAATTGGCTTTATAGGCAGGTCATTTGAGCATAAATCCAAAGAAGTTATCCTAACCCTTTACAATTCATTAGTCCGCCCTCTTCTGGAATACTGCGTTCAATCCTGGTGCCCTTATTACCAAAAAGATATAAACAAGCTAGAACGAGTTCAACGTAGAGTTACCAAAATGATACCTAGCCTAAAGAACAAACCATACGAAGAGCGTCTTAGAGAATTAAATCTATTTCCTTTAACCCAGCGCAGATTAAGAGGTGACTTAATTCAAGTGTTCAAAATCATCAAAGGCATCGACAATATGAACTGTAGTAAGTACTTCACTATCGACCAATCTAATTACACGCGGGGAAACGGTTGCAAAATTATTGGTAAATCTTTTAACTCACACGAATCTAAGAATTTCTTCTTCAATCGAGTTGTCAACTTGTGGAATGGGCTTCCCCGAAACGTTATAGACTGCATCACCGTTGATTCATTTAAACTCCGCCTAGACAAATATCTCGCATCAAACCCGCGACTGACTGCATTTGTAAATGAATAACTTTATTTTATCCCCCCCTCAGTTACTAACCCATCTGTCCCCTACTAACTTCCTAATCCTGCCACGGACATTAGTTCCAGGGCAGTATTTCCCTTTCCAATGTTCCCTTACCCACTCTAAACCACTGTTTGGACACTTGATCCTCAGTGTTTTGGAGGACAAGCAACCTAGAAGGGTCACTAGATCTGTTGTTGCTTGATTTCCTTTGTACTCCTTTGTACTTTGTACATACACACACACACCAGCAGCAGCAGCACCAACAATCACACACACACACCAGCAGCAGCAGCACCAACACATACACACACACACCAGCAGCAGCAGCACCAACACATACACACACACACCAGCAGCAGCAGCAGCACCAACACATACACACACCCACCAGCAGCAGCAGCACCAACACATACACACACACACCAGCAGCAGCAGCAGCACCAACACATACACACACACACCAGCAGCAGCAGCAGCACCAACACATACACACCCACCAGCAGCAGCACCAACATACACACACACACCAGCAGCAGCAGCAGCACCAACACATACACACACACACCAGCAGCAGCAGCAGCACCAACACATACACACACCCACCAGCAGCAGCAGCACCAACACATACACACACACCCACCAGCAGCAACAGCAGCACCAACACATACACACACACACACACACACACACCAGCAGCAGCAGCACCAACACATACACACACCCACCAGCAGCAGCACCAACACATACACACACACCCACCACCAGCAGCAGCAGCACCAACACATACACACACACACACACACACACCAGCAGCAGCAGCAACACACACACACACACCAGCAGCAGCAGCACCAACACATACACACACACCCACCAGCAGCAGCAGCACCAACACATACACACACACACACACACACACACCAGCAGCAGCAGCACCAACACATACACACACACACCAGCAGCAGCAGCACCAACACATACACACACACCCACCAGCAGCAGCAGCACCAACACATACACACACACACACACACCAGCAGCAGCAGCACCAACACATACACACACACACACCAGCAGCAGCAGCAGCACCAACACATACACACACACCCACCAGCAGCAGCAGCACCAACACATACACACACACACACACACACACACCAGCAGCAGCACACCACATACACACACACACCAGCAGCAGCAGCACCAACACATACACACACACCCACCAGCAGCAGCAGCACCAACACATACACACACACACACACACACACACCAGCAGCAGCAGCACCAACACATACACACACACACACCAGCAGCAGCAGCACCAACACATACACACACACCCACCAGCAGCAGCAGCACCAACACATACACACACACACACACACACACACCAGCAGCAGCAGCACCAACACATACACACACACCACCAGCAGCAGCACCAACACATACACACACACACACACACCAGCAGCAGCACCAACACATACACACACACACCAGCAGCAGCAGCACCAACACATACACACACCCACCAGCAGCAGCAGCACCAACACATACACACACCCACCAGCAGCAGCAGGACCAACAATCACACACACACACACCAGCAGCAGCAGCACCAACACATACACACACACCCACCAGCAGCAGCAGCACCAACAATCACACACACACCCCACCAGCAGCAGCACCAACACATACACACACCCACCAGCAGCAGCCCAACAATCACACACACACACCAGCAGCAGCAGCACCAACACATACACACCCCCACCAACAGAAGCAGCACCACCACATACGGACACACCCCAGCAGCAGCAGCACCAACACATACACACACCCACCAGCAGCAGCAGCACCAACACATACACACACACACCAGCAGCAGCAGCACCAACACATACACACACCCACCAGCAGCAGCAGCACCAACACATACACACACACCAGCAGCAGCAGCACCACATACATACACACACACCAGCAGCAGCAGCACCAACACATACACACACCCACCAGCAGCAGCAGCACCAACACATACACACACACACCAGCAGCAGCAGCACCAACACATACACACACACACCAGCAGCAGCACCAACACATACACACACACACCAGCAGCAGCAGCACCAACACATACACACACACACCAGCAGCAGCAGCACCAACAATCACACACGCACACTAGCAACACCAGCACACACAAACCAACACCAACATGCAAACACATGCACAACCACACGTATTCACCACCAGCACAAGCACAAACTCACCAACAGATATACACATTTACCAACACATACACACATTCACCAACACTAACAGCCACACGCACTCACCAGTCACCACCAACATAAACACACAACTCACACACATTCACCAACACACACATACAGAGCCACACACACACACATTCACCAACACACACATACACAGCCACACACACCAGCAGCACCACCACCAACAATATTGATCAGAGAGTGTGCCCAAAGGGAGTCAGTCACCCGCCCTCTGCCTCCTTCACCACCACCACCACCACCACCACCACTCTTCCTAGCACCCTTACTCACCCTCCTTACTCACATTTACTTACTCACTCTTATTCATCTTTTCTTACTCAACCTTACTCCATCACCTGCCCTCTTCTTTCCAGCAGGCACAGGCTTTCTATAGCCTGTAGATTTGATGAAGTCTGGAGGTCTTATTCTGGGTGATAAACTAGATGACGAGTCGGGTGAAAATTGTAAGCAGTTTGACGTAGTCTCTTGGCTACCCAAACCAAAAGCACTCTAGCTCTGATCAATTCCGCGTTTCAAAATTGTTTTGCCACCGTCTCGCCATCTCGATTAATTATCTCGGACTACATACAATCACGCCACCTATTATGCCCCTCACTCACTGGGTAATTTTCCCCATTGTCTTGAGGTCTTATTCTAGGTGATGAACTAGATGACAAGTCAGGTGAAAATGGAACCAGCTTGTCGTAGTCTTGGCTACGTAGACCAACGATACCCCCTTGGCTTTGATTTATTTTACATCTCAAACCAGTTTCGCCACTGTCTCGTTATCTTGAATGAGGCTGGGTGGTGGCGATGTGGAGCTTTCGGCTGCTGGGCGTCGAAGGTCACTCCATGCGGCGGCTGGGTGTTG
The DNA here is from genome assembly GCA_032716605.1 of Paralithodes platypus. Taxonomy (NCBI): domain Eukaryota; kingdom Metazoa; phylum Arthropoda; class Malacostraca; order Decapoda; family Lithodidae; genus Paralithodes; species Paralithodes platypus. Next base: position 2,243,337 of record CM064531.1, read on the forward strand.
ATAGTGTCCCTCTGTAGCTGGACAGCTTTGGTGTTGGATGATGCCGTTCTTCCTGTAACAGCCCGCTACTGTGCTGCACCTCTTGTGTCAGTCAGCCTAAACGCTGAAACTCTTGTGTCAACTGCCACAATGGACCTATTGTGTCAGCCAGCTGCTGTGCTGCACTTCTTGTGTCAACCTGGAACAATCCTACAGTTCTTGTGTCAAACTGCCACATGCTGCACTTATTGTGTCGGCCCACCACTTCTAGAAGTTCTGGTAGAGATGTGGTGCACCGTAGGGACACCTGTGGAGGCCATACTTGTTCACACTTTTTGCTCTGAGTGGTTCTGTGGTTTGCAAACTGGGCGTATTTAGTTACTGTCTAGAGCTGCTGGAAGTTGGGTGGTAACGGAAATCGGCCATGGTTATGAATTTTGGGAAGGTACTGGTACCGGTACTGGTTGTGGAAGTATTGAGAGGAAGTGGGGTACCTATTAGTCTTTCCATTTTTTGTGTGGAGGTTTTCCATTATGCATATTTGTTTTTTTCTCTATGTGTATGAAGGAGACAAAAGGCATGTTGCCTTTAACAAGTGTCTCCCCCAGAGTAAAAAGAGTGACAGAGAGCCAAATTCAAAGGACGCAGGAAGTTTAAAGCAGCTTAAGTCATAGGAGGAAGGAAAGATTGATTGAGGGACAGAGTTCCAGAATTCACTAGTTGAGTAGAAAAAAGGCTGAGAAATTCTTTCACCCTTCATTACTCAGCCTTAATCACTCACCTTTATTTCTCGGCCTTAATCACTCACCCTTATTACTCGGCCTTAATCACTCACCTTTATTACTCGGCCTTAATCACTCATCATTATTACTCGGCCTTAATCACTCACCCTTATTACTCGGCCTTAATCACTCACCCTTATTAATCGGCCTTAATCACTCACCTTTATTACTCGGCCTTAATCACTCACCTTTATTACTCGGCCTTAATCGCTCACCTTTATTACTCGGCCTTAATCACTCACCTTTATTACTCGGCCTTAATCACTCACCTTTATTACTCGGCCTTAATCACTCACCTTTATTACTCAGCCTTAATCACTCACCTTTATTACTCGGCCTTAATCACTCACCCTTATTCACCCTTCATTACTCGGCCTTATTCACTCACCCTCATTACTCAGCCTTAATTATTCAAAGAAATGGGGCGAAAGGTCTTAAAAGTCGCCAAACTAATGGAGCGAACGTCTTACAATTTCAAAACAAATATGCTAAACATGAGGGAGAAGGGAGTCCAGAAATAGCGAGCACCTCCCCCTTAAAACAGGTCAGGAAGTATTTTACCGTTGCTATAGTCTATTCGCTGTATGTAGGCGAGAAATCATGACTTCTAACCTCTGTAACTCGAAAACGACTAGAGTAGTTGAGCTAATATTTCAACCATTTGGGACGAGTCAGTCAAGGAATAGATGTGGAAATGTACAGCCAATTTGCTCCAGCCCTTTTTGAGTTACAGAGGATAGAGGTCATGATTCCTCGTCTACTTACAGCCAATAGACTATATCTAATGAAAAAAAAACACGATTTTACGTTGTGTCCAAGTCGATTATTATAACAATAGTTAAAAATAGCAATCATAATAATATTTATAATATACTGTAAGAATAATAATATCAATAATAATAATAATATTAATTAAAGTTGCAAGCAACGTTGTCCGAGGTTCGAGCGGTTTTGCAAGCAGGGTCTTGTGTTGGATACAAAAGTTGTGTCACAGATATCAAAAGATCATTTAAGTTATTGGGCATGGAGAAACTACAGAAGGAACAGATTGTGCAAACAAACATGAGCGAGAGAGGGAGAGATTGGCTGTATAAGGGATCTGCCTCTATTTGTTTAGTAACAGAGTTGTAAATATGTGGAATAGGCTACCGAGTGCTATAATGGGATCAAGAACAATAGAGCTTCAACTTGAAATTAGATAGAACGAGATGGGTTGGGTGTGAAAGGGATCTGCCATGTGTAGGTCAATTGGCTCTGCAGACTCCCGTTTCCTTATTTTGTTTATGTTCTCATTTGTGAGGGAGAGAGAGAGTATGGCAAGAGAGAATAGGATGTCGTAAACGTAAGGAAGATAGTGATAAATATGAGAGAGAGAGAGAGAGAGCGCGGGATGGACTGGGTGTGAAAGGGATCTGACGTGTGGGCCAATCGGCTCTCTGCAAACTCCGTTTTTTTAGGTTCTCATTTGTGAGAGAGACAGAGACTAGGATGTCATGTTGAGACTAGTTGCATGTGTAAGGGATCTGCCTCATTTGTACCGGTGTGCAAGCAAACGAGTGACAGAGAGACTGGGAGTGTAAGGGATCTGCCTCTATTCGTTTAGTAACAGAGTTGTAGATATGTGGAATAGGCTACCGAGTCCTATAGTGGGATCAAGAACAATAGAGTTCAACACAAAATTAGATAGGACAAGATTGGTTGGGTGTGAAAGGCTGCCACAGGCGTGTCTGTCCACCATTTTGGATATCATATCAAAAGTTGCCCAATACAAAAATTTACCTTGTGTCAAAGTTTGGTCCCGATCCGACAAGCAGTTCCGGAGTTATTGCGTAAAAACCGGACTATATATATTTTTATGGAAGCGTGCAATACTTCTTGAACCCCTGATAACGTTGCTTGCTGTTTGAGGGAGGAGGAAAGGTAAGTCCCACCACCACAAATTGTCAAAACTTTGAAGGTCTAGAACTTTGTTATTAAACAAAGCATTTGGCAAAGGGAGGAATTGTTAAAAACCTTAGCCAATACTCTATTATTCACCAAACATAAATTTGAATTATTATTATTATTTGGTAGGGTAGGTATGTATAGGTAGGTTGGCTAAATAATTGGTGGAATTCGTAGGGACTCAAACTGTTTTGAGAGAGTTAAATAAACAAAAATAATAGATCTGAATAATAAATAGACTATGTTAATAAGCAAAACTGGGGGATGCGTGGAAGCCTATAGACTGTAGACGGTAAACTTTGTGTGGGTAGCGAATACGGTTTTAAAGTAATTTAACCCTTTTGCTGCGGGTGACGTTCTGGAACGTCCTGGCAAGTTACAGCAATTTCCAGGCTTTAAAAGCCTGTAAAAACCGTAAAAATCGAGTGTCAGTGGGCGGGAGCGTGAGGGGCCCACCTCCGTCCCTCAGAGCAGCGAGCGGCTCACTGAGGTAGACTGTCTCTCGCGTGGGTCTCTCTCTCTCTCTCACAACAGTGTAGCCAAGCGAGCGAGTGCTACCAAATAGCGGGTTTCCCGCGTTTCACTGGCACCGCTGCGGGTGAACCAGACCACGTACGGGGCCTTTTCTGGTCTCATTTTGAAGCTATTTTCGCCTAGTTTTCGGCAGAATACAGTTCATTTAATGCAGATGCTTGATTTATCATTCAGGAGTGCCTGAATATGCCCTAAATAGCCCAAACATAGCCGCAGCCAATGAGTTAAGAATAGACAGTTTTCAATGCTGCGGCCATACTATTCCACCCATTTATATTCTTTTGGTATCAAAACGTTCGGAATCGCGAGCCTCACCCAACTACGCAAACATGGCTTTGATCATCGGTGTAGTTTTCAAGATGTGGAATTTTAAGTGGAATTAGATTTTTTTTCAAGATTGCCGGGAAAAAAAAACACGTGCAAAAGCAAAACCTTCTCTATAACATTTGCGGAGCATTAGTAGTGGAGTCCATATGCCAAAGCCCAATCATTTCCTATGAGTGGGAGAGACGATATTTAGGCGTCAAATTTTTCGGGAAATTGGCTGCCACGGACCTGTTTGGCCGCCATGCCGGATGTTTAGCATATCAAAAGTTGCCCTATACAAAAACGCACCTCTGGTGAAAGTTTGATCCCGATCCAAAAAGCGGTTCTGGAGTTACTGCGTCAAAACCGGCGTGTAAAAAGAATTTGGATGAATAAGTGGGTTTAATGATTACAATAGGGGTTCCCCGTACGGGTCGAACCCCTAATAATAATAATAGTAAAGATAATCCAAATAATGAACATAATGACAATAGTGTGAGAGACCTTGACCATCCGGCCAGCTAATACAGACCTTTGCCTGGGGGTACTATTATTATAGTGTATGTGTGTTCCCAAGTAGCCAGACTTAAGGGGAGATGGGCCGTTTTTCTGGTCCCCTTTCTTCCTCATGCTTATCCCCATTAGTTTTGAGATTTTAAGACGATTGCCCCATTAGTTTGTCAATTTTAAGACCTATCGCCCTATTTCGTTGTCAATATTAAGACCTTTTGTGCCCTTTAGGTGTCGATTTTTTCCCTGGCGAGCGAGAGCGAGCCTGTAATTGTAGAGGAACCGGCCTTCGACCGTGACATTTTTCTACCGAAAAATATACAAATTAATCTCGAAGGGTGATCTAATGAATGTTTGTTGATGTTTAATGAAGGTCTAGGGAGGAAACTAAAGAATAAATGAATATACAGTATAACTAAATAGACCCTCAAAAATATCCACTGTCCCCTTAAGTTACACCTTTACGCACCGGTACAAACTTTTCTCTTCACGTATTCATAGGGGCGAGGACTTGTTCTTAACCCTGTTTCAGCCGAGGGGGGGGGGGGGCCTTCCTTGTTTCGCTCCATTAGTTTGGATATTTTAAGACGTTTCACACCATTAGTTTGGCGATAATTGAGCCTGTTCAACCCATTTCAGGTGCCGATCTTTTTTCTCCTAGCAAGCCTGTTCTTTAGAAGAAATCAACCTTCGGCTGGGAACATTTTCTATCGAAATGTGTATACATTTCGCTTGATAGGGGGTCTTGGTGTGCCTTTGTCAAGTTTGTAAGGAAGTCTGGGAAGGCGTTTTCGTTAGCCTAGGGGACAAACCAAAATACATTGCTCTAAAATTACAAAAAGAAGCAACACTACCACCTGTTCTCTTTACGGATTCAGAAGAGCGAGAGTTGGACCACACGTTGACACTACCTGGTCCGACGTCTTGGGGGTTATTATGATATTTGGTTTAATTATTATCAATATATTTTTTTACATTTGACTTCTAAGTTATAGGCTCGCTATCGCTCGCCCAGACAAAAAAGACATTTAAATTGGGTGAAGCTTCTCATTATCACCAAACTAATGGGGTGAAACGTCTTAAAATCTCCAAACTAATGGAGCAAAGTAGGAGAGAACCAAAAAAGACCCCCCTCGGAGCAAATAAGGTTAAATACATTACTAATATTCAAATAGGCGCGCTCATAGATGCAGACACTGTGTTCTGTAGTCTGTTTCTTTTCAACTGACGGTAAATTGCAAAGTTCCCATCAAGATTTCTCAGTTATTTTGAAGATTTTGTAGTGAAATCTGGTGCTGATTATATAAACTTGGTCTCAATATGGTGCAGAGACATAGTAGTTTCATATTTGCCCATTAATTATCGATAAATTAGCTAATAAAGGATTCAATTTATCGTCAGTCGATAGGAAAGTGAGTATAGTCATGTGATAAACCCCTTCAGCACCGTGACGTAATTATCCTCATATTCTGGCTACCATTAGACGATTTTCTTTAGCCCATCCTCTACCTCTAGGACCGGAAGGGGTATATGCGAACTTAATAAACCCTCTTAATAACATAGACCCTTCTTAAACTGTATGGAATAATCCAATTTAAGGCGGAGGTAGTCGCTCTTTCTGGACCCCCTTCTCCCTCTTGTTTTTAGCATATTAGTTTTTAGATTTCAAGACGTTCGTTCCGTTAGGTTGGCGATTATGAGACCTTTCGCTCCAATTATTTGTCAACATTAAGACCAACCCTTCGGGGATCACGGCGTCAGGCAATAGATAGATAGATAGAAGACCATTCGTGCCATTTAGGTGTCGATTTTTTTCCTGGCGAGCGATAGCGAGCCTGTAATTTTAGAAGAAACTGGCTTTCGGCCGGGCCATTTTGCTACCGAAAAATGTAAAAAATTATCTTGAAAGGGGGTCTAGAGGGAGTTTTATTAAAGCTTGAGGGAGGCCTAGCGAGGCAACTCAAAAATGAATTGATAACTAAATGTATAGACCAAAAATCAAGCACTATCCCCCCTTAACAAGAATCACAGGTAAAACGGCGTTATGGTGCTAAAGGGGTTAATGGCATATAATGAGGCACAAGGGTTCGAGCCCGTTTAAAAGCTTACATTTGTTCATCGAGCTCATCCAAAATCAACAGGTACACACAGTCAGGGCGATGTCACACGAGCGCTTTTTCCGGCAATTTTCTATGAACAAGTGGTCGTTAGATGTGTTGTTGCTTGACTTCCTTTGTTCTCTCTCTCTCTCTCTCTCTCTCTCTCTCTCTCTCTCTCTCTCTCTCTCTCTCTCTCTCTCTCTCTCTCTCTCTCTCTCTCTCTCTCTCTCTCATTGTATTACAAACACACATGTACAAGTAAGCCACCAAATAAACACACATATCCCCCCTCCCCCTCCCCCCCCCCCCACACACACACACACACACACACACACACACACACACATAAACACAATTATCTCACAAAAATGATCTTAAACACTATACCCTGTTCCTAATAAGTAGGCCAAAACTTTTGAACATTAACCTCTATAACTCACAAACGACTTGAGTAATCGAGCTCATATTTCTACCATTTGGGAAGGGTCAGCCAGGGAATAGGTGTGGAAATTTTCAGCCCATTTGACCTAGCCATTTTTGAGTTAGAGGTTAGGTTTCACGATTTATGGCCTACCTATTTGGAACAGAGTATAACACACTCGCGCACACACAACACACACGTACACACAACACACATACGCACACACACACTCACGTACACATGTAAGAACACTGGGAGAACCGGGTAAATTCGTTCACATTAAAGGTCTCCCACATGAATATCAATGGTACACACACACACACACACACACACACACACACACACACACACACACGCAAGAGAAACGGAAAATAAGTTCACACTGAAATTCTCCCACATATACATTAAAGGTCACTTATACATACAGCATAATCTAACACACACACACACACACACACAGCTGTCATTGTGTCTGGTAGGCTGTCTGACTGTCAACCCGCTGTCTGTCTCTTTCGGCGCTCCACAGCCTGACAGGGACACTAGCTATCGGTCGCGCTGTCTAAATGTAGGTACTAAGGATATCTCTCCCTCTCTCTCTTTCTCTCTCTCTCTCTCTCTCTCTCTCTCTCGTCATGGAAGACTTGATCAACTCAGCTTAGATATTAATTGAATGGGTGATTGGTTCGAGTATCGATATATATCTATTGTAGAGTTCGCCACCTGCAAGTGCCACCGATGAGCGCACCGCCCTTCGGTATTTTATATAAGGTGTACTCCCTTAGACGGGTTGCCGACCAAGGCTGACGAGTCCCATCAACCCGGATTTTGATAAGGTTGTCTCCCCTAGATGGGTTGCCAACTAAGGCTGACGAGTCCCATACCACTAAATTAACAGAAGTGAAAGGTGTTGCAAATCGTCCAAGCAAATCCCAAATAAAAAGAAAGTAGAGATTGACTTGGAAAAGGTTTTGGGTGTTGGGCTTTGCAGTGACCCGGAGTTTCCGAGTAATGCATTGATATAGAGAAGAAACCCGTAACATTTAATGGGCTTGTTTAAGGGTACAGTGGTTATTTTTGGGGGTCTATTTATTTATATATTATTTGTTTTTCCTCCCTAGACCTCCATCAAACTTAAATAAAACATCCATTAGATCGTCCTTCGAGATTAATTTGTACATTTTTCGGTAGAAAAATGTCCCGGCCGAAGTCCGGTTCTTCTAACATTACAGGGGCACATATTGTTGTTTCATTAGCTCAGTCATTCATTATCTGCATAATCTACTTACGACAAGTTTCCTCACGATTATCCCTTACATTTAACCCACTGAGCACCAGGCAATATAATATAAATGTACACTCCAGGCCCGGCAGGTTGTAATGTACACTCCAGGCCCGGCAGGTTGTAATGTACACTCCAGGCCCGGCAGGTTGTACACTCCAGGCCCGGCAGATTGTCAATTTTGTGTTTTCCAGAATACACCTGGAATGGGTTAGAAATGAAGGAAAAACCACAAACAAACGATCCCCTAGGTTAAGGGGTCCTACGGGGCGCTCGCTCGAAAGTCGGAATTAAGATGGGTAAATGGGTTGGCAAAAACATGTTTTTGCGCGCTCACGCGTACGCGGCTGGACTTTGAGGGTTTTCAACTATCTGCATTGTTGCGTGGGATACTTACGAAGTTCCCATACTAATCTGAGCCCTCTAGGGGCCATAGGACCGGAGTAATTAACCGCGACGCACCCTATGCGGCGCTGGGGTTTAGCGTTACATACATTGCCGACGCATAATGTGCGGCGCTGATACTCGAGGGGTTAAACATACTGTATATATATTTACATATTGTTGTTTTCATTAGCTCAGTAATTCATTATCTGCATAATCTACTTATGACATATATCCTTATAGTTATCCCTTAGTTTTAACCCTATCTGGTGCAGGGCGGGTCTATTTGAATACTTCCTGTTTTTACTCCATTAGTTTGGAAATGTTAAGGCGTTGCACCTCATTAGTTTGGAAATGTTAAGGCGTTGCACCTCATTAGTTTGGCGATTATAGGACGCTTCAACCTAATAAGGTGTCGATATTTCCTGGGTGAGCGATAGCGAGCCTGTAATTTGGAAGAAACTGGGCTTTGGCAGGAAGATTTTTCTATCGAAAAATGTATATATTTAGCTTGAAGGGGGTCTGAGGGGCGATATATAGTTTGAAGGGGGTCTGGAGAGGCATTTTTCTAAATCTAAGGGGTAAACAAAAATACACTGTTCGAAAAAGGCAAAAACAGTTAAAACCCTCAGTAGTACTACAGGTGGTTGACAAGGACAGCTGGAACTAGTGTTTCACCACCTGGCCTCCCTAGCTGATCATTTCTGTGCTTCATTAATATTGAGGGCAACCCCAGCCTGCCCTTCAAAACACCTTCTCTTCCTATTAATACATTCTTCTACAAATATGAAGCTATTATTGGGATGGAATTTGTGCTGTACCTAGTATCAGTGCATTACCACAGCACACCGAAATGCCAAAAAAATACCCTCATTGTTCCCTGATTAAAATAGCATTGTATGAATATTCCCATGTTCAAATATATGCTACAGGGGGGCAATGCCTAGTGAGTTAATTGCTCAATAGGTGGCGTTCTGAGAGAGAGGGTCCGGGTCTGAGGGATGAGACTGAAGCGCAGAGGCGAGGCGGCTTCAGAGATGGGATTGCTTCGAGCCGGGGTGCTTCGCATGTCTCACTCCCTAGACTAGAACAAGATGTCACGGGCCTCACCGTGTTCAGCGGTAGAGTGTAAAGGCTATCAGCCTATGCCAGAGGGAGTAGTTGGAATATATAAAAAAATAAAAAAATACAAAAATACCTACACAGAGAGTAGTCCAGCTAACTCTTAACGTACCTTGATTTTGGCCCCCACCGGGTTGTCCCCTAGTCTGGACTCTTCAAAGTGCCCTGGACCTACTTCTCCTACCTATCTACACCCCACTCGACCTATCTACCTCCCGCTCGATCTATCTACTTCCCAATCGACCTATCTACCTCCCACTCGACCTATCTACCTCCCACTCGACCTATCTACCTCTCACTCGACCTATCTACCTCTCACTCGACCTATCTACCTCCCACTCGACCTATCTACCTCTCACTCTATCTACCTTCCACTCGACCTATCTACCTTCCACTCGACCTAACTACCTCCCACTCAAACTATCTACCTCCCACTCGACCTATCTACCTCCCACTCGACCTATCTACCCCTCACTCTACCTGTGGGCCCAGCAGGTAGAGTGTTTGGGTTGCTAAGCGGGCCCTGAACCCTGACCTTCCCGAGGCCTGGCTGTTTTAAAGGCGAGGTGACCCGCCTGATGAGTGCAGACTGGGAGATAGAGAGAGGTAGACTGAGAGGGAGAGAGGTTGAGAGGTAGACTGGGAGAGGTTGAGAGGTAGACTGGGAGAGGTTGAGGGGTAGACTGGGAGAGGTTGAGGGGTAGACTGGTAGAGGTTGAGAGGTAGACTGGAAGAGGTTGAGAGGTAGACTGGAAGAGGTTGAGAGGTAGACTGGGAAAGGTTGAGAGGTAGACTGGGAGAGGTTGAGAGGTAGACTGGAAGAGGTTGAGAGGTAGACTGAGAGAGGTAGACTGGGAGAGGTTGAGAAGTAGACTGGGAGAGGTTGAGAGGTAGACTGGGAGAGGTTGAGAGATAGACTGAGAGAGGTAGACTGGGAGAGGTTGAGAGGTAGACTGGGAGAGGTTGAGGGGTAGACTGGTAGAGGTTGAGAGGTAAACTGGGAGAGGTTGAGAGGTAGACTGGAAGAGGTTGAGAGGTAGACTGAGAGAGGTAGACTGGGAGAGGTTGAGAAGTAGACTGGGAGAGGTTGAGAGGTAGACTGGGAGAGGTTGAGAGGTAGACTGGGAGAGGTTGAGAGGTAGACTGAGAGAGGTTGAGAGGTAGACTGGGAGAGGTTGAGAGGTAGACTGGAAGAGGTTGAGAGGTAGACTGGGAGAGGTTGAGAGGTAGACTGGGAGAGGTTGAGAGGTAGACTGAGAGAGGTTGAGAGGTAGACTGGGAGAGGTTGAGAGGTTGAGAGGTAGACTGGGAGAGGTTGAGAGGTAGACTGAGAGAGGTTGAGAGGTAGACTGGGAGAGGTTGAGAGGTAGACTGGGAGAGGTTGAGAGGTAGACTGGGAGAGGTTGAAAGGTAGACTGGGAGAGGTTGAGAGGCAGACTGGGAGAGGTTGAGAGGTAGACTGGAAGAGGTTGAGAGGTAGACTGGGAGAGGTAGACTGGAAGAGGTTGAGAGGTAGACTGGGAAAGGTTGAGAGGTAGACTGGGAGAGGGAGATAGGTAGACTGGGAAAGGTTGAGAGGTAGACTGGGAGAGGGAGAAAGGTAGACTGGAAGAGGTTGAGAGGTAGACTGAGAGAGGTTGAGAGGTAGACTGGGAGAGGGAGAGAGGTTGGCTGGGTTGTAGGTAGATTGGGAGAGGTTGGCTGGGCTGTAGGTAGATTGGGAGAGGTTGGCTGGGCTGTAGGTAGATTGGGAGAGGTATGCCGGGTTGTAGGTAGACTGAGAGAGGTTGGCTGGGATGTAGGTATATTGGGAGGTAGGTAGATTGAGAGGTTGTAGGTAGATTGAGAGGTTGGATGGGACGTAGGTAGATTGAGAGGTTGAATTGGTTGTAGGTAGATTGGGAGAGGTTGGCTGGGTTGTAGGTAGATTGTGAAAGGTTGGCGGGGTTGTAGGTAGATTGTGAAAGGTAGGCAGTATTGTAGGTAGATTGGGAGAGGTTGGCTGGGTTGTAGGTAGATTGTGAAAGGATGGCTGGGTTGTAGGTAGATTGTGAAAGGTAGGCAGTATTGTAGGTAGATTGGGGGAGGTTGGCTTGGTTGTAGGTAGATTGGGAGAGGTTGGCTGGGTTGTAGGTAGATTGGGTTGTAGGTAGATTGGGAGAGGTTGGCTGGGCTGTAGGTAGATTTGATTGTAGATAGATTGAGAGAGGTTAGCTAGGTTGTAGGTAGATTTGGTTGTAGGTAGATTAGGAAAGGTTGGCTGGGCTGTAGGTAGATTGCGAGAGGTTGAATGAGTGGTTAAGTAGGTTGACAGTGAGAGGATGGAAGGTTAAGGGGAGATTTTTACCTAAGTTTTTTTTCTGAACCCCCTTCTCTCTTATGTTTAGTCCCATCAGCTTTGAGATTTTAGACGTTCGCCCCATTAGTTTGACAAATTGTACGGCCTTTCGCCCCATTTATGTCAATGTTAAGACCTTTTGTGCCAGTTAGGTGTCGATTTTTTTCTTGGCGAGCGATGTCAGCCTGTAGTTTAGGAAATCCGGCCTTCGAGCGGGACATTTTTCTACTGAAAAATTTACACACTTTATCTCGAAGGGGGGTCTTAGGGGTATTTAAAACAAAAACTTGATGGAGGTTTAGGGAGCAAATTAAAAACCTTCCCTTTTTTTCTTCTATATTTCAACTACTCCCTCTCGGGCATAGGCTGAGAGCCTGCACACTCCACCGCTGAACACGGCGAGGCCCGTGAGGTCTTGTTCCAGTCTAGGGAGTGAGACATGCGAAGCACCCATTCAAGGCTCGAAGCAGTCCCATCTCTGAAACTGCTTCGCCTCAGTGCTTTACGGTCTTATCCCCCAGAATCGGACCCTCACTCTCAGAACGCCACCTATTGAGCACTTAACTCACTAGGCATTGCCCCCTGTAGAATATTTTGAATATCGGAATATTCATACAGTCTGTTTAATCAGGGAACAATGAGGGTATTTTTTGGCATTTCGGTGTGCTGTGGTAATGCACTGATACTAGGTACAGCACAAATTCCATCCCAATAATATCTTCCCATTGACATATTGGGATTCAAACCCGGATCCATTGGACCATCAGTCCAGTGGCAAGACTACTCCGCCACACCTCCCCTTAAGGGGGAAGGGTTTATTTTTGGTCGATTATTTCATATATTATTTTGTTTTTTTTCATTTCCTCTGTAGACCTCCATCAAACATGAACAAACATTACCATGATCCCACTTCTACTGTAGATACATTTGTACATTACCATGATCCCACTTCTACTGTAGATACATTTGTACATTTTTCCCGATTGAAGGTCGGTTCCTCCCATATTACTGGCTTGCTATCACTCGCCAGGAAATAATCGACACCTAAATGGCACGAAAGGTCTTTACATTTGACACAAAAAGGGGGCGAAAAATCTTACAATCGCTAACCTAATGGGACGAACGTCATAACATCTGAAAACGAAAGGGGTTAAACATGAGGGAGAAGGGGGGCTAGAAAAAAAAACATCTCCCCTTAGCCTCTTTCTCTCACAGGGACTTTCTGAAATATATACAGTCGTCTATAATGGATATGGACAAGTCAGATGTAAGATATATAGGTTGACATAGGCTGAGATGCATATAAGCCTTGGGTGATGAGAAGAGAGAGAGAGAGAGAGAGAGAGAGAGAGAGAGAGAGAGAGAGAGAGAGAGAGAGAGAGAGAGAGAGAGAGAGAGACCAGGGAATAGTGAGTGAGAGCAAGACAAATGGGAAATTTGAGCGAGGAAAGAGTGAATCAGAAGAGAGTGAGAGGGTGAGTAAGAGTGAGAGAGCGTGTAAGAATGAGAGGGTGAGTAAGAGTGAGAGAGTAGGTAAGAGGGAGAGGGTGAGTAAGAGTGAGGGGGTAAGTAAGAGTGAGAGAGTGAGTAAGAGTGAGAGGGTGAGTAAGAGTGAGAGAGTGAGTAGGAGTGAGAGAGCGAGTAAGAGTGAGAGGTGAGTAAGAGTGAGAGGGTGAGTAAGAGTGAGAGGATGAGAGAGTGAGTAAGAGTGAGAGGGTGAGTAAGAGTGAGAGAGTGAGTAAGAGTGAGCGAGTGAGTAAGAGAGAGTGAGTAAGAGTGAGAGGGTGATTAAGAGTGAGAGGGTGATTAAGAGTGAGAGGGTGAGTAAGAGTGAGAGGGTGATTAAGAGTGAGAGGGTGAGTAAGAGTGAGAGGGTGAGTAAGAGTGAGAGGGTGTGTAAGAGTGAGAGTGAGTAAGAGCGAGAGAGTGAGTAAGAGCGAGAGAGTGAGTAAGAGTGAGAGAGTGTGTAAGAGTGAGAGAGTGAGTAAGAGTGAGAGGGTGTGTAAGAGTGAGAGAGTGCAAGAGAGAGAGTGTGTAAGAGTGAGTAAGAGTGAGAGAGTGAGTAAGAGTGAGAGGGCGAGCAAGAGTGAAAGAGTGTGTGAGTGAGTAAGAGTGAGAGAGTGAGTAAGAGTGAGAGGGTGAGTGAGAAAGAGAGTAAGAGTGAGAGAGCGATTACGGGTGAGAAGCAGAGTAAGAGTTGTTGTTGTTGTTGTTCCCCAGGCTGTCTGGCCGAACAGCCCCAAGGTCTCGAGCAAGGCCAAGGCCATAAACGAGCACCCCCACAAAATCCTCCCTGCTTACCACTAACAAAGCCCGGGTGACCGAAGCCACTCCAAGGCAGGGAGCTGAGGAAGGTGCGGAAACGCCCGGGAAACCAAAGCCCCACCCAAGGCCCTGTGCCCCTCAGCAATTATGAAGGGAAAGTTGAGGGGTAAGGGAAAAATGTGACGCTTTGGCTCCCAATCTGCCAACTTCTAGGTTGGCAGTAGGGAGGTCAATCCACGGAAAAGATGCCGCCACTTGAGATCTAGAAGATATATAAGTAAAAGGAACAGTCAGAGTAAGCTATGGGTATGGCAGAGATCGCTCAGTTCTCACTCGGATAGACCAGCCCATCACCACAGAGTAAGAGTGATAGTGAGTGGGTGAGTAAGAATGAGAGTGAGAATATAAGGGTGAGGAAGTGTGAAATATTACTGGTCGATTTGTATTTGTCTAGTTGTTGTATTCCTCATTGTCATTTAAGTAGCTTAACCCATTCGTAGCGGGGGCGGACTTAAGTCCGCCTCCAATTTGCAGCAAGTTAGGAGCATTATTAAGGCTTTTAAAGGGTTAAAATCTAGTGCAAATGGCCGGGAGTGCAGCGGGCCAGACAGCCGACTCCCAGGGCTTACCGCCGCCCACTGACTCATGCTCCCTCTGTTCTCGAGAGGCCGGCAGCATTGCCAGTAGTGAGCATAGTGGAAAAAAATATGCCGCTATACGCTAAACTCCCATGTTGGTGGTAACACTGCCTGAGAACGACGAGTGCTACGTAGCTCGTTCTGGTCTCATTTTGAAGCTTTTAGTGCCTAGTTTTTTGCTGAATAGATTTCGTTTCATGCAGATACTTGATTTATCATTCAGGAGGGCCTGAATATGCCCAAATAAGCCCAAAACCCCCGCTCGACAAGGGTTAAGGGGGATAGGCGTATTTATTTGCTTATTTTTCTAAACAAAATTATCGATTTTTGTGTGTCCTCGCTGGAACTCCATCAAACTTAAAAAAGCACCCCCTAGACCCCCATTTAAGATAAATGTGTACATTTTTCGGTAGAAGAATGTCCTGGCCGAAGGCCGGTTTCTCTTAAAATTACAGGCTCGCTATCGCTCGCCAGAAAAAAATCGACACCTAAATTTTTGTGTTTCTATGTGAGTGAGGGAGACAAAAGGCAGAACTGCCTGTATCGAGTGCCTCCACCAGAGTTGAAAGATAAACAGGGCCAAAATCAAGGGACGTTCGAGCCAAAATGCCTGGACACACAGAGTTTGAATCAATTTAAGTCATAGGAAGAGGGAAAGACTGATTCTGGGAGAGAGTTCCAGAGCTCAGAAGTTGAATAAAAGAAAGTCTGAGAATAACGTTTCGCTCTTGGGTTGGAGAGTTGCTCAGAGTGGGGGTGGGATTGTGTTGCAAGACGGGTACTACGTACCCTACGTAGAGGAGATGGTATACACTGGGAAAGCTCTGAGGAACATTGATTATTATAGTAGCGATAGAATAGTGAGAGATGCAACATTGCGGCGGAGAGAGAGAGATTGCAGAGAGTTGGTGAGTGGATGTGAGTTAATGATACGAAAAGCTTTACTTTCTACTTTGTCTAGGAGTGCGGTGTGAGAGGATCCTCCCCACACATGTGAAAAATACTCAATACAAGGACGCACAGTGCCCCTTTACAGAGCAAGAAGTTGTGCAGGGGTAAAAAACCCCTTGAGGCGGTTGAGCACACCCAGCTTCTGAGAGGCCGCCTTAGTAAAACTGGTAATATGGTCCTTCCTAGTGATATGGCCCAAAAGGTCCTCATATTGACAAATAAATGGGGTGAAAGGTCTTAAAATCGACAAACTAATGGGGCGAAGGTCTTAAAATCTTAAAACTAATGGGGCTAAACATGAGGGAGAAGGGGGCCAGAAAAACTAACCAGTTCCCCTTAAGGCGGAGTCACAACAGCTCTTTTCCGTCATTTTTTACGGGCAATTGTAGTTTGGCATCTTCAACATTTAAGTGTAAATCGAATTTTATTTATTTCACTCACAATACCAATCATCTCCCAATGAAATTAATGAAATCATGTGATCCTACCGGGATTCGAACCTGAGTTACCACATCAACTTATAAATCAGCCACCTACCATAATCTACCTTAAGGGGAGATCTCCACTTGAGGGATTTTTTTCTTGACCCCTTTCTCCCTCATGTTTAGTCCCATTGCATTTGATATTATAAAACGTTTGCCCCATTAGTTTAGCGATTTTAAGAACTTTCACCCCATATTAAGACCTTTCGTGCAATTCAGGTGTCGATTTTATCCTGGCGAGCGATAGCGAGCCTGTAATTTAAGAGGAACCGGCCTTCGGCCGGGAAATTTTTCTACCGAAAAATGTACACATTTATCTTGAAAGGGACTCAAGGGGGTGTAATTTTAAGCTTGATGGACGTCTAGGGAACAAACTAAATACCTCCTCTTAACTGTAGCTTCCGATTCCAATGCGAAAGAGCCTCAAATGATGACTAAAACGAGCTTGTACAGTCGCGCTAATAAGTCATGTCCCAGCTGTCATTATGTTTGGCTTGCTCTGTGTTGTATTAATGTCTGTCAGATGTTGAATAGGGTTGGTAAGTGTAGGAACATGTTTGTATATTTCACTCGATATGAAGAAATGAAGCTTAGATATTGCTGATACCAATTATTGATCAAAATATACTTGGTTCCGAGACATCACTTATTAGCGCGACTGTACATCGAAAATTGCTGGAAGAAGCGCTCGTTGCACACTGGCTTACACCTACCCCAATATGCAGAACAATTCCTGTTTTACATTTCAGCTCCACTTTTACTGTTTTTAAAGGTATAGTGGCTGGTTTTTGGTCAATTCATGTATTAATTTATGTTTAGTTTCCTCGCTAGACCTCCATCAATCTTAGAAAAATACCCCCTAGACCCCCCCTTCAAGATATATTTGTAAATTTTTCGGTAGAAAAGAAATCCGGCCGAAGGCTGGTTCCTCTTAAAATGACAGGCTCGCTATTGCTCGCCTGGAAAAAATCGACACGAAAGGTCTTGAAATTGACAACGAAATGGGGCAAAAGGTGTTAAAATCGCCAAGCTAATGAGCCGAATGGCTTAAAATCTCATAACTAATATGCTGAACATGAGGGAGAAGGGGTTCCAGAAAAAGCGACTACCTCCCCCTTAAGCATCAGAAGATAACGTTTGTTTTATACGAATGAATTAAATATGTGAGCAGAAATTAACCACCCCACCCAACCCCCCATCCCTTTAGGACTGGCCGTTAACCCCTTCTGTACCGCCGACATTCTTCTTACTATATTCTGGCTATTACTAATCGATTAGTATTCAGTTTAGAAAGGGTCTCTAGCACTTATTATAAGGCTTCAAACTATCTCAGTCAACCCTTTTTAACTACCACAGATCCTTTCTAAACTGCATAACATCGTCTCGCTATAGCTAGAATACAGAAAAGGTTAATGGGGTGACCTGTTTTTTTTTTCTCTTAGTTGTATCCATTCTGCCCCATTCAGCTTACAGTTTTAAGACATTTATTTCCATCCAGGTGTCGATTTCTTCCTGGCGAGCAATAGCGGGCCAGCATTTTATGGAGAAATCTGGCTTCGCCGGACACATTTTTCTATCGAAAAATTTGCAAATTTAGCCAGATGTCTAACTCATTATCCAAAATATGGTGGCTTGCTATCGCTCGCCAGGTATAAATCGACACCCGGATGGGGATAAACGTCTTAAAACAGTAGGCTGAATGGGGCCGAATGGATACAACCCAGAGAGAGAGACAAAAAACAGGTCGCCCCCATTAACCAATATTTAGTGTCCAGGCATTTTGGCTCGAACATCCCTTGATTTTGTCCCTTTCACTCTTTCAACTCTGGGGGAGGCACTCGATACAGGCAGTTCTGCCTTTTGTCTCCCTCACTCACATAGACAAAAAAATGGATACAAGCCAGAGAAAGAGAGTAAAGAAAAACAAAAAAGCAGGGTTCATTCAACAAAATGTATGGGTGTAACCATACTACTGTTCACGAAAGTACGATCGATCGGGGTTATTAAGTGTTGTCATAGATTCCAGTGGTTTTCGCTCAACAAGTGTTATTGGTATCTTTAATAGTTACTGGGAAAAGTGCTTATCCCTCAGAGTATTAGTCAGTGTCCGAAACTTTGTGAAATATCTGACAACACTTATTAAGAGGAGGTTTTTAGTGTGTTTCCTAGACTTCCATCAAGCTTGAAATTACACCCCCTTGACCCCCTTTCAAGATAAATTTGTACATTTTTCGGTAGAAAAATTTCCCGGCCAAAGGCCGGTTCCTCTTAAATTACAGGCTCGCTATCGCTCGCCAGGAAATAAGCAACACCTAAATGGCACGAATGGTCTTAAAATTGACATAAATGGGGCGAGGATTCTTAAAACCGTCAAACTAATGGGGCGAACGTCTTAAAATCTCAAAAGCAATGGGGCTAAACATGAGGGAGAAACGGGTCCAGAAAAAAGTCCCTCAAGTGGAAATCCCCCCTTAACCTCGACTGTACACTGTAATACACCATTCATGATTCACTGTACACTGTAATACACCATTCATGATTCACTGTAATACACCATTCATGATTCACTGTAATACACCATTCATGATTCACTGTAATACACCATTCATGATTCACTGTAATACACCATTCATGATTCACTGTAATACACCATTCATGATTCACTGTAATACACCATTCATGATTCACTGTAATACACCATTCATGATTCACTGTACACTGTAATACACCATTCATGATTCACTGTAATACACCATTCATGATTCACTGTAATACACCATTCATGATTCACTGTAATACACCATTCATGATTCACTGTAATACACCATTCATGATTCACTGTAATACACCATTCATGATTCACTGTAATACACCATTCATGATTCACTGTAATACACCATTCATGATTCACTGTAATACACCATTCATGATTCACTGTAATACACCATTCATGATTCACTGTAATACACCATTCATGATTCACTGTAATACACCATTCATGATTCACTATCAACGCTCGAACAGCAAAACATGTAAATAATAGGTCCAGAAATAATACCAACATTAGATGGAGTGCTTGGTTTTTGGTCTATGTATTTATTAATTCACGTTTTTTTTTTAGTTTCCTCGCTAGACCTCCATCAAGCTTAAAATAGCACCCCCTAGACCCCCTTTCAAGATAATAGCACCCCCTAGACCCCCTTTCAAGATAATAGCACCCCCTAGACCCCCTTTCAAGATAATAGCACCCCCTAGACCCCCTTCAAGATAATAGCACCCCCTAGACCCCCTTCAAGATAATAGCACCCCCCACACCCCCTTTCAAGATAATAGCAACCCCTACACCCCCTTTCAAGTTAAATAAAACCCCCCAGACCCCCCTTTCAAGATAATAGCACCCCCTAGACCCCCTTTCAAGATAATAGCACCCCCTAGACCCCCTTTCAAGATAATAGCACCCCCTAGACCCCCTTTCAAGATAAATAGCACCCCCTAGACCCCCTTTCAAGATAAATGTGTAAATTTTTCGGCAGAAGAATGTCCCGGCCGAAGTCTGGTTCCGTCTAAAATTACAGGCTCGCTATCGCTCGCCAGGATATAAATCGACACTTAAATGGCACGAAGGGTCTTAACATTGACGAAGAAAAGGGGCGAAACGTCGTAAAATTGACAAACTAACGGCACACAAATCTTAAATCCTCAAAAATAATATGTTAAACATGAGGGAGAAGGGGGTCCATACGTTCGGGATGGCTTGGACAAATTTAGGCCACGATTGAAGTCCTTGAGCATACCGGGTACAGTCGGCCTCATAAGTCATGTCACGGCACCAAGTATGCTTTGATCAATAATTGGTATCATACAATATTTCCACATGATTTCTTCTTTGTGAGTGAGATATACCAACATGTTCCTACACTTACCCACCCTATTCAACATCCGACAGACATTAATACAGCACAGAGCGAGCCAAACGTAATGACAGCTGAGACATTACTTATTAGCGCGACCGTACATATAATTTTTGCCAAGGACCCCGTTTGGCACAGTATCGCGGGAGCAGAGGCTAATTTTCGCACATTAAGGGGACAGTCGCTGTTTGTTTGGTCTATTAATTCATTTATTCATAATTTTTTTTTAGTTTCCTCCCTAGACCTCCATCAATCTTAGAAAAACACCCCCTAGACCCTCCTTCAAGATAGATTTGTACATTTTTCGGTAGAAAAATGTCCCGGCCAAGGGCCGATTCCTCCTAAAATTACAGGCTCGCTATCGCTCGCCAGGAAAAAATCTACACCTAAATGGTACGAAGGGTCCTAATATTGACAAACAAATGGGGTGAAAGGTCATAAAATCCCCAAACTAATGGACTCAACGTCTTAAAATCTCAAAATTAGTGTGGCTAAACATTAGGGAGAAGGGGGTCCAGAAAAACGGTCTGTCTCCCCTTAACCGGTCGACAAAGCACAAATTTCGCACGCTCAGCCTTTCTCCCGCACACCAGAATTCGCAAGGCACACTTTTCGCAGGGGGGGTAAATTTGGTACAGAGCACAGATTTGGCAGGGTAAAAATTTAGCTGGTAGCAAGGAGGAGGTAGAAGAGGAGGGGGAGGGGAAGGAGGAGGAGTGGGGGAGGGAAAGAGGAAAGGAAAGTAGGAGGTGGAGAAAAAGGAGCAAGGACAAGAGGAGGAGGATAAGGAAAAAGAGGGAGGGAGGGAGAAAGGGAGGGAAGAGGAGGGAGGCAGGAGGAGGAGGAGGAAGAGGAGGGAGGAGGAGGAGGAAGAGGAGGGAGGGAGGAGGAGGAAGAGGGAGGGAGGGAGGAGAAGAGAGAGGAGAGAGGGAGGAGGAGGAAGAGGGAGGGAGGGAGGGAGAAGGAAGAGGAGGGAGGAAGAGGGAGGAGAAGGAAGATGAGGGAGGGAGTAGGAGGAAGGGTGAGAGAGAGAGAAGAAGGAACGAGCGAAAGATTTTTAAAGCAGGGTAGAAGAGAAAGAGGGAAATGTGAAGAGTCAATAGAGGAGTCAAGTAGAGGAGGAGGAGGAGGAGAGATGTGAGGCAGGAGTAAGAAGACGAAGGAGGAGGAGGGGGGAGGGGGAGGAGGAGGTGGGGGATTGATGTGAGGCAGGAAGGAGTAAGAGGAGGGAGGAGGAAGGAACATGAAGAGGAGGAGGAAGAAGGGAGCGTAACAGCAGTAGGTGGGGGAGGTGGATGGGAGGAGGAGGAAGAGGAGGAAACAGAAGCAAGTGGAGGAGGAAGAGGAGGAATACAAAGGAATACAAAGGAATACAAAGGAGAACAAACTGCAACAGACCTATTGGTCCTTACGGGGCAGTTTGGATATCTAAAACTACTAATCTACTGACTACGAGGTAGAGAAAAGGATAGCAAAGAAGAAGGCTCCTCCCCACCCACCACTCCCTCCAGCTAATGCTGGCATGGAAACAGATAGGAAAAATACCATGCAGTATTGAAAAACTGACACGGAAATTCGAACAGGACAGGGAGAAAAAAGAAGTTGATTTGTAATCTAAGCTAACTCTATTTACTATAATTCTGAAAGGGAACAGATGTATGAAAATCAATATACATTGCGGTATGCGTTGACATTTCGTTGCGCGTTATTCTGAAAGAAACTGTGTTAATCGGGGGTTATTTGCCATGTGTTTATCCAGATGGTTCTTAAATGATTCGACAGTATTACAGTTTACAATGTTCGAGGGTAGTCTGTTCCAATTATTCACAACGCGGTTGAAGAAGAAATGCTTCGCCTCGTGAGAATGAAAACGCTTGCCTATAATCTTATAACCATTGTTTCTCGTGTTTGCTTGATTGATCGTAAATAATTCGCTTACATTTAGGTTGCTGAATCCCTTGAAGATTTTGAACACCTCTATTAGGTCACCTCTCATTCTGCGCTTTGTTAAGCTAAACAAATTTAGTTCTTTTAAGCGCTCTTCGTACGGTTTATTACGCAATCTAGGTATCATTTTAGTGACTCTGCGTTGCACCCTTTCAAGTTTATTTATGTCCTTTTGGTAGTACGGTGACCAGAATTGCACGCAGTATTCGAGATGGGGACGCACCAATGAGTTGAATAGAGTAAGTATGATTTTTTCTGATTTGAATTTGAATGTTCTGCCGATGAAACCCACCAATTTATTAGCAGTTTTTATTACCTCTGTACACTGTTTACTCGGCTTCAGGTCACTTGATATTATAACTCCCAGATCCTTTTCATTATTTGTATTTGATAGTTGAATGTTGTTCATTGAGTAATCTTTTTTAGCGTTCGATGTATAATACTTTGCATTTTTCTATGTTGAATTTCATTTGCCATTTTTCTGCCCAGTTTTCTAAAGTGTCTAGGTCACCTTGTAGTTTTTGCCAATGTACTGTTGAGGTTACTTTATTAGTAATTTTTGTATCGTCAGCAAATTTCGAAATTTTGCATTCTATTCCTTCGTCTAAGTCGTTTATGTAAATTATAAAAAGAATAGGGCCTAATACCGAACCCTGGGGAACGCCACTATTTACTTTGCACCAATCCGATTCTTCACCATTTATTACAACTCGTTGTTTACGGTCTGAGAGCCAATTTTCGAGCCATTTCAGAGTTTTTCCTGTTATGCCATGAGCTTTTATTTTGTCAATTAGTCTCTTGTGGGGTACGGTATCGAAAGCTTTCTGAAAATCGAGATATATTATATCAACTGCTCTATCCTTATCATATGATTTGTAAACATCATTGAAGAAGTCGAGTAAGTTTGTTAAGCATGAACGTTTATTTCTAAAACCGTGCTGAGAATCTTTTATTAAATTATTTTCTTCCAAATGTTTTACTATTTTGTCCCTTATAATGGTTTCCATTAATTTGCCCGTTACCGATGTTAAGCTAATTGGTCGATAATTGCCGGGAGAGGACTTATTTCCTTTTTTGTATATGGGTGTCACGTTAGCTAGTTTACATTCGTTTGGAACTATCCCAACATTCAATGATTTGTTGAACAGATTTGCGAGTGGGTTTAATAATTCGTGTTTTGCTTCTTTTAGGATCCTTGGGGATATTTTATCAGGGCCTGGGGTTTTATTAACTTTCAAATTGTTGATTGCGAACAGGATATCGTCTTCATAAATCGCAAAGTTTTCGAGCTCAGTGCCATTTGATTGATTCGTAGGGGTAGGTCGGTTACCGGTAGTATCTTCCGACGTGAAAACTGATGCAAAATAGTTATTTAGGATATTCGCCATTTGTACTTTGTTATCTGTATGATCTCCATTTTCCGCAACAAGTGGGCCTATTGTTGAAGTTACCGTTTTTCTGTTTCTTATATAGCTGTAAAATTCTTTCGGATTGGACTTGCTGGAGCTGGCAATATGAAGTTCCAGATTCTTCTTACTTCTTTGATGAGATTTTTGGTTGTTCGACGCAGTCTATCGTGTTCTAATTTATCGCTATTATTCTGAGTTGCCTTATATTTTTGGTATGCCTGCTTTTTTACTAAGAGGATGTTTTTATTTCATTATTCCACCATTTTGGCTTATATTTGCCTGCTGGGCGCCGGTTTCGTAGAGGGATGCTTGTATTTATTGCTTTGTTTAGGTTATTAGATAATATGTTCCATAATCGATTTACATCATGAGTTTCGGTCATTTCACTCCAGTCAGTATTGGCAAGATGCCTTCTAAGTTTGTTAAAGTCGGCCCTTCGATAATCTGGTACTTTTTCCGTGCTCACGTTTTCTTTGTCATTAATTACTTTAATGTTAAAGGACACTATCCTATGGTCACTAGAGCTAAATTCCGGTCCGATTTTAACGCTATTTACCAGTCTTTCATTTGTCGTTAGAATAATATCCAGAATGTTATTTCCCCTCGTTGGGTGTTCTACGTGTTGATAAAGGGCACTTTCCTGAAGATTAGCATATAGATCATGTCCCGCGTGAGCATTTAGTGGTTCGCCCCATGTTGTGACAGGCAGATTGAAATCGCCAAATATTACTGCTTCTTCCTGACAACTTATTTCGGCTATTTGATCATAGAGTTTCTCGTCAGTATCGGATGATTGTGCAGGAGGTCGATAAATTAGGCCAATTATTATCTTGCTTGCTTGATTATTTATTTGAACGTAACTAGTATCAATATTATTTATGGCAGGTTTGGTTACCTCGATTGGGTGAAGATTACTTTTAACATATAGCAGAACCCCACCTCCCATTCTTTGGGATCTTTCGCAGCTGAAGGGAGTATAACCTGGTAATGCGTATTCCGCCAAAAAATCACGCTTTTCCGTGTTGATCCAAGATTCTGAAAACACCGATTATATCACATTCCTCCATACATGCAAGTGCTTCCAGGTCTTCGAATTTATTGCGTAAGCTGCGTGCATTAACGTAGCAGGCCGTGATATTATTTTGGATAGAGTTTACATTTGATATGGGGTAGTTTATGTCGCTGCTACTGCCCCTGCTCGGTTGTCGTTTTTTGATCTGAAAGTGCAGACTGCATCATGTAGGAGTCTGCCTAGGCGTGCTCCTCCGACTGAATTCAAATGGCAGCCATCATCCTGAAAGAGAATGTGTTGATTGTAGAAATGGTCCCAGAGATTGAGATATTCGACATCTTCCTGTGAGCAGAGGGATTTAAGTCTGTTATTAGTACTGAACGCCTTATCGTAGAAACCGGTCTCTGCATCGATCTTGGGAAGAATGCCTGAAATGATTATGTTACATGACTTACTCTTGTAACGCTGGATTGCCTTACGGTATTTTTCCATTAGTTCCTCTGATCTGGTGCGCATTACATCGTTCGACCCTGCGTGAATCACGAACAGGGTGTTCTCGTCAGCGTTGATGGTGACATCGTCGAAGGCTGCTGTGATGTCGTCCAAACCTGCACCCGGTATGCAAAAACGCTTTCTGTGGTTTGGGACTCTTCCACAGAACTCTTCAAGTTGTCCTCGTAAGATGGAGTCTCCAATGAGCCTGGTCTCCTCAGTTTCGTCTCCTGTTTCTGTCAGAATCTGGTATTTATTAAATGTGGTGACCGGCAGATGTGACCTCCTTTTTGATTGCCTCGCCCCATTTCTTACGGGAGTAAAGCTGGTAAAGAAGAAGGAGAAGGAGGAGGAGAAGGAGAAGAAGAAGTAAAGGTGGAGGAATTAGAGCAAGAGGAGGATGGGAGGAGGCCAAGCAAGGGTACAAACGAGTACAAACGAAATCAAGCAACAACAGGTCTAGTGACCCTTCTAGGTTGCTTGTCCTCCAAAACACTGAGGATCAAGTGTCCAAACAGTGGTTTAGAGTGGGTACGGGAACATTGGAAAGGGAACTAATGTCCGTGGCAGGATTAGGAAGTTAGTAGGGGACAGATGGGTTAGTAACTGAGGGGAGGATAAAATAAAGTTATTAATTTACAAACGCAGTCAGTCGCGGGTTTGATGCGAGATATTTGTCTAGGCGGAGTTTAAATGAATCAACGGTGCTGCAGTCTATAACGTCTCGGGGAAGCCCATTCCACAAGTTGACAACTCGATTGAAGAAGAAATTCTTAGATTCGTGTGAGTTAAAAGATTTACCAATAATTTTGCAACCGTTTCCCCGTGTGTAATTAGATTGGTCGAGAGTGAAGTACTTACTACAGTTCATATTGTCGATGCCTTTGATGATTTTGAACACTTGAATTAAGTCACCTCTTAATCTGCGCTGGGTTAAAGGAAATAGATTTAATTCTCTAAGACGCTCTCGTATGGTTTGTTCTTTAGGCTAGGTATCATTTTGGTAGCTCTACGTTGAACTCGTTCTAGCTTGTTTATATCTTTTTGGTAATAAGGGCACCAGGATTGAACGCAGTATTCCAGACGAGGGCGGACTAAGGAATTGTAAAGGGTTAGGATAACTTCTTTGGATTTATGCTCAAATGACCTGCCTATAAAGCCAATTATTTTGTTTGCCTTCTTAACAACTTCTGAACATTGTTGACTCGGTTTTAGGTTACTCGATATTGTTACTCCCAGATCGGTTTCTCTGTTTACATTCTTAAGCTGAGTGCCATTCATCGAATAGTTTGCTTTCTCATTTAGGTGTCCGATATGTAGTACTTTACATTTATCCGCATTGAAACTCATTTGCCAAATTTGGGCCCAACATGACAATTTATCTAGATTGTGTTGCACATCGTCAACTTGTTCTTTTGAGAGTACGCTATTTGCAATTTTTGTATCGTCAGCAAATTTTGAGATTGTACAGGTGAGACCCTCATCTATGTCGTTGATGTAAATTAGAAAGAGAATTGGTCCTAGTACCGATCCCTGGGGTACCCCGCTACTTACATTGGTCCATTTAGATGCCTTACCGTTTATGACTACTCTTTGCTTTCTGTCGCTGAGCCAATTTTCTATCCATTTCAACACACCGTCTTGTCTTCCATGCGCTTTTAGTTTTAGCAGTAAACGTTTGTGGGGAACTTTGTCAAAGGCCTAGTTAGTAAGTATAGGGGAGGTGTTGTGGAGTGGTCATGCGACTGGATTGGTAATCCAATGGACCCGGGTTCAAATCCCGATATGTCAATGGGAAGATATTATTGGGATTGAATTTGTGCTGTACCTAGTATCAGTGCATTACCACAAAGCCCACCGAAATGCCCAAAAAATACCCTCATTGTTCCCTGATTAAATAACACTGTATGAATATTCCCATATTCAAAATATGTTACAGGGGGACAATGCCTAGTGAGTTCACTGCTCAATAGGTGGAGTTCTGAGAGTGAGGGTCTGAGTCTGGAGGGTGAGACGGTGAAGCACTTGAGCGAAGCAACCAGCCGCTTCAGAGATGGAGCTGCTTTGAGCCATGATGGATGCTTCACATGTCTCACTCCCCAGGCTGGAACAAGACCTCACGGGCTTCACCGTGTTGAGCGGTGGAATGTACAGGCTCTCAGCCTATGCCCGAGAGGGAGTAGTTGGAATATAGAACAAAAAAAAAAAAAAAAAAAAAAAAAGGGGGGGGGGGGGGTCACCTGCTTTTTTTCTCTTGCTCTCCTTTTCTCTCTTTCTCTGGCTAATATCCATTCGGCCCCATTCAGCCAACTGTTTTAATACGTTTATCCCCATCCAGGTGTCGATTTCTTCCTGGCGAGCGATAGCAAGCCATCATTCTATGGAGAAAACCGGCTTCGCCGGAGAAATTTTTCTGTCGAAAAATGTACAAATTTAGTTTGCTGTAAAAAAAAAATATATATATATATATGCTGGCTCACTACCGCTCGCCAGGAAAATATTGACACCTGATGGGATTAAACGTGGGGAGATTGTAGGCACCAATCGATCAGGGCTAGACCCAGGTGAGGTTATAGGCATGTGATAAAGAGTCGCTGGAACTCCTGTTTCATTTGCTTGGCCTCTCTTACTGATTTTCTTTGTGCCTCATTTACACTGAGAGCAATCCAGCTAGCTCTCACAAACACCTCCTCCTCCTATCCACTTCACTACACTAAACATGCACACCACACTTCATTCCTCCACACCAAAATTAAAATAAAATAAAATTATGAATTCTAGCGCAGCCTCGGAGTCCCCAGGGGGGGGGGACCATAAATGCCCCCACACCCAACCGGCCATCCCCTGACGACCCCACACAATTACCTGGACCTCGGCCTGTTACTCTTTCTATTAATTTCTGCAACATTCGCGGACTTTCCTCTAACTTTCACTCTGTTGAGCACCATCTCTCCTCCTACAAACCTGATCTTCTCTTCCTCACCGAAACTCAGGTGTCTGTAGCAACATCCAGCAGCCCCTTCTCTGTATCCTCCTACTTTCTCTATCCTAGTTTCAAAGCCAAAGGCGGATGTTGTGCATATGTGCACAACAAACTCACTTGCTCTCGTGTTCCTGATTTTGACTCCTCTGAATTCTCAACTTTATGGCTCAAACTTTCCTGTCATTCTCTTACTAAATATTTCTGTGCTGTCTATCTTTCCCCTAACTCTACCAACTTTCCCAAATTCTTTGACTATCTAAACTCCACAGTGGAACACATTCTATCCATTTCTCCTTTCTCAGAAATCTCCATCTTAGGAGATTTCAACGTTCACCACCGCCAATGGCTCTCCTCTCACACTACTGATCCACCTGGTGAACAAGCCTACGTCTTTTCTATCATAAATGACCTAGAGCAGTTAGTTCAGCAACCCACCCGTATCCCGGATCACATCGGAGATCGGCCCAACATTCTTGACTTGTTTCTAACTTCTAACCCTTCTTCTTATACTGTCGATCTTTTCTCTCCTCTGGGCTCCTCCGACCATATACTTATCTCTGTCACCTGTCCTATCTCTCCAGTACGGCCACCCGATCCTCCTAGCCGGCGGCGCTTGTGGCACTTTGGCGCTGCCGACTGGGATGCTCTCCGGCAGTACTTCTTTGATTTGAATTCTGATTCCGTGGCCGGGGACCCTCGGAGAGTGCTGAACGCATTACCGAGGTAATCTTATCGGGCATGGAAGCATACATTCCATTCTCCTTCTCTCAGACTAATGCTAAAAAATCTTGGTTTACTCACACCTGTTCTACTGCTGTCCGCAATAAGGAGGAAGCATTCAAACGGTACCGACGCCTTAAAACTCAAGACTCTCATTCTTCCTATGTTTCTGCCCGGAATCAAGCCAAATCTGTTCTTCGACTAGCCAAACACTCTTTCATCAATAATAAATGCACTGAACTATCCAACTCTAGCTTTTCCCAAGCTTTCTGGCATCTAGCCAAAAACCTCTCCAACAATTTCTCTTCCTCGTCTTTCCCTCCCCTTTCCCACTCTGATGGCACAACCATCACTTCTTCCTCTGACAAAGCTAAACTCTTCGCTCAAACTTTTGCTAGAAACTCCACCTTGGATGATTCCGGTGCTATTCCTCCCTCTCCGCCCTCCTCTCTCTTACTTATGCCTAATATCCTAATCTCTTCTAAAGATGTACTTTCTACCCTTTCTGGGCTTAACATTAATAAGGCGTACGGTCCGGACGGTGTTCCTCCTGTTGTTCTCAAAAACTGTGCTTCCGTGCTGACTCCCTGCCTAGGCAAACTCTTTCGTCTCTGTCTATCCTCTAACGTCTTCCCTTCATGCTGGAAGTTTGCTCACATTCAACCTGTCCCAAAGAAGGGTGACCGCTCTCAACCCTCCAACTATCGTCCAATTGCTCTCATCTCTTGTCTTTCTAAAGTTTTTGAAACTATTCTTGCTTCCAAATTTCTTAAGCATTTCTCTTTTCATAATCTGCTCTCAGATCGCCAGTATGGCTTCCTTAAGGGTCGCTCTACTGGTGATCTTCTTTCATATCTTACTAACTCTTGGTCATCCTCCTTTCGGGACTTCGGTGAGACTTTTTCTATTGCACTAGACATATCGAAAGCCTTCGATAGAGTCTGGCATAAATCTTTAATTTCTAAACTACCCTCCTTCGGTTTCTATCCCTCCATCTGTGCCTTTGTCTCTAATTTCCTTTCCGGCCGTTCCATAGCCGCGGTTGTGGACGGCCATTGTTCACTTCCTCACCCTATAAACTCTGGTGTTCCTCAGGGCTCTGTCCTATCTCCTATTCTCTTTCTAATTTTTATAAATGATCTCCTTAACTGTACCTTAATTCCCATCCATTCATACGCAGACGACTCAACCTTACACTACTCCATTAGTTTTTCAGAACGCCCCAGCCAGCAATTCCTCAACGACAAACTTAATGAAGCCATAGAACTCTTAAATTCTGATCTAAATACTATTTCCAATTGGGGCAGAGAAAACCTTGTTAACTTTAATGCTTCCAAAACCCAATTTCTCCATCTATCGACCCGTCAGGATCTCCCAGCGGACCATCCCTTATTCTTCAACAATACAAAAATCAACCCTTCATCTTCTCTCAATATTCTTGGTGTCTCTTTTTCTTCTGCTCTCATTTGGAAGGACCATATTACCAGTCTTGCTAAGGCAGCCTCCCAGAAGCTCGGTGTGCTCAACCGCCTTAGGGGGTTCTTTTCCCCTGCACAGCTTCTTGCTCTGTACAGGGGCATAGTGCACCCTTGTATTGAGTATTGTTCACATGTGTGGGGAGGTTCCTCTCACACCGCTCTCCTAGACAAAGTTGAAAGGAAGGCCTTTCGTATCATTAACTCCCATCCACTCACCAACTCTCTGCAGTCTCTCTCTCTCCGCCGCAATGTTGCATCTCTCTCGCTATTCTATCGCTACTATAATAATCAGTGTTCCTCAGAGCTATCCCAGTGCATACCACCTCCTTTACGTAGGGCACGTGGTACCCGTCTTGCAACTCAATCCCACCCCTACTCTGTGCAACTCTCCAACCCAAGAGTGAAACGTTACTCTCAAACTTTCTTCTCTCAACAGCTGAGCTCTGGAACTCTCTCCCAGAATCAGTCTTTCCCTCTTCCTATGACTTAAATTGCTTCAAACTCCGTGTGTCCAGGCATTTTGGCTCGAGCGTCCCTTGATTTTGGCCCTGTCATTCTTTCAACTATGGGGGAGGCACTCGCTATAGGCAGTAATGCCTTTTGCCTCCCTCATTCACATAGAAAAAAAAAAAAAAAAAAGGCTGAATGGGGCCCCTTGGATACAAGCCAAAGAGAGAGGGAGAGAGAGAAAAAAAAGGCCAGGTGGGCTCCCTTAAGTGGATCATGAGGAAAAGGATCAGAGGGGGTAGCAGAAAAGGGGGGTGGATAAGTAAGAGAAATGGTGGAGGAAGAGGAGGAGAAAAGGAAGAAGGTAGGAGCAAGATAAGGAGGAAGGAGGAGGATCGGTGGGGATGGTGGAAGAGAGGTGGATAAAAGAGGAGGAAGAAGAGAGCAAAGGAAGGAGGAGGAAAAGGAGCGGAGGACGATGAGGAGGAAGAAGAAGAGGAAGAGGAAGAAGGAGGGGCGGAAGACGACGATGAGGAGGAAGAAGAAGAGGAGGAGGAAGAGAGCAATGGAGGAGGAGAAGAAGGAGAGGCGGAGGACGATGAGGAGGAAGAAGAAAGAGAGGCGGAGGATGATGAGGAGGAAGAAGAAGAAGAAGAAGAAGAAGAGAAGGCCAGCTAGGTTTCTGAGAGGAGGAGAGGCAGGGCAGCTTTACTGGGACACACACACACACATACACACGGACACACACATGCACACACACACCGGGGGGAGAGTTAGTAATTCACACTCTCCCTCGCCCTCTCACTCTAGGTCTCATTCTCACTCGCACTCTACCTCACTCTTCCTCGCCCTCTCACTCTAGGTCTCATTGTCACTCTACCTCACACTCTAGGTTTCATTCTCACTCACTCTACCTCACTCTCCCTCGCCCTCTCACTCTAGGTCTCATTCTCACTCTACTTCGCCCTCTCACTCTAGGTCTCATGCTCACTCCCTCGCCCTCGCACTCTAGGTCTCATTCTCACTCTACCTCGCCCTCTCACTCTAGGTCTCATTCTCACTCTCATTCTACCTCATCTCACTTTGCTTTTCACTGTCTCTTGCTCGCTCACTCTCATTCTCCCTCGCCCGCTCACTCTCACTCTTGGTCTTATTCTCGCTCTCACTCTACCTCACGTTCACTCTCACTCTACCTCACGTTCACTCTCACTTTACTTCTCCCTCGCCCTCTCACTCTCATTCTCCCTCTCACTCTCACTTGCCCTCTCACTCTCATTCTCGCCTAGAGTTCTAAAGGAAGCTAAGGATGAGCTCTCCAAACCACTGACATTGTTATTCAATGAATCCTTGCAGTCTGGGACTATGCCTGATCAGTGGAAGATAGCCAACGTAACACCGATATTCAAAAAAGGAAGCAAATCCCTACCCAGTAACTATCGTCCAATTAGCTTAACCTCAATTGTATGTAAAATGCTAGAAACGGTCATAAGAGACAGACTCGTAAATCACTTAGAGGCAAATAACTTACTTAAAGATAGTCAACACTTTCGTAAAAAACGTTCCTGTTTAACAAACCTCTTAGACTTCTTCCACGATATCCTCAACCTCTACGATGAGAGTAAAGCTGTAGATATTATATACCTTGATTTTCAAAAGGCCTTTGACAAAGTTCCCCACAAACGTTTACTGCTAAAACTAAAAGCGCATGGAATACAAGACGGTGTGTTGAAATGGATAGAAAATTGGCTCAGCGACAGAAAGCAAAGAGTAGTCATAAACGGTAAGGCATCTAAATGGACCAATGTAAGTAGCGGGGTACCCCAGGGATCGGTACTAGGACCAATTCCCTTTCTAATTTACATCAACGACATAGATGAGGGTCTCACCTGTACAATCTCAAAATTTGCTGACGATACAGAAATTGCAAATAGCGTACTCTCAAAAGAACAAGTTGACGATATGCAACACAATCTAGATAAATTGTCATGTTGGGCCCAAATTTGGCAAATGAGTTTCAATACGGATAAATGTAAAGTACTACATATCGGATACCTAAATGAGAAAGCAAACTATTCGATGAATGGCACTCAGCTTAAGAATGTAAACAGAGAAACCGATCTG
This sequence comes from Paralithodes platypus, assembly GCA_032716605.1. Classification (NCBI taxonomy): domain Eukaryota; kingdom Metazoa; phylum Arthropoda; class Malacostraca; order Decapoda; family Lithodidae; genus Paralithodes; species Paralithodes platypus. The sequence continues at coordinate 2,275,891 of CM064531.1, forward strand.
GGAGTAACAATATCGAGTAACCTAAAACCGAGTCAACAATGTTCAGAAGTTGTTAAGAAGGCAAACAAAATAATTGGCTTTATAGGCAGGTCATTTGAGCATAAATCCAAAGAAGTTATCCTAACCCTTTACAATTCCTTAGTCCGTCCTGTTCTGGAATACTGCGTTCAATCCTGGTGCCCTTATTACCAAAAAGACATAAACAAGCTAGAACGAGTTCAACGTAGAGTTACCAAAATGATACCTAGCCTAAAGAACAAACCATACGAAGAGCGTCTTAGAGAATTAAATCTATTTCCTTTAACCCAGCGCAGATTAAGAGGTGGCTTAATTCAAGTGTTCAAAATCATCAAAGGCATCGACAATATGAACTGTAGTAAGTACTTCACTATCGACCAATCTAATTACACACGGGGAAACGGTTGCAAAATTATTGGTAAATCTTTTAACTCACACGAATCTAAGAATTTCTTCTTCAATCGAGTTGTCAACTTGTGGAATGGGCTTCCCCGAGACGTTATAGACTGCAGCACCGTTGATTCATTTAAACTCCGCTTAGACAAATATCTCGCATCAAACCCGCGACTGACTGCGTTTGTAAATGAATAACTTTATTTTATCCCCCCCTCAGTTACTAGCCCATCTGTCCCCTACTAACTTCCTAATTCTGCCACGGACATTAGTTCCAGGGCAGTAGTTCCCTTACCCACTCTAAACCACTGTTTGGACACTTGATCCTCAGTGTTTTGGAGGACAAGCAGCCTAGAAGGGTCACTAGACCTGTTGTTGCTTGATTTCCTTTGTACTCCCTCGCCCTCTCACTCTCACTTGCCCTCTCACTCTCATTCTCCCTCGCCCTCCAACTCTCACTCTAGGTCTCATTCTCGCTTTCACTCTACCTCACTCCCATTATCACGCTCACTCTCACTTTACTTCCCACTCTCACTTTCCCTCTGACTCTCATTCTCACTTGCCCTCTCACTCTCACACTTCGGGAATAAGGTCAAGTTGGGGGCGTACGCTAATCTTTGCCCCAGCGCTCATCACCGTGCCTTTGCCCTTTGGAGCCTCTATAGTGTAGTGGGTGTGTTTCCCAGCCTGGTACACAGGGGTAACTATAATTATATGCAGGTTATCACAGTTATTTTTGTATGTGTGTATGAAGGATTATTATCATTATTATAAATATTATTATTTTTATTTTTTTTATTATTATTGTTATGCCCTGATTTTATGCAGGATTAATAATGGATACAGGTGAGTTCTACTCCACTGGGACTTCCAAGTTCATATACGTACAAGTCGTACATATAAAATCATAGAAAGCAGAGGATAATTGTATCGCAAAATATGGTTTAATAGTACAGCTTTATTTCTCCTTCACTATATATGGGAAATAATCTGGAAAAACATGGAACACGAATCACTACCAGTGAACAGTACTTAAGCTTATCACTAATTCCTAGCACAGTCGTGGATCTAGATGAGGAGCAGGTATTCTGTACAACTATACTTTTGATCGAAAAAGCTTTAACACTGGGAGATCATGGAGAGAGAAGTATTCCTAAGGAGTGTTGGCGTACACTATCACTTTCTTAGGAATGTCAGTGCGGTTTAAGTTCAAGGTCAGCTGCCCCTAGTAGGCGGGATCACTCGCACTGTAGGTACATATCACTCGTAGCTTCGTAACCCGATTATTAGTGCTTGTAAAGAATTTAGACTGTTTAAGGCACTTTTGTAAAAGATGTTTATTTCTGAAGGAAAACTTGGGTTTCTAGTCAGAGTCGCTGAACCCTTCAAAATCAGCTTAAGTGTCGCTAATTCGGATTTTTACTTTTACAAGGTTAGATGTTCATCATATTTGTTAAGCTACTCGGGAAACTAATTCTTTTCGCTCTATTCCGATTATTTGGGCTTAGAGGATTTTATTCACTTTTAGGGTACTTTCGAGGGACTCTATTTATTTCTCGCGCACTCGGCACTTTTCTACTTCTGTTAACTTTCTCTTCTTTTCTTGATATCTCGGCGTGGTAACTTCTTTGTTGATCCCTCCTGGCAGTACTGGAGGAGGTGGCTGGCTCTCGTCTTCTGCTTCCCCGTGGGCCGTCTAGGTGGGCCGGCTGTGTGGAGTAGTTACAGATGGGTTGATTGGGCTTGAGATCTTAAGTATGGCTCCGTAACATATAGTAACTGTCGGGCGAATTACTGTTGGGCACCATACCGAACTAACGCGAGTATGGAGAAAATACTCGACTGTCCTGATCAGTATATCAACCGTTGATGAAGTCCTGTTAAGGTACTCTTGGGCTAGGATCTTAAATATCGAGTCTTATGTGGTCGATATCGGACGAACGCAGTAAGTTTAGTTCAAGTGTCCTTACTGTCTGTCCTGATCTTTATGAGAGGTTCGGAGGACCCGTGGCGGTGTTTAAACCTTTGAGTTACACAGTCGTGTGGGATGCCACAGACTCAGTGCCAAGGACTTGTATCTGCAGAGTGCCTGTGAGGGTATCTCGCCAAGCCCTGTCTCTAACACAGTGGTCTCAGAGGCTCGAGACTCCCTGTGCAAAGTGGTAGTGTCCACTTCCAATAGTAAAGAGTGGAGAGGTCGGCAGGCCGGAGTCTCTCAACTCTTCACTAGAGAAAATGTAACCTTGCTATGGAGCCAATGTCACGTCGGCATGCCGAGCGACGACAAATTTCCTCGACAAGCACACTTTCGTACAAGTGTTCACTTGGACTTAGTAAAAAAACAGAGAGGTCGGCAGGCCGGAGTCTCTCCACTTTTACTAAGAAAAGTGAAGCCGGATAATAGAGACAATGTTCACGCTGGCATGCCAGACATCAACAGAGTTCCTCTTTCAGGACACTTGTTCCTTCCCACTCTAGAGAATATTGAGGACGGCAGGCCGTACACCTCAACTTCTTTTAGAGATGGTGCTGGTGTGGGCTTTCCTTAGCGAGATTGACAAGCAGGAGTGACAGGCCGGTATCCTCCTTCCCAACCTCAGAATCAAGAAGAGAGAGCGGCAGGCCGGTAACTCTCTTCCTAACCCTTTAGGAAAGTTGTTCCTATCTCAGTAGCTCTGTATCTCACTGGCATGCCAGATGAGGACAGAGTTACTGGGACAGGCCACAGTTATCGGTAGCTTGTAGTCTAGGAAGAAAGTTTCCGGCAGGCCGTACGCTTTCCTACTAGACTATCTAGGAACCGCCTAAGTAGGGTCTCTACGTTAGCTGGGCAGGCCTCTGGCTGACACAGATCCCTAGTATAGGGTTTTCCTCTCTCAGTAGCTATGTACCAGTATCTCACTGGCATGCCAGATGAGAACAGAGCTGGGACAGGCTACAGCTATCGGTCTGGTAGTCTAAGAAGAAAGTTTCCGGCAGGCCATACGCTTTCCCACTAGACTAGCTAGGAACCGCCTAAGTAGAGTCTCAATGTTAGCTGGACAGGCCTCTGGCTAACAAAGATCCCTAGTATAGGGTTTTTACTCACAGACAGTATGTTTGAGCTTTCGGCAGGCCGTCTGTCCAACTGAATGGAGGGTAATTTTAAGACTTCACCAGGTTGGCATGCCAGAACTTTTGAAGCCTCAAAATTGCTTGACTTGCCTCAGAAATCATGAACTGGTATTGCGGATTACTGAGTGCACTCCCCGGTACCTCCAGGATGGTAAGGGCATGAGGAGGTATCCTAGATGGTGTCGTTAAACCCTTCTTGTTCTGTTAGTCAAGGTCTCTTCAATACAACAATATTACTCGGTGATGGGGTGACGAGTAAGGTCAATCATAGCTCCTAGAGTAGGGTACTTTATCAAAGGTTAATTATAAATTAATAGGGGGTCTATATAGACTCCATAGAACTCAGGAAAACAAAAATAATGAGTAAAGGAAATTAATTCTGAAATTCGGACTCTCGGGGAGGATTGGTGGTGTCGGGTGCATTGAAGGTGTGTCATGCGCACCTGACAAGTGAGGGCTATGATGCGCACGAGACAGCGTTTACCCTTTTTTCTCCTTCTCGTCGCGGTGGCTGGTGGATTTAACTACGGATCTTTGTTGGTAGTAATTTTGGGTATAAAAATATATATACCTCCCTCTGCATTGCGTTGTCTAAGGGAGTGTGTACGTATACAATCTTCCTGTTTCGGGTTGGCAGGCCTGGGTATACACACGGTATTTAAACGCATGGAGCGCCCTCTCTCGGGGCACGGGTGCGGAAGATCTCCCGCGTTGTTTGTACGTGGAGACAAGTAGGTACAGGGTATACTTATTGAGAAGGAAGCATGTGTGGTTTGTGTAACTAGCAAAACTAGTTGAAGAGTGTAAAAAAAAAGCATGTGTATAAATGTGTGGGAAAACAGTGTCCCAAGATCTATTGAGGTATATGTTCACATCTTATTGCATAACATAAGGTTTCATACATTCATATAATTGTTTTAGCTGGCAGTGCTATCTTCGGTTGCGAAGATACGCGTTTTTCTTAACTTCTACGTCTCTATTCTCCCCGAGCTATATGTTGAGGTTGGCAGAAAAGGAAAAACACAAGAACATAATTATGGATCATGGATTTCTTCGATGGCGAAGAAATGGTGGTTTATTCTTATTTTGTATAAATAGTAGAATGATGCACAGGGTCAGGATAGGAACATTGTTTAATACATATAGAGAGGACAGGTACATATAGTGAACAGGATAGGAAACATTGTTTAATACATTTAGAGGGAACAGGTACATATAGTGAATAGGAGAGGAGTACAGGTAGCTCAGAAGTGGACGCTGAACCTCATCTTCCTCTTCGGGGTGGTAGTGGGAGCAAGCGTCCGATCCGGTGTGATGGGGCGTTCCTGCTCCGGGGCGACCTCTCGCGTCCTGTCCGGGGTGACCCGGGATACTCCTGGGTCTCCTTTATTTGCTGTCGCTCTCGCCTTCTTCTGTATCCTGGTTGGTCTCTTGGGCTCCTCCTCCGGGGAATCCTCCTCTATAACTCTTTTTCGAGGTATTTTAATTATTATTATTATTAGTAGTAGTAGTAGTATTATGTAAGCTACCGAAGCCTGGGCTCGCTCTGGGCTGTAATAATGTCTGCCAGATGTTGAATAGGGTGGGTAAGTGTAGCGTCATGTTCTTATATTTCACTCGATATGAAGAAATGAAGCTTAGATGTTGCTGATACCACTTATTGATCAAAACATACTTGGTGCGGAGACATCACTTAATAGCGCGACTGTACATATGACTGTACTGTAGCGATATATAATTACAATCCGAACTGACTATAAGGTAGCGCCAACGAACTTGACCATAATCTTGACCCCTTAACTTCTCATAACTCAAAAGGGCCTAGAGCAAACTGGCTGTACATTTCCGCACTTATTTCCTGGTGGGCTCTTGCCATATGATAAAAATGTCAGCTCGATTGCTTTCATTCATTTTGAGTTGTGAGAAGTTAAGGGGTCAAGATTATTGTCAAGTTCGTTGGCGCTACCTACTATTGTTGTTGTTTGTATTGTTGTTGTTGTTGTTGTTGTTGTTGTTGTTGTAGTTGTTGACCTACAGTACTCTTTTGGATATTATTGCAGTTTAAGGGGAGATGGGTCGTTTTTCTGGTTCCTCCCCTTCTTCCTCATGTTTAGCCCCATTAGTTTTCAGATTATAAGATGTTCGGCCCATTAGTTTGGCGATTTTAAGACCTTTCGCCCATTTTCTTTGTCAATATTAAGACTTTGTGTCATTTAGATGTCAATTTTTTCCTGGCGAGCGAAAGCGAGCCTATTATTTAGGAGGAATTGGCCTTTGGCCGGGGTATTTTTCTATCGAAAAATGTACAAATATATCTTGAAGGTTTATTTTTTGTTTTATTTTTATTTTTATTTTATTTTTATTTTTTTTTTAAGGCTTGGTGGAGGTCTAGGGAGGAAACTAAAAAAATAATAAAATTATGAATATATAAGGATATATATAAGCCCATCTCCCCTTAAACCAATCACATAATTCTGGGATTTTGGCAATTGCAATCGATATATCTTGCAATTTGAAGGGATATATTCTATATCCCTTACATCGCACATATTGTAGATATCGACGCGCGTCTAGTTTCCTGATGATCGCGGCAAGGTAGACTTTGTTAGGTTAACACAAATTAACTATGCTAAATAACGAGTGATTGTAATAGAAACAGACGTAAAAAAAAAATATATATATATATATATATATATGTTATGCCCTGATTTTATGCAAAATTAACAATGGATACAGGTGAGTTCTACTCCACTGGGACTTCCAAGTTCAAATAAGTACATACCGGTATAAAATAAAATAAAACAGAGGATAAGTATATCGCAAAATATGGTTTAATAATACAGCTTTATTTCTCCTTCACTTTATATGGGAAATAATCTGGAACAAAAACATGGGACACGTATCACTGCCAGTGAATAGTACTTGATTTATCACTGACTCCTAGTAATTGAGAAAGTTTAAAAGACTGGGAGCGTATTGAGGGAGAAGTATTTTTAGGAGTTGGGTGGACGCTGTCCCTTTTCTTAAGGAATGTCACTGAGGTTCAAGTTCAAGGTCAAGTACCCCTAGTAGGTATGTGGCCATGTCGCATAGAAAACGTAGAGTCGATGGTGGACTCTGAAGTATTTTCAAACACTTGTGAATTTTGGCAGAGTTGCTGACTTCTCAAAAGTTGGTTAAAATGAAATAATTCGAAATTGAATCACTGTTTGGTGGCTAATTGTTCTTCTGGATCACGCGTAGGTACGTACGACTCGTAGCTTCATAACCCGATTATTAACACTTGTAGAGACTTTCAACTAGTTAAGGCACTTAGTCAGAGTTGCTGAACTTCGAAAATCAGCCTAAGTATCACTAATTTGGATTTTTACTCCTATAGGGTTAGATATTCATGATATTTGCTACGCTATTCGGGGAACTAATTATTTTCGTTCGACTCCGATTATTTGGACTTATGAGTATTTATTCACTTTTATGGTACTATTGAGGATCTATTTATTTCCGCTCACTCGGAACTTTTCTACTTCATGTCACTTTCTCTTCTTCTCTTGATTTCTCGGTGTGGTAACTTCTCTGGTGATTTCTCCTGGTAACACTTAAGGAGGTGGTTGGTTCTCGTCTTCTGCTTCCCCGTGGGCCGTATAGGTGGGCCGGCTGTGTGGAGTAGTTACAGATGGGTTGATTGGGCTTGAGATCTTCAGTATGGCTCCGTAACATATAGTAACCATCTGGCGAATTACTGTTGGGCTCCATACCGAACTAACGCGAGTATTTCAGAGGTAGGAGAAACTACTCGACTGTTCTGATCAGTATATCAACCGTTGATGAAGTCCTGTTAAGGTACTCTCGGGCTAGGATCTTAAATATCGAGTCTTATGTGGTCGACATCGGACGAACGCAGTAAGTTCAGTTTTAAGTGTCCTTACTGTCTGCCCTGATCTTTATGAGAGGTTCGGGGGACCCATGGCGGTGTTTAAACCTTTAAGTTACACAGTCGTGTGGGATGCCACAGACTCAGTGCACCAAGGCCTTGTCTCTGCAGAGTGCCTGTGAGGTTATCTCGCCAAGCCCTGTTTCTAACACTGCGGTCTCAGAGGCTCGAGACTACCTGTGCCGAGTGGCAGTGTCCACTTTCAATAGTAAAGAATAGAGAGGTCGGCAGGCCGGAGTCTCAACTCTTCACTAGAGCCAATGTCACGTCGGCATGCCGAACGACGACAAAGTTCCTCGACAAGGACACTTTCGTACAAGTGTTCACTTGGTCTCAGTAGAAACAGAGAGGTCGGCAGGCCGGAGTCTCTCTAATTTTACTAAGAAAAGTGAAGCCTGACAATAGAGACTATGTTCACGCTGGCATGCCAGACATCAACAGAGTTCCTCTATCAGGACACTTGTTCCTTCCCACTCTAGAGAATATTGAGGACGGCAGGCCGTACACCTCAACTTCTTTTAGAGATGGTGCTGGTGTGGGCTTTCCTTAGCGAGATTGACAAGCAGGAGCGGCAGGCCGGTATCCTCCTTTCCAAACTCAGAATCAAGAAGAAAGAGCGGCAGGCCGGTAACTCTCTTCCTAACCCTTTAGGAAAGTTGTTCCTATCTCAGTAGCTCTGTGTCTCACTGGCATGCCAGATGAGGACAGAGTTCCTGGGACAGAACACAGTTAACGGGGACTTGTAGTCTAAGAAGAAAGTTTCCGGCAGGCCGTACGCTTTCCCACTAGACTATCTAGGAACCGCCTAAGTAGAGTCTCTATGTTAGTTGGGCAGGCCTCTGAATAACAAAGATCCCTAGTATAGGATGTTACTCACAGACAGTATGTTTGAGCTTTCGGCAGGCCGTCAGTCCAACTGAATGTAGGGTAATCTTAAGACTTCATAAGGTGGCATGCCAGTACTTTTGAGGCCTCAAAATTGCTTGACTTTCCTCAGAAATCCTGAACTGGTATTGCGGATTACTGAGTGCACTCCCCTGGTACCTCTAGGATGGTAAGGGCATGAGGAGGTGTCCTAGATGGGGTCCTTGAACCCTTCTTGTTCTGCTGGTCGAGGTCTCTTTCAATATAAGGACATTACTCGGTGGTGGTGTGATGAGTAAGGTCAATTATAGCTCCTAGAGTAGATTACTTTATCAAGGTTTAATTATAAATTCATAGGGGGTCTATATAACTTCAATAGAACTCTGGAAAACAATAATAGTGAGTGAAGTGAATTAATTCTGAACTTCGGTTTTTCGGGGAGGATTGGTGGTGTCGGGTGCATTGAAGGTGTGTCGTGCGCACCGGACAAGTGAGGGCTATGATGCGCGCGAGACAGCGTTTATCGTTCTCCCTCCTTCTCGTGGTGGTGGTGGTTGGATTTTACTACGGATCTTGGTTGGTAGTAATTTTAGGTGTAAGAATATATAAATCTCCCTCGGCATTGTGTTGTCTACGGGAGTGTGTACGTATCTAACTTTCCCGGTTCGTGTTGGTAGGCCTGGGTGTACACACGGGTATTTAAACGTACCGAACGCCCTCTCTCGGGGCACTGGAGCGGCAGATCTCCCGCGTTATTTTTACGTGGAGATAATTAGGTACAGGGTATTCTTATGTAGAAAGAAGCATGTGTGGTTTGTGTAACTAGCAAAGCTAGTTGAAGAGTGTAAAAAAAAGGCATGTGTATATATATGTGTGGAAAAACAGTGTCCCAAGATCTATTGAGGTATATATAGGTTCACATCTTATTGCATAACATCGTTTTCATACAGGCATATAATGGTTTCATCTGGCATTGCTTTCTTCAGTAGTGAAGATACGCGTTTCTTCTTAACTTCTACTTCTCTATTCTCCCCGAGTTATATGGTGAGGTGGGGAGAAAAGGAAAACACAAGAATACATGGATCACAATATTTGTTTATTAACATTGTACAGGGGTCAGGATGAACATTGATACTACATAATTATATAATAAGAAGGTACATATTGGGAATAGAAGATGAGTACAGTTAGCTCAGAAGGGCTGGCTAAATAATATTCTCCTCTTCATGGGGGTATTGTGGGTGATTGTCCTGCCTGGTGTACTGGGGCGTTGATTTGCCTGCGAGACCTTTCGCTCTCCGTCCAGCGTGACTTGGCACAGCGCCGCGACTCGTCTGTTGGGAGTTTCTGTCTTCGCCTTCTTCTGCGGTTCTGGTGATGTCTCTTGCTGTCGTTTTCGCGGTATTTTAATATATATGTGTGTGTGTGCGTGTGTGTGTAATAGCATAATCATCATAAGGATATCTGTGGTTGCCTGATACTGCATGCTTATCCTGTTTTGAATCTATATTGAACCCAAACGTGATTATGTAAACCTTATTTGTATTTTAAATATAATAATTGTACACAAAGCTCAACTTTCCAGTGTTTACGATGATAGGTTACGACCCCTGGTGTGTGTGTGTGTGTGTGTGTGGAGGTGTGGGTGTGTGTGTGTGTCTGTGTGTGTGTACCGAGTTGTGTAGGCTACTGTGCGATATCCTTGCGATTTTATGTTTTATTATTTATATATTTATTTTTCCCCCGATATTTTTTTCTGTTAAAGCTGTAGTACCCGTGGAAACTGTTTGCCTTTTTGCATTCCAGTTTTGTGTTATATTCGTGTCTTGCAAACAATAATTATTGTGTAAGTATCAAATTAAGTTACCTAAGCCAGATTATTTGGAATATTAAAGAATTTCATATACTCTCTCTCTCTCTCATGGGGCGAACGTTTCTAAATGTCTAAACTTATGGGGCTAGATATGAGGGAGGGGGGGGGGGTAAAAAAAAAACTCCCTTTACAGTATATACAGTACCGGTATATATATATTTATTTCAACATACTAAAGCCGGAGTCACACGAGCCTTTTTTCGAGCAATTTTTACGGGCAATTATGGTCTGGAAGTTTAAAAAATTACACTTTATCAGAATTCGGCCGCCTAACATAATCTACCTTCAGGCTAGTTGCCGATACCAGTGCGAAAAAGTCCCCAAATAATACGAGAAAAAACTTGCTCATGGAAAATTGATGAAAAAGTGCTCGTGTGACAGCGGCTTTAACCTCTAAATGCTACTCGGCCGACAAGAAACTCCCGTCATCCTAGCACCCTTTAAGAGGAGATTTCCATTTGAGGGATTTTTTTCTGGACCCCTTTCTCCCTCACGTTTAGCCCCATTGCTTTTGAGATTTTAAGATGTTCGCCCCATTAATTTGGCGATTTTAAGAACTTTCGCACCATTTCTGTCAATGTTATGACCTTTCGTGCCATGTAGGTGTATATTTTTTCCTGGCGAGCGATAGCGAGCCTGTAATTTAAGAGGAACCGGCCGTATGTTTCTACCGAAAAATGTACAAATTTATCTTGAAAGGGGATCTCAGGGGTGTAATTTTAAGCTTGATGGAGGTCTAGGAAATAAACTAAAACCCTCCCCTTAACCCCGTCAACACGGTGGCGCCTTTTACCATTGAGTCTGGCTAATTAGAGACGATTTTATGCAGCTTAAGAAGAATCCGTGTTATTCAGAGGGTTTATTGAGATCGTATTTACCCCTTTGAGTCCTTGAGATGGAGTAGAAGCTAAAGAAAATCGTCTAGTGGTAACCAGATTATGATGAATTTTGCGTAGTCCTGAAGGGGTTAAGGGGGGGAGGATGGTTGTTTTTTTCTGGACCCCCTTCTCCTTCGTGTTTAGCCCCATTAGTTTTGATATTGTAAGACGTTCGACTCATTAGTTTGGCGATCTTAACACCTATCGCCTCATTTCGTTGTCAATTTTTAGACATTTCGTGCCATTTAGGTGTCGATTTTTCCTCCCGAGCGATAGCGAGCCTGTAATTTTTCTACCGAAAAATTTACACATTAATCTTAAACGTTGGTCTAGTATAGTTTTTTTTTTAAAGCTTCATAGAGGTTTAGCGAGGAAACTAAAGAATCGTTGAATGAATAAATAGACCAAATAAATAAATAGTTAACCCGGCCACCCCCAATAAAAAAATAAAAAAAATAAAATAACAAATAAAAGTAATAAAAAAAAGAGGAAAATAAAATAAAAAATAGGAAACGTGGGGATTGGGCCTGAGCATATAGATAGATAGATAGTGTAAGAACCCGAGAGCCAGACTTATGCTGGGGTCACACATTCACGTATATGCTCCCGTATGCTCCCGTACGAAGGTTTATTGGTACTTGGCAACCGAATACGTAAAACGTAAGGGCTTAGTACGCAAAACGTAAATGAAATTGTGTCTAGTCGTGGGGGTTGGTACGCATGGCGGGAGTAGCCACGCTGGTCTGGGAGGTGGTGGGTGCGGCCAAGGCCGCCCGGTATGTTTTGGATTTCGAATCAGATACGTGGCTCGCGCTCACGTATGTCAAAGGTCGGGAAAGCATACGTTTTACCTGGCTAGCTGCTACATCTTACGGGAGCAGCCCCGTAAAACGTAGCAGCTAGCCCGGTAAAACGTAAGCTTCTCCCGCCAATCGTACAGTGTTCATTTAAAACGGGAAAGTGAAAGTAAGTCCGGGCGCATCTGGCTACACCGCCGCACTGCGTGTTGGCGGGAAGACGCGGCAACGTTGTACAGGGGGTATATAAGAGCCAGCAGGGGACACTCCCGTCACACCTCTCACCACACCGGAGCAGCAGACATTAAGCCAACCCTGCCACCTGCTTGCCACCCTCTGCACCCTGTCCTGCCCTGCTTGCCACCCTTTGCACCCTGCCCTGCCCTGTTTGTCACCCTCTGCACCCTGCCCTGCCCTGCCCTGTACCATGCAGAAGAAAGGTGTGAAGAAGGCCAGGAAGGCTTCCCCTGCCACCTCGACGTCTGCCACATCACCTGTTGACCCCTCTCAGCCCGGCCCCTCCAACTCTGACCCCTCTCAGCCTGGCCCCTCCAACTCACCGCCTGCCCTCTCGACGCCTGAAGATGAAATTGTTCTCGACCTCGGCCCCGATAGTGGAGAGCTCGAGGTTGAAGTGGATGAGAGTGATAAGGAAGAAGAGGAGGAAGAAGTAGAACCTGCACCTACCAACAGCTTACAGGCTCCACCAAAGAAACGGCGCCGGAAGAAGACAAACGTAATACTGACGGAGGAGACGGAGCGGATGCTGGCTGATTGGATTGAGCTGGATGCGCCTTTAATTTATGACAAGGGGGACCCCAGGCACAAAAACAAGGAGCATATAGAGGCTGTATGGGCGGAGAAGGCTGCGACCATGGACCCACCAATGACCGCCTTCGATTTGAAGACCTGGTGGGGATCTCTCCGCTCCAGGTTCGGCCGGCTCAGCAAGTTGAAGAGTGGTGATGGGGCCAAACGACTGACTGAGAGGGAGAAGTGGATCCTCAACATGTTCCACTTCATGAAGCCACACATCGTCCGTCAAAAGAAGCCCCGGTCACTTGGTATGCCTGAGGTACGTTGATATTTTTTATGTTTTCAAACCCTTCCACAGTGACTGTGTCGGTTTTATTTTTTTTTCGTAATTATTTTGCTTATAATGATGCTATTATTGTGTTCAATTTATCGTGTTAACTTCAAATATTTGTTAATGAAACACATAATAACTCAAACCAGTTTATTCATGTTATTTTAAAGGTTACAAGGATGAATGCTTATGTTGAATTTTATTTTAAAGTTCATAAATAATGTACATGTTACTAAATATACATTCATGTCACAACAGTCTGCTGCCCAAGCTGCAGCACCGGAGCCTGCTGCTGTTCCTGTCCCTGACCGCACCCCAACACCTCCTGTCCTAGTCTACGAGGTGGATGACCCCTCTGCCGGCAGTCAGGAAGAGGAGGACACACCCCCAGCCATCGCCCAGCCTGCACGGAAGGTGAAGAAGGGGAAGCCTCCTGGTGCTGTCCCTTCAACTTCAACACACGGGACCCTGGAGCAAGTGAGTAGAGAAAATATTAGTTACATTTTTCATTGGTGGCACCCCATTGCAATTCCATGCTATTATTAGATAAAGTGCTTCTGTTTCCAAAGTTATTACAATAACATAAATTAATAATAATACTAAAGATGTCATGATTTCATACCATACTATCAACAATAACTTTGAACATATTTTGTTCCCAGAATACCACAACATTTCATTGGTTAAAATAAATTTGTGGTCAAATATGAAAATATTATGTTTCGTGTGTTTAATGTTCTCTTGTTCCTTGTTCAAGGTCCTCGTGAATTCTGAGAAGCTGCGCCAGAACTTGGGTCAGGCGTTCGATGTGGTAGAGGACCAGGACCATAAGTATTGGCGCTACTCCCTGGAGGGCATGGTGAAAGACTGTGTGGGGCTGCCTCCAGCTTATAACACCACACTGAAGTTGGAACTCTTGGCAGCCATCGACCGGTTCAAGGTTGCCCATGCGGAGGGAGTGCCCCGGCCTGGTCCGGACCTCTTGCTCCACGCCCACAGGAGCTTTGGCTTTCCGACGCCCCTACCCCAACCCGTGGCACAGCAGCATCCGACAGTGATGTACCAGGGCACTCCGGCAACCACCCTGCCTCCTCCCACCCTGTCGACCCAGCCCCAGCCTGGTCTTGGGGGCATCGTGCTACCTGCACACCAGGTTGCAGCCTTGCATTCGTTGCTGGTGCAGCCACGTGTAGCGACACCCCCTCGCCAATTCATCCCACCTACTGCCTCCACACCCAGCCAAACGTCGTTCGACCTGGGGCAGTTTGGCAACACATTCATAGAAATGCTGACGGCACAAAAATCACCTGCACCTGTCATTCCAGGTACGCCTGTGTCTGCCATAGATCCCCTGAATGAGACCCAGGAGATCCCCAAGCAATAATCATACCCTCTGTATATCTATAAATAAATGTTAATGTATATTTTTAAAAAATATATGTTTTTGTGTAATGACGTGTGTGTTTCTATTTCCAATATTTTATCATAATTGTTGATTAATAAGATGACAAATAAAATCTATAATGAAAGTAATGAGCATACAAAATAAATAATTCATTTAAATGCAATAATGATAATATGGTTAATACTAATTATGAAAATCCTTGATGGACAACTTACATTAAATATAACTGTTAGACATAAAGTACAAAACAAAGGTAACATGGAAAACATAGCAAAATTGAATGCAATTAGAAAGTCAAAGATGTAAAATTAAATAAGCATAGTACAATTTAAGTACACATATAATATAAAAAAATAGGAAGAACCTAAACATTAGAGAAAATGCAATTTCAAAGATACAAATACAATACAAAGCAAACTAGCAAAGACTCGATGTATTTAAAAGTAAATGTAACTCACCTAAATCCGGTCATCCTGCCAAGCCACAGATCCTTGAGGGGAATTGAAGTAGGTCTTGAGGTAGTTGCGTTGAGCCTTGGCAAGCATGGTTGCAGTGTTGCGGGTCACGGGTGGGATGTTGTTTCCTACAGGTGGGTCACTCCTCCAGGTGGCAGGTATGAGTTGGTGGGTGTGTGGGTCCTCTTGATCTACCTCTGATTGGGGTGGGCATCGTCCTCGTAGGATGTTGTGCAGAATGCATGAGGCCAACACAACAACCTCTACACGTTCAGGTTTTAGAGATATTGCAGTGTGGAAAACCCGGAAGCGGTTGGCAAGAATGCCAAAGGCGTTCTCTACCGTCCGGCGGGCCCTGCTGATTCTGTAGTTGTATATTCGTTCCTGTTTCGTGAGGGATCGTAGGGGGTAGGGCTTCATCATGTAGGTGCGCAGAGGGAATGCATCATCACCTACTAAGAAGTATTCTGTGGGTGGTCCAGTGGGATCGGTAGAGATGACCTCGGCGGGTGGCAGATTTGCGTTCTGTTTCTCAAGCAAGTTAGACAGACTGGTGTGTGCAAAGCCACCACCATCAGACTCTGACCCTATGGCACCAACGTCGACGTATATGAACTTGTAGTTGGAGTCAACAATTGCCATCAGGACAATGGAAAAAAACTTCTTGTAGTTGAAGTAATATGTGCCACCAAAGTTTGGGTTTTGGATCCGTATGTGTTTGCCATCAATGGCTCCTACACAATGCGGCAGATTCCATCGTTCCTCATAGCCGCTGGCAACCTCCTTCCATGCAGCAGGCGATTGTGGCGTCTTGATCTCCTGATCTCCGTAGACAGAAATGATGGCCTGGCAGGTGTCGGGAACAATTTGGCTGATGGTGTTGTGAGCAACACGAAAGTTGTATTGCAGGCTCTTATAGGAATCACCCATAGCGAGGAAACGTAGGGTGATGGCCACCCGCAGACCAGGAGGAATGGGGTTCCGCCAGAATGTAGGTTTCCTCTGAATGAGGGGGGTGACACGTTCCACTATCTCATCAAATAGTTGTTTGTCTACCCGGGTGAAGTTTTTGCACAGTTGTGGACATTCTGTGGCCAACTCTTGCATCAGCTTCTCATAATGGCCATGTTCAGGCCTTCGTTGTAGATATGGCCACACCCACACTGTCCTCTTGCTCCTTTCCTTCTTCTTCTCTTCTTCTTCTTCATGGATGTGGTTTGCTATTGCAAGCAGTTCTAACATTTCTATGTAGGAAATGATCCATTGAATGAGCCGGGTGTTATGCCTGTTCTCCGGTTTGATTAGGGAGTTCACCATCTTGAACTCCTCCAGGATGTATTCCGTGATGTTCTTCATGGTGCCGAGTCAGGAGTGGGAATGGGAACGTTGTGGCCAGCCATGACCTTTTCTAGTTCCCAGATTCCAAAAGACCTACGTGGTTGACAAAGACTGTCTTTGTCTGTGTTTGGACAGACGGGGTGTGCCTACGATTGTCCGGACACAGTCCACGTAAGTCCTACAAACTCACAAGACGTACGGCCTCAGCTACGTAGGTCTTGTGGGGGCGTGGCCATGGGCGTGGCCTGTGTTCCCGCAAATCGGGCAGCCCAGGCGGACTAACGGGGACATGCTTACGCAAGTCGCAAGCACGTACGTAGCTCCATACGACTACATTACGTCTGACGTAACACTGGCCCCGTTACGGTACGTATGTCGGGAAGTGCAATAGTCGTAGTCTATACGGGCGTACACGGCCGGACTACGCCCGTCATAACACAAAATTGGCGATCACGCCTGACGGGAGCATACGGGAGCGATATACGTGAATGTGTGACCCCAGCATTAAGGGGAGGTATTTAGTTTGTTCCCTAGACCTCCATCAAGCTTAAAATTACACCCCTTCAGTCCCTTTCAAGATAAATTTGTACATTTTTCGGTAGAAAAATGTCCCGGCCGAAGGCCGGTTCCTCTTAAATTACAGGCTCGCTATCGCTCGCCAGGATAAAATCGACACCTGAATTGCACGAAAGGTCTTAATATGGGGTGAAAGTTCTTAAAATCGCTAAACTAATGGGGCAAACGTTTTATAATATAAAAAACAATGGGGCTAAACATGAGGGAGAAAGGGGTCAAGAAAAAAATCCCTCAAGTGGAGATCTCCCTTTAAGTCAGTGTCACACGAGCACTTTTTCCGGCAATGTTCGATGAGCAAGTTTCTTCTCGGAATATTAAGAGTCTTTTTCGCATTGGAATCGAAAACTAGACTGAAGGTAGAATGTGCTAGGTGGCTGATTTCTTATAGAACCGAGATGTTTAAGTTGCCAGACTACAATTGCTCGTAACAATTGACGGAAAAATGCGTTCGTGTGCCACCGCCTTTAGGAATGGAGGGCCCCAGATCCTCCTCCTCACGCCAGCCGCCCAGGATCTTCTATTATTACACCAACCGGAAAATTTGGCGAAGAAACAGTTCGCAGAAGGTTGACAGCTCGATTGAAAACAAAGAAATTATATTTAAACACTTAAGGGGAGACGGACCGGTATTTTTTTCTTCAATCAATTAATTTATTCTTTTATTTCTTAGTTTTCTCTCTAGACCTCCATCAAGCTTAGAACCCCCCCCCCCCCTAGATCCTCCTTCAAGATAAAATTGTAAATTTTTCGGTAGAAAAATGTCCCAGCCGGAGGCCGGTTCCTCTTAAAATTTCAGGCTCGCTATCGCTCGCCAGGAAATAATCGCCACCTAAATGGCACGAAAGGTCTTCAAATTGACAACGAAATGTGGCGAAAGATGTTAAAATCGCCAAACTAATGGGCCGAACGTCTTATAAACTCAAACCAATTGGGACTTGGGAGAAAGGGGACCAGAAAAACGACCCATCTCCCCTTAGCCTCACCTTAATGCTGTTGACCTCTTCGTTTGAATCTGGCTAACATTAGACGTTTTTATTGAGATTAGTAAGGGGTATATAAAGGTAAAAATCAGACGTTTTTATTGAGATTAGTAAGGGGTATATAAAGGTAAAAAAATATACGTTTTTATTGAGATTAGTAAGGGGTATATAAAGGTAAAAAATATACGTTTTTATTGAGATTAGTAAGGGGTATATAAAGGTAAAAAATATACGTTTTTATTGAGATTAGTAAAGGGTATATAAAGATAAAAATCAGACGTTTTTATTGAGATTAGTAAGGGGCATATAAAGGTAAAAATATATACGTTTTTATTGAGATTAGTAAAGGGTATATAAAGGTAAAAATTAAGCGTTTTTATTGAGATTAGTAAGGGGAATATAAAGGTAAAAATTAAGCGTTTTTATTGAGATTAGTAGGGGGTATATAAAGGTAAATATAGTCTCAATTATCTCTTTGGTTCCCACAGGTCTTTCTACAGGGGGAGTCACACTGGCCACTCGTATCCGATAATAGGTATCAGCCATAACGTTATAGTCTACATCTTAGTACTTGGGTTATTTATCCGTGTCTTAAGGGGGGTGACCTGTTTTTGTTCTGTCCTTTTCTATCTTTCTCTGGCTTGTATCCATTTGGCCCCATTCAGCCTACTGTTTTAAGACGTTTATCCCCATCCAGGTTTCAATTTTTTACTGGTGAGCGGTAGCGAACCAGCATATTTTCTATTTTTGTTTGACAGCAGGCTAAATTTGTAAATTTTTCGATAGAAAAATGTCTCCGGCGAAGCCGGATTTCTTCATATAATGCTGGCTCGCTATCGCTCGCCAGGAAGAAATCGACACCTAGATGGGGATAAACGTCTTAAAATAGTTGGCTGAATTGGGCCGAATGGATACAAGCCAGAGAAAGAGAGAAAAGGACAGAAATAACAAAAAGCAGGTGTTTGTTCTTATTTTCAAGCTATAAACTAAGCAACATATTCAACCTTTTGGCTACGGTATCCCATTAAAGATTATGACATATTTTGGTAGCTTATTCTGGCTATCATTAGGCGCTTTTCTACAGCTTAGGAAGGATCTGTGGGAATTATAAGGGTAAACGAATATTCAATGAACACTCCGATATCCATACACCCTTCCTCATCGGATTAAAATCGTCAAATAATAGCCAGAAACCAGAAGAGAAATGGGTCGTATCTTTAAAAAAGTTGATTCGCGTAAAATGTACGAGAATTGCGTTGATAAACACGAATACATTATCTAACCCATTCAGTACCGGTGACATCCTTCTCATTATATTCTAGAAACGATTAGACGATTTTATTCAGCTTAAGAAGGACATCTACCAAATGAAAAGGCTACAGGCTCAGGCTGTCTCAATTAATCCTTTTAGCTACCATATATCCTTCCTAAGCTTCATAAACTCGTCTAAATGTAGCTGAAATAAAAGAAAAAGACGTCGCCAGTACTGAAGGGGTTAATAAGCGATCTGGAAGCACATAAGGGTTGGGAGGAGCCAGCGGGGTTGATGAACAGAAAAATATGATGTGGGGAGATAATTATTGACTTGTGGATAAACGGAGAGAGAGAGTGAGTGAGTGAGAGCTAGTGAGAACGAGTGAGAGCTAGTGAGAGCGAGTGCGAGCGAGAGAGAGAGAGAGAGAGAGAGAGAGAGAGCGGGAGTACAACGGAAATCAAGAAACAACAGGTCCAGCGACCCCTCAAGGCTGCTTGCCCTCCAAAACACTGATGGTCAAGTGTCTAAACAGTGGTTTAGATTGGGTAAGGGAAGTTTGGAGTGGGTGAGGGAGAGAGAGAGAGAGAGTTGATTGAATAAAACTAAATGTAAGTTTGTCTTTAGATACTGTAGTAATATTGTATAATGTATTTCTTCTCTTGACTAGTATATAATAGAATAAGATAAAGGTGGGGAAGGATAGATACCAGTAGAGCCATTGAGAGAGAGAGAGAGAGTTAGGGAGGGAATGGCGAGAGGAAAGGGGGAAATAGAATGAGAGAGAGAGAGAGAGAGAGAGAGAGAGAGAGAGAGGGGGGGGGGGGAGGGGGATATAGTGGTGGTGGCAGAGGGAGCACTTGCCTTGAGGTGTCTCGCTGGCTGGGTCGATGGCTCTTACAGGTGACTCCATCCACCACTACTATCACCACCACTATCATTATCACCACCATTATCACTATCACCACTATCACCACCACTATCACTATCACCATCACCACCATTATCACTATCACCACTACCATCACTACTATCACCATCACTATCACTATCACCATCACCACCATTAGCACTATCACCTTATCATTATCACCACCACTATCATTATCACCATCACTACACACACGCTCAACAGTCTCGTCCCGCCTCCTTTATATCCACTGTATTATTTATTTTTAATGTGCCTTCCTTTCACTTAACCCTTACAATCCCAGGGACGGCTGCCGGCCGTCAGTAAATAAATCACTCCCCAGTCCCAGCGACGGCTACAAGCCATCAGTATTACGGTCCTTGTAACTGCTTGTATCAGGCAGTGGCTGGTACCATGACTTGTAAACACTGTTCTAAGGAATTGGCAACACTTCTTTGGTTGGCTGCAAGCTTCCACAGGCTGTTTGGGTCAGTGTTTCATCAACTTTTGAGGTGGGAGGTTGTTATATCTTGCCTCCGAAGTAATATTGTCCACATTAATTGGTACTGGGGGGTACATTTATGGTAGTACCCTATGGTACAGTAGGGGTTAAGGGGAGATGGACCGTTTTTCTGGTCCCCCTTCCTCCTTATGTTTAGCCCCATTAGTTTTCAGATTATAAGACGTTCAGCCCATTTGTTTGGCGATTTTAAGACCTATTGCTCGATTTCATTTTCAATATTAAGACCTTTTGTGCCCTTTAGGTGTCGATTTTTTTCCTGGCGAGCGATAGTGAGTGTGTAATTGTGGAAGAACCGGCCGGGAAATTTTTCTACCAATAAATGTACAAATAAATCTCGAAGGGGATCTAATGGATGTTTTTTAAGTTTTATGGAGGTCTAAGGAGGAAACTAAAAAATAAATTAATATATAAATAAACAGACCCCCCCAAAATAACCACTGCCTCCTTAAAACATTAGGCTATTCAATGTGCAGTTGGGTTTCAGTACGTGATTAGATTGATATCCAGTATTCGATAAATGTATATAAAATTGTAGTCATGTACTTATTCTTTAACTGTCTTGATGGTGTAATGGTTTGAGTTTTTATGATCTGTATGTGGTAACCCAGGTTCGAATCCCGGGTGGAACACATGCTTTCATTAATTTCTTTGGGTGGTGTTTGGTGTTGTGAGTGAAATTAATACTTTAGCTTTTATAAAAACAAGACCCTGCGTCGGCAAGGGCTTCTTAAGTTTAGGTATGCAGTTTTGGTTTTAAAGTGGCACGGGACTGTCGATGGGTCACAAACTCACAACTATAATCGGTTTTGTTTCAGCTGACGGTAAATCACATCCCTTAGCAACAAATTCCTCGATACATAATGGAGAAATATGAAACTACTATGTCTCTTCATCCTATTAACCCTCCTGGCCCGGGCAGCATGTTAAAATGACACCGCGGCAGATGGGCAGGAACCCGGGTGTCCTGTTAAAATTTGTAAGCTTGAAAGCCTATTCAGCTTGGTCTGAACGCTGTGCGTCCGACGCATGTAAACAAAGCTGATCGTTACGTCACCGCACCTCCGAAAACAATAAGGAGACGTC
Organism: Paralithodes platypus; assembly: GCA_032716605.1. Classification (NCBI taxonomy): domain Eukaryota; kingdom Metazoa; phylum Arthropoda; class Malacostraca; order Decapoda; family Lithodidae; genus Paralithodes; species Paralithodes platypus. The sequence continues at coordinate 2,297,368 of CM064531.1, forward strand.
GGATCAATGTTATTGTTGTGACGTCAGACGAAATTAGTGTCTGAAAAGCTCCGATATTGTCAACATCGCGGCAAAATTCGCTCCACTGAAATAGTCATCACAACTGAACCAGTTGACTTACAGAGCTCTACTCAACGCCAGTCTACAGATTGGAAACCGCACTACGTTTATAGATGCGTGGGGAATTTCTAGCAGTTAAAATAACAAAGATACGGTAGCCTAGGCCTAGACGTTTTTTGGCCAGATCACCCGGATCTCAACAACGTCCTTAGGAAAGGTAGCCGGGCCACGAGGGTTAAGGGGAGACTGGCCGTTTATTTGGTCTATTAATTCATTTATTCATATATTTTTTTAGTTTCCTCCCTAGACCTCCATCAAGCTTAGAAAAACACCCCCTAGACCCCCATTCAAGATAAATTTGTAAATTTTCGGTAGAAAAATGTCCCGGCCAAAGGCCGGTTCCACTTAAAATTGCAGGCTCGCTATCGCTCGCCAGGAAATAATCGACACCTATATGGCACAAAAGGTCTTAAAATTGACAACGAAATGGGACGAAAGGTGTTAAAATCGCCAAACTAATGAGCTGAACGTCTTATAATCTCAAAACTAGTGGGGCTTAACATTAGGGAGAAGGGGGTCCAAAAAAACGGTCGACCAAGTTTATATAATTAGCACCATATTTCCCTACAAAATCACATCCCTTAGCAGCGAATTCCTCGATACATAATGGAGAAATATGAAACTACTATGTTTCTTCATCATAATAATCTATCTATATACTCAGGCCCAATCCCCACTTTTCCTATTTTGTATATATATATTTTTTTCTATAATACCAAGTTTATATAATTAGCACCATATTTCACTAAAAAATATTTAAAATAACTGAGAATTCTTGATGGGAACTTTGGAATTTACCGACGGATGGAAAGAAACCGACTACAACTATCTGCAACCATATTCCAGCTCTGTGTCTCATAAAACCAACTACAACTATCTGCAACCATATTACATATTACATATTGGCGGGTGCCCAACCCCGAAAGGGGTTGAAATAGGGGAGCTATCCCCCCGCCAAAGGCAGCTTTCTAGGGCCTTTCCTAGCTGATGCTGAGAGGATTGGGTTCTAGTCATGTGGTGATGGGCTGGTCTATCAGAGTGAGAACTGAGCGATCTCTGTCATACCCATAGCTTACTCTGACTGTTCCTTTTACTTATATATTTTCTAGATCTCAAGTGACGGCGACTCTTCCGTGGATTGACCTCCCAATCTACCAAGGTTGGAAGCCAAAGCGTCGCATTTTTCCTTTGCCTCTCAACTTTCTCTTCATAATTGCTGAGGGGCACAGGGCCCTGGGTGGGGCTTTGGTTTCCCGGGCGTTTCCGCACCCTCCTCAGCTCCCCGCCATGGAGTGGCTTCGGTCACCCAGGCTTTATTGTGGTCGGCAGGGAGGGTTCTGTGGGGGCGCACGGTTATGGCCTTGGCCTTGCTCGGGGCCTTGGGGCTGTTCGGCCAGGCAGCTTGGGGAACAACAACAACAACAACCATATTACAGCTCTGGGTGTCATAAAACCAACTACAACTATCTGCAACCATATTACAGCTCTGTGTCTCATAAAACCAACTACAACTATCTGCAACCATATTACAGCTCTTGTGTGTCATAAAACCAACTACAACTATCTGCAACCATATTACAGCTCTGTGTCTCATAAAACCGACTACAACTATCTGCAACCATATTACAGCTCTGTGTGTCATAAAACCGACTACAACTATCTGCAACCATATTACAGCTCTGTGTCTCATAAAATACGACGGCAAATACAAATTATCTGATGCCACCGCCACCTCTGATTCCCAAGACCAACAAAAACGACTCTCTCTCTCTATATTTTTTTCTCTCTCTCTCTCTCCCTCCCCACAACAAAGTCGATCACTCATTGGCCTTCGTCGCCGCCGCAGTTACAAATATCCCTCATTCACCGAACAACACTTGAGTATAATGTATTAACTCTTAAAAGATTATGACGCATTTTGACAGTTTATTTTAGCTATTGCTAAAATAAACTGTCAAAATGCGTCATAATCTTCTAAGAGTTAATTATTAGTCGATTTTATACAGTTTAGGAAGGATCTTTGGTAATTAAAATGGTAAGGACTATTCAAATGGTAAGGACTATTCAAATGGTAAGGACTATTCAAATGGTAAGGCCTATTCAAATGGTAAGGACTATTCAAATGGTAAGGACTATTCAAATGGTAAGGACTATTCAAATGGTAAGGACTATTCAAATGGTAAGGACTATTCAAATGGTAAGGACTATTCAAATAACCCTCTGACAGCATATACCCGTCCTAAGCTGAACAAAATCGTCTTGTATATAAAAAAAAAAAAAAAAAATCTTACTCATATCTTGAAAAGGTTAAGCTGCCGAGATAATTTGAAACGAGTATTGTGAAGCTAATCCTGTGTGTGTGTGTGTTTACCTATTTGTATTTACCTATTTGTAGTATACAGGAGTTGACATTTTTAGGCTCGTATTGTCCCACTTCCTGAGTGTGTGTGTGTGTGTGTGTGTTGGGGAGGGGGGTGGGGTGGGCATTAAATTAGGCACATATACACGACCACTTTATCCCGACATTATTTTCCGCTAGCATTATTCAGTCTAGTTGCAGATACCAGTGCAAAATTGTCTCAAACTGTTGCCAGTTAAACTTGGCGGATTTACAGTTGCTGAAAAAGTTCCTCGTGTACATCCAGGTATAGAGAGACAGGTGCAGGTGCAGCAGTGTTATGGTGGTGGTGTATATATGGAGGAGCAGGCAGGGAGGGCCTCAATAAATGCTGCGGTGGTGGTGGTGGTGATGGTGATGGTGTTGGTGGTGGTGGTGGTGATACTTGTGGTTGTGGTAATAGTGATAGTGGTGGTGGTGATGGTGGTAATAGTGGTGGTGGTGGTAGTGGTGGTGATGGAGGTAATAGTGGTGGTGGTGGTGGTGTTGGTGGTGTTGGTGTATATATGGAGGAGCAGGCAGGGACGGCCTCAATAAATGCTGCGGTGTTGGTGGTGGTGGTGGTGGTGGTGGTGATGGTGGTGTATATATGGAGGAGCAGGCAGGGAGGGCCTCAATAAATGCTGCGGTGGTGGTGGCGGTGGTGGTGGCGGTGGTGGTGATGGTGATGGTGATGGTGATGGTGTTGGTGATGGTGGTGGTGATACTTGTGGTTGTGATAATAGTGATAGTGGTGGTGGTGGTGGTGATGGTGGTAATAGTGGTGGTGGTGGTGGTAATAGTGGTGGTGGTGGTGGTAATAGTGGTGGTGATGGTGGTAATGGTGGTGATGGTGGTAATAGTGGTGGTGGTGGTGGTAATAGTGGTGGTGGTGGTGGTAATAGTGGTGGTGGTGGTGGTGGTGGTGATGATGGTGGTAATAGTGGTGGTGGTGGTGGTGTATATATGGAGGAGCAGGCAGGGAGGGCCTTAATAAATGTTGTGGTGGTGGTGGTGGTGGTGGTAATAGTGGTGGTGGTGGTGGTGATGATGGTGGTAATAGTGGTGGTGGTGGAGGTGTATATATGGAGGAGCAGGCAGGGAGGGCCTTAATAAATGCTGCGGTGGTGGTGGTGGTGATGGTGATGGTGTTGGTGGTGGTGGTGGTGATACTTGTGGTTGTGGTAATAGTGATAGTGGTGGTGGTGGTGATGGTGGTAATAGTGGTGGTGGTGGTGATGGTGGTAATAGTGGTGGTGGTGGTGGTGTATATATGGAGGAGCAGGCAGGGAGGGCCTCAATAAATTTTGCGGTGGTGTTGGTGGTGGTGATGGTGATGGTACAAAGGAAATCAAGCAACAACAGATCTAGTGACCCTTCTAGGTTGCTTGTCCTCCAAAACACTGAGGATCAAGTGTCCAAACAGTGGTTTAGAGTGGGTAAGGGAACATTGGAAAGCGAATTACTGCCCTGGAACTAATGTCCGTGGCAGGATTAGGAAGTTAGTAGGGGACAGATGGGTTAGTAACTGAGGGGGGGATAAAATAAAGTTATTAATTTACAAACGCAGTCAGTCGCGGGTTTGATGCGAGATATTTGTCTAGGCGGAGTTTAAATTAATCAACGGTGATGCAGTCTATAACGTTTCGGGGAAGCCCATTCCACAAGTTGACAACTCGATTGAATAAGAAATTCTTAGATTCGTGTGAGTTAAAAGATTTACCAATAATTTTGCAACCGTTTCCCCGCGTGTAATTAGCTTGGTCGATAGTGAAGTACTTACTACAGTTCATATTGTCGATGCCTTTGATGATTTTGAACACTTGAATTAAGTCACCTCTTAATCTGCGCTGGGTTAAAGGAAATAGATTTAATTCTCTAAGACGGTCTTCGTATGGTTTGTTCTTTAGGCTAGGTATCATTTTGGTAACTCTACGTTGAACTCGTTCTAGCTTGTTTATATCTTTTTGGTAATAAGGGCACCAGGATTGAACGCAGTATTCCAGAAGAGGGCGGACTAAGGAATTGTAAAGGGTTAGGATAACTTCTTTGGATTTATGCTCAAATGACCTGCCTATAAAGCCAATTATTTTGTTTGCCTTCTTAACAACTTCTAAACATTGTTGACTCGGTTTTAGGTTACTCGATATTGTTACTCCCAGATCGGTTTCTCTGTTTACATTCTTAAGCTGAGTGCCATTCATCGAATAGTTTGCTTTCTCATTTAGGTATCCGATATGTAGTACTTTACATTTATCCGCATTGAAACTCATTTGCCAAATTTGGGCTCAACATGACAATTTATCTAGATTGTGTTGCATATCGTCAACTTGTTCTTTTGAGAGTACGCTATTTGCAATTTTTGTATCGTCAGCAAATTTTGAGATTGTACAGGTGAGACCCTCATCTATGTCGTTGATGTAAATTAGAAAGAGAATTGGTCCTAGTACCGATCCCTGGGGTACCCCGCTACTTACATTGGTCCATTTAGATGCCTTACCGTTTATGACTACTCTTTGCTTTCTGTCGCTGAGCCAATTTTCTATCCATTTCAACACACCGTCTTGTATTCCATGCGCTTTTAGTTTTAGAAGTAAACGTTTGTGGGGAACTTTGTCAAAGGCCTTTGGAAAATCAAGGTATATAATATCTACAGCTTTACTCTCATCGTAGAGGTTGAGGATATCGTGGAAGAAGTCTAAGAGGTTTGTTAAACAGGAACGTTTTTTACGAAAGCCGTGTTGAGTATCTTTAAGTATGTTATTTTCCTCTAAGTGATTTACGAGTCTGTCTCGTATGACCGTTTCTAGCATTTTACATACAACTGAGGTTAAGCTAATTGGACGATAGTTACTGGGTAGGGATTTGCTGCCTTTTTTGAATATCGGTATTACGTTGGCTAGCTTCCACTGATCAGGCATAGTTCCAGACTGCAAGGATTTATTGAATAGTAATGTCAGTGGTTTGGAGAGCTCATCCTTAGCTTCCTTTAGAACTCTAGGCGAGATTTTATCAGGTCCAGGCGTTTTATTTACCTTGAGTTTATCTAAACAATTCAATACTTCTCTCTCTGTAACGGTGATATTGCTTAGAACATCTGAATTATCAATCTGAATCGGCGATGGTGTAGGGATATCACTGAGGTCTTCTGTTGTAAAACTGATGCAAAGAAGGTATTGAGGGCATTACTCATTTGTACTTCGTCTTTGGTGTATTCTCCATTTTCATCGACTAACGGTCCAACAGTTGAAGTAACTACTTTTTTCTTTCTGATATAACTATAGAATTCTTTCGGGTTTGTTTTACTTTGATTCGCAATATGTAACTCTAAGGTCTTTTTACTTTGTTTAATTAACTTTTTGGCTTTGCGTCGTAGCTCTACAAATTTCAGCCGTTCTTCGTCATTTTGTGAGGATTTTAATCTATCATTAGCAAATTTTTTAGCAAGCAGGCAGTTTGAAATATCTTTATTCCACCATTTGGGCTTATTATTATGGCCTGGACGCCGTATTTTCGATGGTATGCAGTCTTGCACTGCTTTTAGGTAAGTGGCTTCGAATAACTTCCAAGATGTATTTATGTCGTTATTGTGAATTAAAAAGCTCCAGTCAGTTTCTTTAAACATAGCTCTAAGTTTATGGAAGTTTGCTTTCTTGAAATTAGGGACTTTTTCGATGCTACTATTTGGTTCGTTACTAGTAAACTTTAAAGTGAAAGTTATCGTACGATGGTCGCTGTTACTGAATTCATCACCAACATTCAAATTCTCTATTAATTCTTCTTTTGTTGCAAGTACAATGTCAAGAACGTTATTACCACGGGTTGGCGTTCGAACAAATTGATAAAGCGAACTCTCTTGCAAGTTCGTATACAAGTCATGTCCGGAGTGTGAAGTAAGAGTATCGCCCCACTTGGTCACAGGTAAATTAAAGTCGCCAAAAATTACGGTATCTTGTGAGTTACTTACATCTGCAATTTGCTCGTAAATTTCTCGGTCAGTTTGCACTGATTGAGCTGGAGGTCTGTATATTAATGCAAGTATTATTTTTGTACCTTTATTATTCTTTATTAGCACAAAAGATGCGTCGACGTTCACAATTTGAGGTTTTGACAAGAGGGTAGGGTTAAGACTTTCTTTGATATAAAGTAAAACGCCACCTCCATTTCGATTTATTCGGCTTTTCTCAAACATTACATAACCGGGAAGTGAATACTCTGCTAAAAAGTCTCTATCTTCTGTATTGAGCCAAGATTCTGTTATGCCAATCACATCATAATTTTCTGTAAACACTAGCTCCTCTAAATCTGAAAATTTATTGCGTATGCTACGAGCGTTTGCATAGAAAAATTTTAAATTTTTTATTTTAGAACTCACGGAACGCTCTTTAATAATATTTTTGGTTCTTGTCGGATCTACATTTATGTTCATGGCTGTCCTCGGTCCTCGCTGTCTTCGGTCCTTATCGCTGGTGGTCCTCGGTTGCCTCTGTTTTTTTTCTTGGCGTTGGATGATTTATGTCACTGCTGCTTCTTCTCGGATGGCGTTTTTTTGATCCATGGCTGCTGACTGCTTCGTGTAGGAGACGACCCTGCGTGCTGAACCCACAGGGTTTAGATGAGTGCCATCCTTGCGGAACAGAGTAGGCTGGTTGTAGAAGTTGTCCCAGAGGTTGATGAATTCAACTTCTTCCCTCAGACACAAATATTTTAGTCGGCTATTTGTGCTGAAGGCCTTGTTGTAGTATTTGTCAGGTGCGTCGATCTTGGGGAGAATGCCTGAGATGATGATATTCCTTGACTTGTTTTTGTAGTGCTGGATCATCTTGCGATATTTCTCCATCAACTCTTCGGATCTGGTGCGCATGACGTCATTTGAACCAGCATGGATGACAAAAAGGGTATTTTCATTTGCATCCTTTGTGGTATCTTCGAAGGCTTCCACAATGTCGTCCAGTCCAGCTCCTGGTATGCAAAATCTTTTTCGTTGATTTGGGACTCTGTCGCAGAACTCTTCGACCTGTCCTCGTAGGATGGAATCCCCAACGAGCCTGGTCTCCTCTGGTTCGTCTTCCATCTCTACCAATATCTCAAATCTGTTTGACATTGTGACTGGTAGATGAGACCTTTTCTGCGTTGGCCGTGCACTGTTCCTCACTGGTGTAAATCCGGAAATCTGTGGTGGCGGGACTTTTTTTTTTTTTTTTTTTTTTTTTTTTTTTAAGAGACTATGAACGGAGGAAGGAAAAACACAGATAAAACAAAAAGGTCCATGTGCCTAAAGGCATCCTCCATTCATAAAATGTTTGTAACAACTGGATTTAAACATTTGTTGATTGTAAGTTTGTGGAAAGCAATTCGAGGGAAGTGAATTCCAAAGAGTAGTAGCTCTGGGGATAAATGAATTCTGATAAGCAGAAGTTCTGCATTGTGGAGGAGAAAGTGTAAATTCATGAGCGCTCTCAGCTGCCCTAGTTCTACGGGGAAAGATGTGGAGAGGCGGCACAATTGAAGCAAGTTCCTCGGAACAATTGCTGTGAAAATATCTGGAGAATAATGCAAGGGATGCAACGTTTCTTCGTATGGCTAATGTAGGAAGGTCCTGTGTGATTGCAGGGTTATTGATTAATCTAATAGCTTTATTTTGAATTTTGTCCAACTGCCTCAATGCAACCACTCCACTTCCACCCCACAGAGGTGAACAGTAATCCATCTGAGAGCGCACATGACTTTTATATTACGGCCAACTGCTCGTCAGTGAAGAATTCTCGAACTCTGTACAGGAGTCCCAGTTTTTTAGAGGCATTCTTAGCAATGCTTCTAACATAATGTGTCCAGCTCAAGTTAGTAGTTAATGTTACACCGAGAATGTCAATACTAGGGGAAGTGGGAATATTTACATCATTAAAAAATATATGGGAGTCAGTGAGATTCTGTCGGTTAGAAAATTGAATGTACTTGGTTTTCTGTGCATTAAAGGAAACTAGATTCTCTTGTCCCCATTCATTAATTCTAGAAAGGTCCCTGGTTCAGAGAAATTGCAGTGTTTTTTTTGAATTTATAAGATCGGGTTGGGTGAAAGAATTGGTAAATGTGAAGGAACTGTGGAGTGTTGAGTCATCTGCGTAGGAATGTATTGGATTATGAGTGGTAGATATGAGATCATTGATATGAATGAGGAACAGAGTTGGGGCCAAAACTGATCCCTGGGGAACACCAGCATTTATTGAGTGAAATTGAGAATAAAGGCCATCTACCATTACACGTATTTTTCTGTTATGAAGATAAGAAGAAATTAGTGGAACTAATGATGCAAGGCCGTAGTGTGACATCTTCGACAATAAGGATTGATGCCAGACTCTATCAAATGCCTTTGATATATCCAGTGCTATTGTATGTGTTTCACCATGTTGGTCTGTAGCTTGGTTGATTTGATGCGTAAGAAGGCAAAGAATGTCTGCAGTTGATCGACATCGTCTAAAACCATATTGCCTATCACTGATTAATTTATTATTCTCCAGATGCTTAATTATGTGATTATTTAATATAATTTCAAAAACTTTGCCAAGAGTGGAAGTTATAGCTATTGGTCTGTAGTTTGATGGATCTGAAGAGGAACCTTTTTTAGGAACTGGATGGATGTTTGCTTCTTTCCAGGGTACTGGGAAGCATGAGGTGTGAGTACACAGACGGAAAAATTTACATACAGGTCGGGGAGAGGAGTGGTTAGAACGGGGGCGAGGGGTTGGTACTGTTCGTGCTAGCAGGCTTCTTGCACGAGGAGTGGGGGAGAGACTAAGGTGAACAGGGCGGCTGTCCTGGTTTGATGTCGGCTCAGGTTCGTCAGAAGCATCTGCTGCAGTGTCTACTGCAGGTGTTGGATTGTTGGCAGATGACATTGGGGCGGTGGTGGATGCTGGAGTTGAAACAATTGGAGTTAGTGATACTCCAACGTTGAGTGTTACAAACTCTTGGAGTGATTCCAGCTTCCTGGTGAGGGCGTTGATCTTGTTGTGGGCTTCATCCAATTTTGCTGTCAAATCCTCTCGTTGCTGGCAGAGTCGGCAGACTTGTGGATCGACAGGAGCAAACATGGAAGCACCAAACCTACCGGCGCAGTTCGTACAGGCACGAGGCATGGTGACGATCACTTTCTTCAGATCACTTCACTCACTTAAAAACACTTAACTCACTTTAAAAACACTAAACTCACTTTAAAAACACTTCACTCCCTTCAGGTCGCTTCACTTACTTAAATAGGCCTAACCGAAAACAAAAATGTTGAAATACACACAAATAGGTTATCAGCGGTGATAGCCTAACCGAAAATTAAAACAAAACTAAATTAAATTTGAATACGCAGTGATAGCCGAACCGAAAACAATTTTATGTTTATTTAAACAGAAATAGGCCACCAGGGGTTATAGCCTATCCTAACCGAAAACAAAAATTATGAAATACCGGTAAGCAGAAATAGGCCACCAGCGGTAATAGCCTAACTGAAAATTTAAAAATTGAAGTACGCAGAAATAGGCCACCAGGGATGATAGCCTAGACTAACCGAAAACAAAAATAACTGAAAACAAAAATTATGAAATACCGGTACGCAGAAATAGGCCACCAGCGGTGATAGCCTAGACTAACCGAAAACAAAAATAACCGAAAACAAAAATTATGAAATACCTGTACGCAGAAATAGGCCACCAGCGGTGATAGCCTAACTGAAAATTAAAAAATTGAAGTACGCAGAAATAGGCCACCAGGGATGATAGCCTAGACTAACCGAAAACAAAAATAACCGAAAACAAAAATTATGAAATACCGGTAAGCAGAAATAGGCCACCAGCGGTGATAGCCTAACTGAAAATTTAAAAATTGAAGTACCGTACGCTGAAATAGGCCACCAGGGATGATAGCCTAGACTAACCGAAAACAAAAATAACCAAAACAAAAAAGTATGATATATGCAGAAGTAGGCTACCAGGGGTGATAACCTACCTAAAAAAGCAAAACAAATATATATATATATATAATAGAATATGTAACTAAATATACAATTCACCAAATAGAGATTATATAAAAATAAAGTGTAACTGCACACAAGGGGTTAATATACTGTATCAACAGATGGCGCTGGTGTCACTGTAGGCTAGTCAAGATATTTAGATAAACAAAGTTATCAGTCAAAGGTTACTACAAGATCATGCAAGCAACAACTAAAATTACAGATATATATAGCTACAGTAGGATACTGAATACGATACCTACTAGAGTTAATAAGAAAATACAAAGCTAGGTCGATTAGAGGTGCGCGTGCGTCGTCTGCTACAAGCTAGGATAACAAATGTAAACAACAATGTTTATCAGTCAGAAAAGCAATAAAATAACATGCACGGCAACTACAGAACTATGTGGAGGTTAAACAAGCACTTAACTACTGTTCATGCAATGAATAAAGGGAATTGGGATATGAAATACTCAAATTAGGATCGAGTTTTCTCAGTGGCGATGCGGAGCTGTTGGCGATGCTAAAGCCGGCGGGTGAGTGGTGTTGGTGGTGGTGGTGGTGATGGTGGTAATAGTGGTGGTGGTGGTGGTGGTGGTAATAGTGGTGGTGGTGGTGGTGGTGGTAATAGTGGTGGTGGTGGTGATGGTGGTAATAGTGGTGGTGGTGGTGGTGTATATATGGAGGAGCAGGCAGGGAGGGCCTTAATAAATGTGGTGGTGGTGGTGATGGTGGTAATAGTGGTGGTGGTGGTGGTGTATATATGGAGGAGCAGGCAGGGTGGGCCTTAATAAATGTTGTGGTGGTGGTGGTGCTACTTGTGGTTGTGGTAATAGTGATAGTGGTGGTGGTGGTGGTGGTGGTGATGGTGGTAATAGTGGTGGTGGCGGTGGTGGTGGTGATACTTGTGGTTGTGGTAATAGTGATAGTGGTGGTGGTGGTGGTGATGGTGGTAATAGTGGTGGTGGTGGTGATGGTGGTAATAGTGGTGGTGGTGGTGGTGTATATATGGAGGAGCAGGCAGGGAGGGCCTTAATAAATGTTGTGGTGTGGTGGTGATGGTGTTAGTGGTGGTGGTGGTGTTGGTAATAGTGGTGGTGGTGTATATATGGAGGAGCAGGCAGGGAGGGCCTTAATAAATGTTGTGGTGGTGGTGGTGGCGGTGGTGGTGGTGGTGGTGGTGGTGATGGTGTTAGTGGTGGTGGTGGTGGTGGTGATACTGGTGGTGGTGTTGGTAATAGTGGTGGTGGTGTATATATGGAGGAGCAGGCAGGGAGGGCCTCAATAAATGATGTGGTGGTGGTGGTGGTGTTAGTGGTGATGGTGATAATAGTCGTGGTGGCAATAATGGTGGTGGTGGTAGTGGTAGTGGTGATGGTAATAGTGGTAGTGGTGGTGGTTGTGTTAGGTGGTGGTGGTGGTGGTGGTGTATATATGGAAGAGCAGGCAGGGAGGGCCTCAATAAATGATGTGGTGGTGGTGGTGGTGGTGTTAGTGGTGATGGTGGTGATAATAGTCGTGGTGGCAATAATGGTGGTGGTGGTAGTGGTAGTGGTGATGGTAATAGTGGTATTGGTGGTGGTTGTGTTGGTGGTGGTGGTGTATATATGGAGGAGCAGGCAGGGAAGACCTAAATAGTTATGGAGGTAGGTAAGTAGTTGTGGTTGTGGTGGAGGTACGTAGTTATGGAGGTAGGTAATTAGTGGTGGTTGTGGTACCTAGTGAGTGAGAAGTTCAATAAGTAGTGTGAGTGTTTGAAGTTTGAGATGAAATAACGATGAAAATATACTTTTAAAAAGTAGACAGAATGATGCACCATATGAGGAGGAGCACATTATTGACATTTCACACATAACTTCATCAGGCCAATGAAGGCCTTATGAAGCTTCAGTATAAGCGAAACGTTGTCAATAAAGTGTTCGTCCTCATAATTATGGTGTTTATACTCATGAGATAAATAGACAGTTTATTTTTTTATTTTTTGTTATGTGGATGAGGGAGACAAAAGGCAAAACTGCCTGTGACGAGTGCCTCCCCCAGAGTTGAAAGAGTGACAGGGCCAAAATCAAGGAATTTTCGAGCCAAAATGTCTGGACACACGGAGTTTGAAACAATTTAAGTCATAGGATGAGGGAAAGATGGATTCAGGGAGAGAGTTCCAGTGTCTATGCATGTTTGATAAGCTGAGCCACAATGAGTTAAACTGGGAGCAGTTAAAGCACCGCTGGTTTGGGAAATCAAACTACATCTAGCTGGTTGCAAAACTGGGCTCTGTCACTGATAAATAATGTATTTAATATCATGATGTAATTTACTGTGGCAAAATAAACTTACTTAAACTCGTCTTTTGACTTATCACCTGGAATAAGGCCTCCAAACTCTGATTTTTAAGCGATCAAATCTATAGCCTAGAGAAGGGAGTGCAATTAATTAATTAAATTATTTCTCGAGGGTGTGCTATGACAATACAAAAGTGAAGCTGTATACAGCAGCAGTGAGGGATGGGGTAGTGATAGTGGTGGTAACAGTGGTGGTAGTAGTATTTATAGTGGTGGTAGTGGTAACAGTGGTGGTAGTGGTAACAGTAGTGGTAGTGGTAACAGTGGTGGTAGAGGTGGTAACACTGGTGGTAGTGGTAACAGTGGTGGTAGTAATATTTATAGTGGTGGTAGTGGTAACAGTGGTGGTAGTGGTAACTGGTGGTGGTGGTAGAGGTGGTAACACTGGTGGTAATGGTAACAGTGATGGTAGTGGTAACAATAGTGGTAGTGGTAACTGGTGGTGGTGGTAGTGGTAACAGTGGTGGTAGGGGTAACAGGGGTAGTAGTGGTAACAGTGGTGATGGTAGTGGTGGTAAAAGTGGTGGTGGTGGTATCAGAGGTGGTAACACTGGTGGTAGTAGAGGTGGTAACACTGGTGGCGGCGGGGACAAAGCCAGGTGCAGATACAGCAACATTATGAAGCTGCATAGGCACCACCAGTGAAGGATGGGGGCAATAAAAGCTGTGGTGGTAGTGGTGGTGGATATGTGATGGTGGTAGATATGTCATGGTGGTGGATATGTGATGGTGGTGGTGGTGGTGGTATATGTGATTGTGGTGGTGGTATATGTGACTGTGGTGGTGGTATCTGTGATGGTAGTGGTGGTGTATATGTGATTTTGGTGGCAGTGGTGGTGGTATCTGTGATGGTGGTGGTGGTGATATATGTGATGGTGGTGGTGTTGGTATCTGTGATGGTGGTAATGGTGGTATATGTGATGGTAGTGGTGGTGTGATAGTGGTGGTGGTGTTATATGTGATAGTTGTAGTTGTAGTGGTGGTGGTATATGTGATGGTAGTGGTGCCTGTCTGTCTGTCTGTCTGGCTATCTGTCTGTCTGTCTATCTGTCTGTCTAGCTATCTATCTGTCTGTCTATCGGTTTGTCTTTCTATCTACTTGCATGACTCCTACCTCTCTTGTCCAGCGTCTGTCTGTCTCCCATTCGTCTTTATTTCTCCCCTGCCTGTCCTCTTTCCTTCCCTCCTTTCCTTACTTCTTCCTTCCCTGCCTTCCTCTCACCCTCCCCAATTCCCTCCCTTTCTGCATACTTCCCTTATTCTCTCTCCTCCCTGCCTGACACCCTCCCTCCCTGTCTGACATCCTCCCTCCCTGTCTGACATCCTCCCTCCCTGTCTGACATCCTCCCTCCCTGTCTGACATCCTCCCTCCCTGTCTGACATCCTTCCCTGTCTGACATCCTCCTTCCCTTGACATCCTCCCTCCCTGGGGATCCTCCCTCCCTGTCTGACATCCTCCCTCCCTGTCTGACATCCTCCCTCCCTGTCTGACATCCTCCCTCCCTGTCTGACATCCTCCCTCCCTGTCTGACATCCTCCTTCCCTGCCTGACATCCTCCCTCCCTGTCTGACATCCTCCCTCCCTGTCTGACATCCTCCTTCCCTGCCTGACATCCTCCCTCCCTGTCTGACATCCTCCCTCGCTGTCTGACATCCTCCCTCCCTGTCTGACATCCTCCCTGCCTGACATCCTCCCTCCCTGTCTGACATTCTCCCTCCCTGCCTAACATCCTCCTTCCCTGCCTAACATCCTCCCTTCCTCCCTGCCTGACATTCTCCCTCCCTGTCTGACATTCTCCCTCCCTGTCTGACATTCTCCCTCCCTGTCTGACATCCTCCCTTACTGTCTGACATCCTCCCTTCCTCCCTGCCTGACATTCTCCCTCCCTGTCTGACATTCTCCCTCCCTGTCTGACATTCTCCCTCCCTGTCTGACTTCCTCCCTCCCTGCCTGACATCCTTCCTCCCTCCCTGCCTGACATCCTTCCTCCCTTCCTGCCTGACATCCTCCCTGCCTTCCTGCATGCTGTCACCTTTTACCTCTTGACTTCCAAGTGATTTTTGTCCCATCCTCCCTCTCTCTCTTTCTATTTCTCCCTCCTCCTCCATGCTTTTATATTTTCTCCCTCCTTTCCTTCTATTTTCTCCCTCCTCCCTCCTTTCCTTCTAATTCTCCCTCCGACTTTCCTTCTAATTTCTCCCTCCTCCCTCCTTTTTTTCTAATTTCTCCCTCCTCCCTCCTTTGCTTCTATTTTCTCCCTCCTTTCCTTCTATTTTCTCCCTCCTCCCTCCTTTCCTTCTAATTTCTCCCTCCTCCCTCCTTTCCTTCTAATTTCTCCCTCCTCCCTCCTTTCCTTCTAATTTCTCCCTCCTCCCTCCTTTCCTTCTAATTTCTCCCTCCTCCCTCCTTTCCTTCTAATTTCTCCCTCCTCCCCCCTTTCCTTCTAGTTTCTCCCTCCTCTTCTAATTCTCCCTCCCTCCTTTCCTTCTAATTTCTCCCTCCTCCCTCCTTTCCTTCTAATTCTCCCTCCTCCCTCCTTTCCTTCTAATTTCTCCCTCCTCCCTCCTTTCCTTCTAATTTCTCCCTCCTCCCTCCTTTCCTTCTAATTTCTCCCTCCTTTCCTTCTAATTTCTCCCTCCTTTCCTTCTAATTTCTCCCTCCTCCCTCCTTTCCTTCTAATTTCTCCCTCCTCCCCCCTATCCTTCTATGTTCTCCCTCCTCCCCCTTTCCTTCTATGTTCTCCCTCCTCCCCCCTTTCCTTCTATGTTCTCCTTTCCTCCTTCCTTCTATTTTCTCCCCCCCCCCCTTTCCTTCTATTTTCTCCCTCCTTCCTCTCCTTCTATTTTCTCCCTCCCTCCTTCCTTCTATTTTCTCCCTCCCTCCTTCCTTCTATTTTCTCCCTTCCTTCCTTCTATCTTCTCCCTTCCTTCCTTCTATTTTCTCCCTCCCTCCTTCCTTCTATTTTCTCCCTCCCTCCTTCCTTCTATTTTCTCCCTCTTCCCTCTTTCCTTCTATTTTCTCCCTTTCATTCTGTATTCTCTCTTTCTCATTCTTTCGACTTTCTGCCTTCCCCTCCCTTCCATTGTATTTTCTCCCTGTCCTTTTTGTCTCTCCCTTCCCCTCTCTGGCCTTCTATTTGTCTCTCCCTTCCCTCTCCCTATCCTTCCATCATCTCCCTTCCCTCCTATTTATCTCTCCCTGCTTTTCTATTTGCTCTCCCTTACTTTCCCTGCCCTATTTTTGCTCCCTTTCCTTCTATTTCTCCTTTTCCTTTGTTTTCTCCCACCTCCCTTTCCTTCTATTTTCTCCCTCTCTCCATTTTTACCTTTATTTTCTCCCTTTCCTATTTTCTCCCTCTCTCCATTCTTTCCTTTATTATCTCCCTCTCCCTCTCCATATATTTTCTCCCTCACTCCACTCATTCCTTTATTATCTCCCTCTCCCTCTCCATATATTTTCTCCCTCTCTCCACTCTTTCCTTTATTATCTCCCTCTCCCTCTCCATATATTTTCTCCCTCTCTCCACTCTTTCCTTTATTATCTCCCTCTCCATATATTTTCTCCCTCCCCACTGTATTTCTTTTATTTTCTCCCTTCCTCTCTCTCTCTCCATATATTTTCTCCTTCCCCACTCTTTCCTTTATTTTCTCCTTCCCCAGCATTCTTTCCTTTATTTTCTCCCTTCCTCTCTCTCTCTCCATTTATTGTCTCCCTCTCTCCACTCTTTCCTTTGTTTTCTCTCTTCCTCTCCTTCCCCACTCTTTCCTTTATTTTCTCCCTTCCTCTCTCTCTCTCTCCATTTATTGTCTCCCTCTCTCCACTTTTTCCTTAAATTTTCTCCCTTCCTCCCCACTGTCTTACTTTGCATTTTCCCACTCCTCCCTTTCCCTCTATATACAAAACGTGTCTAAACAAACCCTGGGAAAGAAGTGAGGAAGGAAGAATTGAGGAATAGAAGGAAGGAAGGAATGAAGGGCGGAAGGAAGACAGGAAGAGGTCGAAGGACCATTTGGCAGAGTTAGGAGATTAGTGGGGGCAAGAGAGAAGGGGGGAAAGGGGGGGGGGAGAGAAAGAGAGGGTTAAAAGAATAATGGAAGGAAGGAAGGAAGAGCGAGGGGGGGGGGGGGAGGAAGAGCGAGAGACACTGATGAAGAAAGAAGAGCAAGGCTGTTAGTGAAAGAAGAAGAGAAGAGAAGAGTTAAGGGGGGATAGGGTATTATTTTGGTCTATTTACTTACTTGTTTATTATGTGATATAGGTTCCTCCCTGTACCTCCATCAATCTTTAAAAAAAAAAAAAAAAAAAAAAAAAAAAAAAAAAACCTAGACCACCTTCGTGATCAATCTGGAATGGTAGGAAAATGTTGCGACCGAAGGCCGATTCCTCTTACAATTACAGGCTCGCTATCGCTGGCCAGAAAAAAAATCGACACCTAATTGGCACGAAAGGTTATAATAAAGAAGAATAAGAAGATAGATAATAATAATAATAAGAAGAAGAAGAAGAAGAAGAAGAAGGGAAAAAAAAAAAAGATGATTAAGAAGAAGAAGAGGAAGATAGATAAGAAGAAGAAGAATAAGCGACGATGAGAGGAGGAACGCAAGGATCGTTAAAGGAGGCGAGAGGACAAAGGACAGAAGCGATAAAAGGAAGAGCAAGGAAAAAATGAGAGAGAGAGAGAGAGAGAGAGATTTACATAGATACACTGGCCACACAGATCTTACGATTCCTGCGCGGTGGCCAGGACTTAATCCTAGTAGAAATAGCAACCCTAAGAGAAAGTGGAAGGAAAGTATAGCAAAGATAAAGAGAGAGGGAGATATTTACATAGATACACTGGCTACACAGATCTTACGATTCCTGCGAGGTGGCCAGGACAGGGTAGGCTGAACCCTCAGCTGAGCCCAGAAATCAAAATTTCATTTTTGTTTGTTCTTGTTCTATAATGTTTCTTTCAACATAGGAGAATAGCATAGGAGGGAACAAAAAAACATATCGCATCCATAAACCCCCGGGATGGGGGTTCGCCCACGACCCCAGAAAAACAAAAAAAAATCCTTTCAGCCACCAAAATAAAAATGTTGTGTCTTTTGTCTAAAGGGCTTCTGTAAGCAATAGAAATGATCATATGAGGGCATAAACACCCATATGCCATCCCTAGCACCCCTCTGGGGGGGGCCCCAATATCATGGATTTTGGTAAAAAATTATGTGAAATTATTTACTTATGATTGGCCCTGACAAAATTTTAGTTTAGTTGGTCATAAAACACGATCTTCTATGAGCGCGCCATGATAGAAAACGTTCTCTAAGGAGGACTAACAATTATATCTCCCCCAAAATGGTATTTGTCTGCTGAAAACCTAAGAATTTCAGTGGCCAGCGATCATATATTGGCACTTACGAGTGCATCTACATTTTTTTTGTATTGCTCAAATTCATTCCCCTTTTAAACACTATACATAGGGGTATATAGGAATGCCTGTACGTTTAGATAATGGCCGTTTTGCCGAAAAAATCCGAGTTTTGACCATGTTGGTGTCAAAATCAGCTGTACCCCAAAAATAATTATATAATATATTTTTTCAGCACCTTCTATTAATCAATATGGGTAAACGAAAACGCTACGTTGTAGGGGATGCTTGTAGGATACGCCATGCAAAAATTGCGGAAAATTTGAATAATTTTGAGAGACTAGATGATTTTACAAATAGTGCAATGAAATTCTGCACTCGCGTGCGCGTGCACGCACATAGAGAGCTGATTTTTTCAGCGAGTCTTAGTATTTCTATTGGTAATAAGATGGTATAATGCCAGAATCACAATCTCTTATACAGGCTGACTTGGGGGTCAAAGGTTCAGCCTCCCCTTTCCTAGTAGAAATAGCAACCCTAAGAGAAAGTGGAAGGAAAGGATAGCAAAGATAAAGAGAGAGAGAGAGAGAGAGGGTGGGGGTGATTTTTATACCTACACGTAAATAAAGACAATGAAAGTATAAACATCGAGGAATAAAGGGAACAAAAAAGAGATCGCATGAACATCAAGATTAGAAAAAAAAAAAAAAAAAATGTTGACAATAAAAGAGCAAATGAGCAAAGCATATGTAGAGCGCATGCCTTCGTCAAACTATAGCCTATTCGCTGCAAGTAGGCGATAAATCATGACCTCTATCCTCTGTAACTCATAAAGGGCAAGAGTAAATTGGCTGTATATTTCCACATCTATTCCTTGACTGACTTTTTCCAAATGGTAGAAATATTAGCTCGTTTCTCTAGTCGTTTTTTTTTAAAGTTACAGAGGTTATAGGTCATGATTTCTCGCCTACTTACAGCGAATAGACTATAGTAATTGCCTGGAGAAAATATAATACTTGGTTACGAAAGAAAAAAAAAAGCTAAAGTATCTTTGGACTTCCCTGTTTCGCTCCGTTTGTTTTGATATTTTAAAACGGCTCACCCCATTAGTTTGATGATAATATGACACTGCACCCCATTCAGATGTCGATTTTTTGTTCTGGGTGAGCGATTGCAAGCTTGTAACTAAGAAGAAATAACTGACATTTTATTTGGATGACGAAAACAAATTAATGAAGGTGTTTATTACCCCGTTCAGTACCGGTGACGTCTTTTTTTGTATTATTGTTTTTTGTTTTAGTTAAAGTTCGACGATTTTAATAAGCTAAGAAGAAATATATATATTAGCTAAAATGATATGTGATAGAGTCTGTAACTTTTCAATGGGTAGACGTCCTTCCTAAGCTGAGTGAAATCGTGTAATTGTTGCCAGAAATAAATGGACGTCACCGGTACCAAAAGGGTTAACCCTTTCAGTCAGAGAAGTGACAAATTAAAGCCATGATGTCAGGCAGTGAGAAAGGTAGTGTTTGTGTCAGTGAGGAGAATGATAAAGTGAGTGTTAGTGGGATAGATAGTGTATGAGTCAATAGGATAGATAGATAGTGATTCAATGCGGTAGATAGTGAGTGAGTCAATAGGAAAATGGGTGTTGTTAGCAGAGTGGAGTAGGAAACAGACAACACGGAGGTCGCTTACAGTCCGAGAAATATCTGCTTTAGGCGGTAACTCTGGACAAACTTTGGTAGAAAGATTTGTTTTTTCCTATGTGGATGAGGGAGACAAAAGGGAAAACTGCCTGTGACAAGTGCCTCCCCCAGAGTTGAAAGAGTGACGACCAAAATCAAGGAATGTTCGAGCCAAAATGTCTGGACACACGAAGTTGGAAGCAATTTATGTCATAGGATGAGGGAAAGATGGATTCAGGTAGAGAGTTCCAGAGCTCAGCTGTTGAGTAGAACAATTGGGAGTATTGTTTCACTCTTGGGTTGGATAGTTGCACAAAGTAGCGATGGGGATTGTGTTGCAAGACGGATACTACATACCCTACTTAGAGGGGGTGGTATACACTGAGACAGCTCTAAGGAACACTGAATATATATATATATATATATATATTGAGAATATATCACAAATACACGTGAGCCACTAAATGTTTCTAGTCTCTCAGTGGGGATCGAACCATCGACCATCAGGATGATAGCCGACGCTTTAATCAATTACACCACGGCAGTCTAAAAGACACTCAGCCTTCTATCCTATTTATGTTAGGGAGAAGGGAAACCCACTAGGCGAATATATTTCAATTCAAACCTAGTTGTAGGATCCATATTTCCAGAATACCATACACGGATTTTTGAGTGTCCCGACGCAACTCGGGTAGAAATTGATTTCATTTAATTCTAACCCACAAAGCATGAGAGTTACAAATATTGAGAATATATCACAAATACACGTGAGCCACTAAATGTTTCTAGTCTCTCAGTGGGGATCGAACCATCGACCATCAGGACGATAGCCGACGCTTTAATCAACTACACCACGGCAGTTCGAACCCCACTGAGAGATTAGAAACATTTAGTGGCTCACGTGTATTTGTGATATATACTCAATATATATATATATATATATATATATATATATATATATATATGGCCACCCTCATTAAGGGCAGTAAGGCGTCCGGCAATAGATAGATAGATATATATATATTCGGTGTTTTATATATGTGTCCAGTCATATGCCTCTGGACAAACCTAATGCAGCTGGGTTTCCATTTCGTCAGGGGCCTTCAGTTTAACTCAGTCAGATGGATTAAAGAGAAAAGTTGTGGGATATGAACAATTTGAGACATTTGTGTGTATGCTTATGTGTGAGCATGCAGTCTGTCTGAGAGAGAGAGAAAGAGAGAGAGACAGAGACAGAGAGAGAGAGAAGTATGTGTGTGTGTTTGTGTGTTCAGAGAGGGAAAATATTAAGGCGAGTCTGGAGCAAAAAGATATTGGTTTGTAGGTAGCAGCCATCCTGAGACATTTCACGGCTGTGTGCCCTCCATACCACACACATAGAGAGAGAGAGAGAGAGAGAGAGAGAGAGAGAGAGGGGGGGGGGGGGGAGAGTGACTGAGAGTGAGAGAAAAAAGTAGAGAGTGAGAATGAGAGAGAGATGAGCGAGGGTTAAAGTGTTAAGAATGAGAGAGAGAGAGATATATATAGAGAGAGTATGTGTGAGAGTGAGTATGTGAGTCTGGAGAAAAAATATATTGTTGTATTGGTAGCAACCAGCCAAAAACCTTTCACGGCTCCATGCCCTCTATAACACACCTCACTTTCCTAGCCATTAAATCCTCCAAGACGTACTGTCCTCATTTTTACGTTTTCTTTGATAGAGAACCTTTGAGTTCCCCATCAATTTATATATTTTTGTTTTGCAGAGTCTGTGCTTTTACCCAGTATATTTTCATAATTATTTAGTTTTCAGTTTATGATCAACGTAATAATTGACTTATACCCATCCTAATTACTAAACTATTACAAAGTGTTGATAGCCATATATGGTGTCGATTGTGAACACTTTAAAATATTATGATGCAGAGACATGGTAGTTTCTTATTTGTCTATTAGTTATTGAGAAATCTGCTGGTAAAGGAGTACAATTGTCGCCAGGTTAAAGGTGGTGGTGCATGGGTTGAGATAAACATGGAATAATAATCGCCAACCTACACATAATTATCTTGCAAAATGCAATGGCACTGAAATAATTATTTACAATGGTATAAAGGATTTTGTGGATCGTCTACACCAGACCTGTGACGTCATAGTGATGTCACACCAGTATCCTCATCGTGGACTGGATCACACTAGAGGGTTGTGACTGGATGGTGGACTTACACTCCTATGACGTCACAGATACGGTTTAGACGATCCACAAAATCCTTTATACCATTGTTAATGATTATTTCGGTGTCATTGCATTTTGCAAGATAATTATGTGCAGGCTGGCGATTATTATTCCATGTTTATCTCAACCCATGCACCCCCACCTTTAAGGGAGCCCACCTCTCTCTTTGGCTTGTTTCCATTTGGCCCCATTAAGCCTACTGTTTTAAGACGTTTACCCCTATCCAGGTGTCAATATTTTCCTGGCGAGCGGTAGCGAGCCAGCATATATATATTTTTGTTTTGACAGCAAGGTAAATTTGTACATTTTTTCGATAGAAAAATG
>CM064531.1:2319883-2518611 GCA_032716605.1 Paralithodes platypus
AATTCTAGCTATAACAAATGAATGAATGAGGGTCAAAAGAGATTCCTTGCTCAAGAACTTCCTTATGGCATAAAGTAGTAGCACCCGTCTTGCAACACAATCCCATCCCTACTCTGTGCAACTCTCCAACCCAAGAGTCAAACGATATTTCCAATCTTTCTTCTATTCAACAGCTGAGCTCTGGAACTCTCTCCCGGAATCCATCTTCCCTTCATCGTATGACTTAAATTGCTTCAAACTCCGTGTGTCCAGGCATTTTGGCTCGAACATTCCTTAATTTTGGCCCTGTCACTCTTTCAACTTTGGGAGAGGCACTCGTCACAGTCAGTTCTACCTTTTGTCTCCCTCATCCACATAGAAAACAAAATATATGAAATATATATATATATATATATATATATAAAGAGTAAGTGAGAGTGAATGTGTGTATGTGGATTTGTGTGAGCGAACGAGAGAGGGCGAGAATGAGAAGAGGCACACAACAGTAGGATGAGGAAAGAGTGTGGTAGGTAGGGAAGAGAGAGAGGGAGAGAGTATGTGTGTGTGTGTGTGTGTGTGTGTGTGTGTGTGTGTGTGAAGGAGAGAGGGCGAGAATGAGAAGAGGCACACAGCAGTAGGTGGAGGAGGAGGACGGACACGATGGAAGGTAGGTATAAACATAATGCACATAAAATATGCACATGGAGAGAGAGAGTGAGAGAGTGAGAGAAGAGAAGAGGCACACACCAGTAGGAGGTAGGAGGGACAATATGGAAGGTAGGGAGAAACATACTGTTACAACATTACATATATAACTTACAGAGACGAGAGAGAGGGGGGGAAGGGAAAAGAGAGAGAGAGATAAGTAGATAGAATGTGTGTGAGAGAGAGAGAGAGCAAGAGAGTGAGAGAATGAGAAGAGGTACACACACTGGAGAAGGAGGAGGTAGGAGGGACAGTGTGGAAGGTAGACGCCCCTTTAACCTGGACCCGCCGTCTCTCCCTTGACATTAGTGCAGCTGACTGGTGGGGGGCTCACTGTGGGACTGGGGGGAGGGTGGGGAGTGGGTAGAAGGGTGCTGGGATGTGGGTTGGAAGGGGCTTACTGTGGGACTAGGAGGGGGGCTGGGATGTGGACTAGGGGGGGGGGGGTAGGCGGGAGTGTGGGTAGGAGGGGCTCACTGTGGGACTAGCAGGGGGCTCGGATGTTGGTAGGAGGGGCTCACTGTGGCAATAGGAGGGGCTGTGATGTTGGTAGGAGGGGGCTGGGGTGGGGGTAGGAGGGGCTGGGATGTGGGTAGGAGGGGCTGGGATGTGGGTTAGGAGAGGCTGGGAGTGGTGTAGGAGTGGGGTGCAGGTAGGAGGGGGCTGGGGTGTGGGTAGGAGTGGGATGGGGTGCGGGTAGGAGGGGCTGGGATGTGGGACTAGGAGGGGGCTGGGATGTGGGTAGGAGGGGCTGGGATGTGGGTACAAAGGAGTACAAAGGAAATCAAGCAACAACAGGTCTAGTGACCCTTCTAGGCTGCTTGTCCTTCAAAACACTGAGGATCAAGTGTCCAAACAGTGGTTTAGAGTGGGTAAGGGAACATTGGAAAAGGGAACACAAATGCCCTAGCAACTAATGTCCAGTGGTGAGGAAGGAGGGCTGGGATGTGGGACTAGGAGGGGCGGGGATGTGGGTAGGAGGGGGCTGGGATGTGGGTAGGAGGGGCTGGGATGTGGGTATGAAGGGGCCGGGGAGGGGGTGTGGGTTGGAGGGGGCTGGGATGTGGGTAGGAGGGGCTGGGATGTTGGTAGGAGGGGCTGGGATTTGGGACTAGGAGGGGCTGGAATGTGGGACTAGGAGGGGCTGGGATGTGGGTAGGAGGGGCTGAGATGTGGGTAGGAGGGGGCTGGGATATGGGTAGGAGGGGGCTGGGATTTGGGAAGGAGGGGCTGGGATGTGGGTAGGAGGGGGCTGGGATGTGGGTAGGAGGGGCATACTGTGGGACTAGGAGGGGGCTTGTAGTGGGGGCTGGGATGTGGGTAGGAGGGGCTGGTGTGGGTTACTGGGTGTGGGTAGGAGGGGCTGGGATGTGGGTAGGAGGGGCTGGGATGTGGGTAGGAGAGGCTGGGATGTGGGTAGGAGGGGCATACTGTGGGACTAGGAGGGGGCTTGTATGTGGGTAGGAGGGGCTGGGATGTGGGTAGGAGGGGCTGGGATGTGGGTAGGAGGCACTGGGATGTGAGTAGGAGGGGCGGATGTTAATTTATGTGGGTCAGAGGGGGCTGGGATGTGGGTAGGAGGGGCTGGGATGTGGGTAGGAGGGGCTGGGATGTGGGTAGGAGGGGCTGGGATGTGGGTAGGAGGGGAATACTGTGGGACTAGGAGGGGGCTTGTATGAGGGTAGGAGTGGCTGGGATGTGGGTTGGATGGGCTGGGATGTGGGTAGGAGTGGCTGGGATGTGGGTAGGAGGGGCTCACTGTGGGACTAGGAGGGGGCTTGTATGTGGGTAGGAGGTGGATGTGGTAGGACAATGTTGGTAGGAGAAATAGGGCTGGGATGTGGGTAGGAGGGGAATACTGTGGGACTAGGAGGGGGCTTGTATGTGGGTAGGAGTTGCTGGGATGGGGGTAGGAGGGGCTGGGATGTGGGTAGGAGGGGCTGGGATGTGGGTAGGAGGGGCATACTGTGGGACTAGGAGGGGGCTTGTATGTGGGTAGGAGGGGCTGGGATGTGGGTAGGAGGCACTGGGATGTGAGTAGGAGGGGCATACTGTGGTACTAGGAGGGGGCTTGTATGCGGGTAGGGGGGCTGGGACGTGGGTAGGAGAGGCTGGGATGTGGGTAGGAGGGGCTGGGATGTGGGTAGGAGGGGCTCACTGTGGGACTAGGAGGGGGCTTGTATGTGGGTAGGGGGGGCTGGGATGTGGGTAGGAGGGGCTGGGATGTGGGTAGGAGGGGCTTGTCTGGGATGTGGGTAGGAGGGGCTCACTGTGGGACTAGGAGGGGGATTTTATGTGGGTAGGAGGGGCTGGGATGTTGGTAGGAGGGGCTGGGATGTGGGTAGGAGGGGCATACTGTGGGAGTAGGTGAATCTAGGGGGTGTTATTTTAAGCTTAATGGAGGTTTAGCGAGGAAACTAAAAACATAATGAATAAATTAATTAATAGACCAAAAACACAGTCACTATACCCTTAAGACCCTTATAGGATGGCTCTCTCTAGAAGGGTTGGGAAGGATATTCGGAGTGTGTGTGAGGGTAATAGTAAGGCTAGAAGGAGGAGAATAGGACGGGCTAGGAAGAGGATAGGACTGGGCGAGGAAGGGTTTTTACGCTAGGTTTGTGAGGTGATAGAATGGACAATAACACCATCTGAGGAGGAGCACTTTATTGACAACGTTTCGCAAAATAGCTTCTTCAGGTCACTAACAAAAATGAGTTTGTGTAGGAACTGTGAGGGGGCTATGAGGGGCCTGAACGAGGTAAGGAGGAGAATAGTTTGGTAATAGAGAGGTGTGGGAACTGGTTTGGGTGATAAAGTGGCACTAGGAGGGCGGAAGGATGGGGCTAGGAGGGTGATAGGATGAGGCTTGGAGATTGATGGTGGGATTGGGCTTGGGGTGATAGGATGGGGCTTAGGTGATGATAGGATTGGGCTTGGAGGGTGATAGGATGGGGCTTGAAGGGTGAAACGATGGGTCTAGGAGATTGATAGGATGGGGCTTGGAGGGTGATGATGGGATTGGGCTAAGAGGGTGATAGGATGGGGCTAGGAGGGTGATAAGGCAAGGCTTGGAGGTTGATAGGATGCGGCTAGGAGAGTGATATTAATGGGCTAGGATGATGATGGGATAGGACTATAAGGGTGATATGATGGGGCTAGGGTGGTGACACGATGAGGATAGGATGGTGATGAGGTGGTGCTAGGATGCGCCTATGAGGGGCTGGAAGAGTGATAGGCTGGGACTTGGAGAACAGACTGATATAATGGGGCTATGAGGGTAAAACAATAATTGGTTTGTGAGGGTGAAGTCTAGGTAAGCAATATAACGGAGCTATACCTTGTTTCAAATAAGTAGACCAAAACTCTTGAATATCAACCTCTGTAACTCACAAACGACTAGAGTAATCGAGCTAATAATTATGTCTACCATTTGTGAAGCTTTCAGCCAGGAATCGGGGGTGGAAATGTACAGCCCATTTGCTCTAGCCCTTTTTCAGTTACAGACGTTAGGGTTCACGATTTCTTACCTGATGATTTGGAACAGGGTATAATATGGGGAGAGAATAGGGCAGACAAGATAACACGAGCTTGGGTGGATGTTGGAAGGAAAAGAATTGGATGGTGTTTGGGCAGAGCTGGATAAACCTGGTATGATTAGATTGATATCCAAAATTTATTTTCGCCTGTGACAATGCATTATATATATATCATCAGTTATAAGTTTAATGTATAAGACTGAATGATACAGCTAGAGAGTGTGAGTGAGTAAGTGCAGGAGGCAGAGGGTAGAACGCGTAGTGTTACACGTTGTCTCGGTGACGTCATGCCACGGCCGGGCCCTCTGAGTGGCTGGCCGCCTTACCACCCTCCTGCCGCGTCAGGAAGTGGTCCCCCGCACTCCCTGCTACCTTTGTGTCTTCCTTGCTCAGAGCTTGCCTGACCAGCATACCCTTCACACCTCCCTTGCTACCTGTCCCCGACTTCTACCTATAGAACACTTTCTCTCTTCTCAACTTCTTACCTCTCATTCTTCCATTCTATTTAACATCATAACTCCCCTTTGGTTCTGCACGATTTCATATATCGGCCATCGTATTATATGCTGAAGCTCTCAGATATTCCATGTTTAGTTAGACATTTTGGAGGGGTTAACATTTTGTCTGTAGAGGTTCGACACACTCGCGGTGTCTCCCTACCTTTGCTTGGTTGTCTGCTGGGCTATTTAATGCTAGACTGGGGTGAGGCTATTGTTGTTGTGATTTCCGATGTGTACCAGGTTTTGTTGAACCTGTACAATCGCAACGGATACGTGGGAAGCCTAGGTTGTCTTTCTGACTGTGTACCTTGTGAGTTTAGCACTGTGTTGCGAGTGAGGGCTTTTGCCTCTGCCACCCAACACTGTGCTAACTCGTTTTGCTTTGACTTTGAGAGGGTCGCCAGGAGAGAACCAGATACTAGCGATCTGGATCTCTCAAGAGAGCACCCCGTCATTTAACGTAATTTGGCCGTACAGTCAAACCTCGCTAGGCTACGAGCCGCTTGCTCAGCCATTGTTTCCTAGCCTACTACATCCCAGCTAGACTTTATTCGCCTAGCAGACACCCGATTAGGATTATAAGCTCTTATGTTATGTATGCAGCATTTTTATTCACGTCGATTGTAAGCCTTGGTTGTTGTTGAGTTGCACAACCCGAGCAGGCTTTTGCGTTGTCTGAGGAAGTACTTCTTTTGTTGTTGGAGATAATACTATTGTGCATTTATCGTTATTCCCATGCCATTTAACACTGTATGTCCCTACACTTGTCATATCTTGTTCCTGCTTTATATAACAGTTCAAAATCCGATTCGATCATCTTAAGCAGCATCAGACTTTCTTCAGAAGATTCCCGTTCGATGCTTTAGGACTTCCATTCACTTTCTTTAATATAGGAGTGACAGTTTATTATTGTTTAGAGTAACTTTAATTATACCTTCTTCTTGTTTGCATTAAATAATTCCAGTGATTTAATTAAGCTCTCTATATTTTTCATTTTATACTTTATTAACGTAATTGTATGTTGTTGTGATCAGGCTGTATCAGAGATCATCAGCCTGTAGTAGTAGTGCATTTATACCGAGTTATAGGATACCCCGCTATCGCAGATTTAACTCTGGAGGGTATAGGTGTTTTTGTGCGCCGGCATTATAAGTTCGAGGGTTGGATCTAGTGTTACCGTTGTGGCTGTGTGCCTTTCTAGTCCAATGATTAAGAGCCCTTGTTTTATACGAGTCCCGGTCGTAACAAATGGCGACCTTGCTTAGGATTTTGTGAACTTAGAGAAATATTGCAGGAGTGTTGTGGTAATTTGTTTTTTGTTTAAAGGAATATAGTGGACACGTGGATTTTTTTTTTTGGCAAGTAGTATAACACTTAAGAGTCTTCAAGCATTTTGGAGTGAATAGTGCTACATAAGAGTTTAGGAACTTCTCTTTTTTTGTATAAACGTTGAGAATTTTCGTTGGACAATATGTTGGATGACGGATCAGTGTACAGTGAGGACACAGTACGGGAAGCAGGCTCTGAGGTGCAGCAGCGGGGTTTGTTAGAAGGGATTAGAGTTATAACTAGTGAGGAGGATGCAAAGAAGTTTCTGGAGATGCCTATTACTGTTGACCGGGTGTCGGGGATTGATCGGTATGGTCTCCAGTGTTTGGCCACGGTCATGGGTCATGTGGGCACTAGCAGCATGACGAGAGGTGACCTGGTGGCCTGGGTGCTCAGCGGCGTGCATGGGGCTTCGGGTGGAGCGGGAGCTGGGGCACCTTCGGCCCAGCCCCCATTCCACTCGACTCCTACCATGGCGCCCCTCGGGCTCCGGAGCCGGGTACGTTCCCGCAGGCCGATAGTCACTGGCAGCGTGGTTTGCACTTGGGTGAGTCTCCAATTGTTGCATCTCCTCCTCCTCAAGGTTTAACTGTGGATATGATCTTCCAGTTTGAGATGGCTAAAATGCAGGCTGAGCAACGAAGGCATGAGGCTGAGCTTGAGCAACGAAAAGCTGAGCTCGAGCAACGGAAGCGAGAGGCTGAGCTCAGGATTCAGTCTGAGGAGAGAAAGGCCATGTTACTGTGCAGACAATGATCTTGAGAAGTCTAGGGTGGAGTCGACAGGGCAGCGTCTCGGTTCTGGGAATCGAGGTCTTGATCAGTCTTTATTGCACCTGCTCAAGTTGGTCCCTGTATTTGATGAGTCGGGTGTCACCGAATTTTTCATGCGTTTTGAGAAGAAGTGCCGGGAGCACCAATGGCCCGAGGTTAAGTGGGCAGCCCTTGTTTCCTCTAGGTTGGTTGGCAAAGGACTCAAGGCATATGATGCGTTGCCTTTGGAGTCGTGCATCGATTATGAGGTATTGAAGGAGGCTGTCCTGCGGGCATATGAGTTACAACCAGAGACGTACAGATTGAAGTTCTGGGGTGTAACGAAGGGTCGTGAGTGCACCTTTCTTGAGTATGCCCGGGATCTGTCCGATGCATTTAGAAACTGGCTGCGTTCTGAGAAGGCATCGACGTTTGAGGAGTTGAAACAGCTGATGCTTCTAGAACAATTTTTTAAGTGTACGGGCGGCGATCTGACGTTGAATCTTAAAGAAAAAAAAAAAAAAATCTTCAGGAGGCAGCTGAGATGGCTGACCTTCGGTTATCTTTGATTCGTGGGTGCGGTTTTGCACAGAGAAGTGATGCAGGCAATAAGGAGCGTAACCCTCCCCCTCCCCGAAACACTGATACACATAATTACACTAAGAACAAGAGCAACGACACCAAAACTGACCATAAACCTAGTACCGTCCCGTTTAGAAAGGGTCCGGGTCCTTCCTCACCTCAAGGGAAGCCCAAGGGGGAGTTAGAGTGTTTTCATTGTCATGAGAAGGGGCATTTTGCAAGAGCCTGTCCAAGCAAGCTACCTAATGCAGTTGTGTCTTTGGCTCGCAACATTGGGGTGTCCCTGAAGTCGTCTGAGTTTGCCCGGGGTATAACGTCAGAGGCTGGGACACAGCCAGTGGAGAAGAATCCGGAAGGCTCGAACCCTGTCCGCGATGTCTTTTGTGACCATCGAGGGCGTGGCTGCGTGAAGTGGGCTGGTAAGAAGCATGGAGTTGAGCTGTTGCGAGACACGGGTGCCTCTCAGACGTTGATGAAGAACTTTACTGGTAGACCAATAAACGCGGCACGGGTGGTTGTGGTGCAAGGTATCAATGCTATCAGGTCATACCCGTTGGTCAGGATGGAACTGGAGGTAGAGGGTGTGACACGAGAGTTGGATGTGGGAATTGTGGAGAACTTGCCTGTTGGGGGCGTCGACCTCCTTCTCGGCAACGACTTTGCGGTGCCTACTTCTGAGGTTTCACCCTTAGTCATTGCCGAGAAGCCGGCCGACGTGAGTAGGGAGGAACAGGAGTGGGTAGAGAAGTGGCATGTACAAACTATGGCGTGCGTTGTTACAAGATCTCTTGCATCCAAAGTGTCACAGCCTATTCCTCAGTCTTCTGATCAACGGAGGAACGGTCGGAAGAAGACGGCTCATGTTGGTAAAAGTTTGGAGAGTTTAGTACCAGCAGCTCTTCTTGGCGACTCAGTATTGGCACCATTGTTGGAGTCTGGAGAAGCCCCAGGACCTGTCACAGCTAGTGAGGAGGTAGGGCAGGAAGAGACTCCGAGGCAGCAACGTTACGCACAGAGAGAAAAAAGGGTTGCTCAGTTTGATATTGGGGGAGGACTTGGGTTGCTTCGGAAGCATTTAGACAGGTTGGTTCTCTCAGATATTTGTAAACTGCAGTTGGAGGATCCGGAAGTTCAGAAGTGTGGTAATGGTGCTGTCGAGATCAAACACGAGGACGGGGAAACATGTCATGTGAACCTGTTGGAGGAGTTTGTGAGGCAACCACCTGAGCAGCCTACTGTCCCTGCGTTGGTCTGCAGTGGCCAAGGTGGAGAAGGAGAGGGGGGCAGTAGGGCACAGGTGGAGGAGAGTAGGGATTGGCATGTCTCGGCGGAGCAGTGGGCGGGGGACACGAGTCTGGTGGCTGTGGAAGCGCTAGAGCACCTGCCTGAGCAGCAGTGTGCAGCGCTCCAGCACCAGCTTGGTTCATACCCCACTGGTCGTGCCGAGCACCCGAGCCTCACAACTCAGGCGGTGCAAGATGTTCCGCGGGCAGGTCACTTGAATGATTACAGACCGTTGGCCTCGTTGTTTCGGTGGTTCAAGGTGGGCGACGAGGCTTGGACATGGTTGTCAGGTCAGGGTCGACCCATGGCTGCCAAGGGTGGTGGTCAGAAGGAGGACATTGAGCAGATTGGTGAGGTTGGCTGTGGAGTGGATGTGCCCGGTCGTCGCATAGCCTCCCAATGCTGCTCTAATCGAATGCAACAGCCCTACCATAGACCGACTGTATCTGGCCATGTCGCTAAAAGCGGTGATGCTGCGCAGGCAGATGTAGTTGCAAGGAATGCGGGGGTGCGCATGTACGGTATCGGCGGGGAAGCCTTAGCAATAATGAACTATGGGAGTGACTGCACAGGTGGTACTGCTGGTCCCTTTCATGACCTGGCTGTTCTAGGGACGAAGGTGGAGAAGGAGGGAGACTACAGGTTAGAAGCTGCGGTCTCGGCTGGGTTGTGGGAGGGTACTAGGCATGTTGTTCTGCGAGATAAGTTGTTTACTAGGCTGTGGCAGTACATCCGCATGTTTGTTGCTTCTCCAGGCCTGATGTACGGGGTAGAATCCGACATGGTGGCTGGAGACAGTGCAAGGCTCAGTTTAATTCCCTACCGTATAAATCCTGCTAAAAAACCTGTCGTGAAAAGAGAGCTAGACGACATGTGGAAAAAGGGTCTGAGGGATAAGGGATATCGTGAGTGGTCGTTGCCAGTGAGTTTGCAACCGGAGTTGAGTGGCAAGATCCGTGTCTATGGTGATTGCAAGAGTGTGGAAGCATTATCCCTGACAGACACCTATCCATTGCCCAAGGGTCTGAGGGATAAAGGATATCGTGAGTGGTCGTTGCCAGTGAGTTTGCAACCTGTGTTAAGTGGCAAGATCAGTGTGTGTGTTGATTGCAAGAGTGGGTGTGAATTATCCCTGACAGATGCCTATACCTTATCGAGAGTTGACGACACCATAGACCGCATCGGGGCTGCATCGCCTATCACGAAGGTAGAATTAGTGAAAGGCTTTTGGCAGGTACCGTTGCCGGAAAGAGCGAAGAGAAGTGCCAGTCTTGTGATGAACTGGGCAGGTTATCAGTGTCAGGTGTTGTTGTGCTGCCGGAACACAAGTTGGATGTGTGGCATGCTAAGGGCACTGATAATGTTTTGGCTGATTGTTTGTCACGGGAGGGTTTGTTTGCAGGAGAACCCTCGCCGTTCAGTCAGTGTGTGTTGAGAGTGGAGAAAAACTAGGCTTGCCCCTGTAAGTGCAGCCGCCATAAACATATTAAAAATGAAAATTCTATAAAAACTCTTTCTTTAATAGTTAAATTTTTTAAAGTATGTTATAGCTGAAGTTCTGAGTCGAACCTGTACTTCTCTCAGAAGGCTGGGCTAGTAGAAGCTCGCTCTAGGAGCATAGCAGTATGAATCCCAGACATCCCAGACATCAATAAAATACCATGGTGCGAAAGTTTGGAATCAGTTGTCTCCTGACTTACAAAATAAACCCACTCTGCCTAGTTTCAAAATATCACTCAAATCTTCACTAATGTCTAAATATTAATCTTACTTAACATTTGACAATAAAACTGCCACAACCCTAAATTACAATCACCTTTATATCGGAAACAAATTAAGATACTGTTCTGGTGTTGATCAGAATGTAGGTACCGTACTGTATATAAGGCTGGGGTTTGCTCTACCCACAGCGGTCTGGGTGGGGGTGGTTCGGGGTGGTGGCTAGGTAATTATACCTGGCCACTGTTCCGAATCCCTTCTTGCTGTGGCTGCGGGGCTGGGGCTGTGCCTCATTAGCTATAATTATATAATATTATATGTTTTAATAATCTTACTGTATGTAAAATAACCATCGAGTTGTATTCAAGGTGCCTTTAAGAGAGATTGTTCTCAAAAGGCGCAGCCATAATATTATTTTATTGTAAAATTAACATATATTGTATGTTTGATTGGCAAAATAAAAATTAATAA
Organism: Paralithodes platypus; assembly: GCA_032716605.1. Taxonomy (NCBI): domain Eukaryota; kingdom Metazoa; phylum Arthropoda; class Malacostraca; order Decapoda; family Lithodidae; genus Paralithodes; species Paralithodes platypus. The sequence goes on from CM064531.1 coordinate 2,330,744, forward strand.
TAATAATAATAATAATAATTAAGCTATTGTGTTGGGAGGGGTTGTAATTTTGTTGTTGTTGATGAGAACTGAGCTTTGCCTTCTTTGTTGCGAAGTGGTTAGGGGTGGCGAGTCTTATCGGGGTTCTGCTTGTCAGATATGGAGCTCATGGTTGAGCGTCTAATATTTTGGGTGGGGTGTGACGCCTGCAGCTTAGCAGAACGCCACGTGGGCTCAGCCGCTCGCCAGGCCACTCGCTAACACTCGCCAGGGCAATTAATTTGGCTACAGTCTATCTACAATGTTGTACTTTCTTTCTTGTGAATCGTCATGTCACAGGCAGTACAGAAGTGGTCTTTATTTTCGCCTGTGACAATGCATTATATTTTATATCATCAGTTATACGTTTAATGTATAAGACTGAATGATACAGCTAGAGAGTGTGAGTGAGTAAGTGCAGGAGGCAGAGGGTAGAACGCGTAGTGTTACACGTTGTCTCGGTGACGTCATGCCACGGCCGGGCCCTTCTGAGTGGCTGGCCGCCTTACCACCCTCCTGCCGCGTCAGGAAGTGGTCCCCCCGCACTCCCTGCTGCCTTTGTGTCTTCCTTGCTCAGAGCTTGCCTGACCAGCATACCCTTCACACCTCCCTTGCTACCTGTCCCCGACTTCTACCTATAGAACACTTTCTCTCTCTCTCAACTTCTTACCTCTCATTCTTCCATTCTATTTAACATCATAACTCCCCTTTGGTTCTGCACGATTTCATATATCGGCCATCGTATTATATGCTGAAGCTCTCAGATATTCCATGTTTAGTTAGACATTTTGGAGGGGTTAACATTTTGTCTGTAGAGGTTCGACACACTCGCGGTGTCTCCCTACCTTTTGCTTGGTTGTCTGCTGGGCTATTTAATGCTAGACTGGGGTGAGGCTATTGTTGTTGTGATTTCCGATGTGTACCAGGTTTTGTTGAACCTGTACAATCGCAACGGATATGTGGGAAGCCTAGGTTGTCTTTCTGACTGTGTACCTTGTGAGTTTAGCACTGTGTTGCGAGTGAGGGCTTTTGCCTTTGCCACCCAACACTGTGCTAACTCGTTTTGCTTTAACTTTGATAGGGTCGCCAGGAGAGAACCAGATACTAGCGATCTGGGTCTCTCAAGAGAGCACCCCGTCATTTAACGTAATTTGGCCGTACAGTCTTAAGGACCTCGCTAGGCTACGAACCGCTTGCTCAGCCATTGTTTGCTAGCCTACTACATCCCAGCTAGACTTTATTCGCCTAGCAGACACCCCGATTAGGATTATAAGCTCTTATGTTATGTATGCAGCATTTTTATTCACGTTGATTGTAAGCCTTGGTTGTTGTTGAGTTGCACAACCCGAGCAGGCTTTTGCGTTGTCTGAGGAAGTACTTCTTTTGTTGTTGGAGATAATACTATTGTGCATTTATCATTATTCCCGTGCCAGTTAACACTGTATGTCCCTACACTTGTCATATCTTGTTCCTGCTTTATATAACAGTTCAAAATCCGATTCTATCATCTTAAGCAGCATCAGACTTTCTTCAGAAGATTCTTGTTCGATGCTTTAGGACTTTCATTCACTTTCTTTAATATAGGAGTGACAGTTTATTATTGTTTAGAGTAACTTTAATTATACCTTCTTCTTGTTTGCATTAAATCATTCCAGTGATTTAATTAAGCTCTCTATCTTTTTCCTTGTATACATTATTAACGTCATTGTATGTTGTTGTGATCAGGCTGTATCAGAGATCATCAGCCTGTAGTAGTAGTGCATTTATACCGAGTTATAGGATACCCCGTTATCGCAGATTTAACTCTGGAGGGTATAGGTGTTTTTGTGCGCCGGCATTATAAGTTCGAGGGTTGGATCTAGTGTTACCGTTGTGGCTGTGTTCCTTTCTAGTCCAATGATTAAGAGCCCTTGTTTTATACGAGTCCTGGTCGTAACAATATATATATATATTTGTTTTGACAGCAAGCTAAATGTTTTAAATTTTTCGATAGAAAAATTTCTCCGGCGAAGCCGGATTTCTCCATACAATACTGGCTCGCTATCGCTCGCCAGGAAGAAATCGACACCTGGATGGGGATAAACGTCTTAAAACAGTTGGCTGAATGGGACCGAATGGATACAAGCCAGGGAAAGAGAGAAAAGGAGAGAAAGAGAAAAAAAAGCCGGTGACCCCCCTTAAACCCTTGGTGTTTGTTCTAAGACGCATTTGTCCATTATATATTGGTTATCAGTAGACCATTTGTCCATTATATATTGGTTATCAGTAGACCATTTGTCCATTATATATTGGTTATCAGTAGACGATTTTATGCAGTTTAGGAAGGATATCTGGAATTAAAGGGGGTAACAAAATATTTCAATTAACTCTTTAACTCCCACAAATTCAACTTAAACTGTATAAAATCGACTCATGCCAGTTTATTCTGGCTATCATTAGACGATATTATGCAATTAGGAAGGATCTGTGGGAATGATAAAGGTGAAGACTATCTCAATTAACCCTCTAACTTCCATATACCCTTCCTATTCTAAATACAAGTAATTTAAGCCTATTAATAGCCAAAACACAGAAAAGAAATGCGTAATCGGATCTTGAAAGAATATATTACTCACTTCTTACGACTAATCATGGGTGAATTAAGTACGTATAAATGAACTGCAATGTTTGTGAAACTTTTTTTTTCAATTTCTCATTTATTTTTCAATACTTATTTCCCTAGTCTTCGTTCAGTACGATATAAACAACGCACTGACCACATTTAAGCAATACGGACCTAAAGCCAGTGTCACACGAGCGCTTTTTCCGTCAATTTTCCATGAGCAAGTTTTTTCGGGTGATATTTAGGGATATTTTTTGCATTGGAATCGAAAACTAGATCGACGTTAGATTATTTTAGGTAGTTTAATTCTTATGGAACTTGTATTTTGAAGCTGCCAGACAACAATTGCCCGTAAAAATTTACGGGAAAATCGCTCTTGTGACACCGCCTTAAAAGACAAAATTGGCCAAGGTGCATTCTTGACTGCCAGCTGGAAGAGAGACCAGGGATCGATCCCTGGTACAGGCAAGGTGTGCAGTAGGTGGAATCTATCGCATCCAATCATGAAAATAACTGTTTTCTTTCCAATGTATTGATGAACCTTGTTTATAGCTATTATCCAATTCTGGAGTGAACCAGAATTTAAGATTTCAAAGTAGCAATTTAAATATATATGACCCCATTTGCTCTAATATAGTAACTTTAAAACTATTATAATAAGTATTATAGAAATTTAGTGTCAATATGCTTTTGATAAGTCATGAGAATGTCAAGTGATATTATATTCCATTTACCATTGTGTATATATTTTTGTCACTGTAGTACCTACGCAACTCTTGAACGTAAATTGTTCTTTAAAGACTAGAAAGAGTGGTACTATAGTCTATTCGCTATAAGTAGGCGAAAAATCATGACCTCTAACCTCTGTAACTAAAAAATGACTAGAGTAATCGAGCTAATATTTCTACCATTTGGGATGAGTCAGTTAAGGAATAGATGTGGAAATTTACAGCCAATTTGCTTTAGCCCTTTTTGAGTTACAGAGGATAGAGGTCATGATTGTTCGCCTACTTACAGCGAATAGACTATAGCACTGTGACAGAAGATGGAGGATGTGTGGGGTGAATTAGCAACTCTGTCTTACTTAATTATTTATAGACCCTGGCGGCATAGATCTTGCATATACAAATATTTTTGCATGCACTATAATAGTGACAATCATCTTTAGTACAAACTTCCAACCATGGTCAATTGGATTCGTGTAAAAAAAATTATATATATATTAACCCTTAAAGGATTATGACGCATTTTGACAGTATATTCTGGCTATCATTAGACGATTTTATACTGCTTAGGGAGAATATTTTATACTGCTTAGGGAGAATATGTGAGAAATAAAAAGGCGAAGACTATCTCAATTAAGGGGGGTGACCTGTTTTTTGTTATTTCTCTCATTTTCTCTCTTTCTCTGGCTTTACTTGTATCCATTCGGCCCCATTCAGCCAACTATATTAAGACGTTTATCCCCATCTAGGTGTCGATTTCTTCCTGGCGAGCGGAAGCAAGCCAGCATTATATGAAGAAATCCGGCTTCGCCGGAGAAATTTTTCTATCGAAAAATGTACAAATTTAGCCTGCTGTCAAACAAAAATAAAAAATATGCTGGCTCGCTACCGCTCACCAGTAAACAATTGACACCTGGATGGGGATAAACGTCTTAAAACAGTAGGCTGAATGGGGCCAAATGGATACAAGCCAGAGAAAGATAGAAAAGGACAGAACAAAAACAGGTCACCCCTCTTAACCGTTATACTTCCATATACCCTTCCTAATATATATAAAATCTAATAATGGCCAGAAAATGGAAAATAAGTACGTTATCATATCTTCTAAGGGATAAATGAAACCCATAAATGAGCAGATCTCGCAGATTTTGAGTTTCATATAAAAAAAGAGGCGAATATAGCTTTTAACCCCTTGAAGCTCTGACGCGTTTTAGCAGTTTATTTTGTCTGTGATTAGACGAGTTTATGCAACTTGGGAAGGATCTGTGGGTATTAAAAGGGTAAATACTATCTCAATCAACCCTTTGACTTCCATATACCGTTACTAATCTGAATAAAATCGTCTAATAGTAGCCAGAAACAGAACAGAAACGCGTATTGGAGCTTGAGAGGGTTAAGTGTATTAGTTCAATATATTACTATGATGGAATAATCTTCATGTTCGTAGTTGTGTGTGTGTATTTTTGTTTTTCTACATTCATTATAGGTTGGCCAGAAATCGTGACCCCAAACCTCTGTAACTCACTAAAAGCTAGAGCAAATGAGCTGTAATTTTCCACACCTATTCCCTGGCTGACTCTTCCCAAATGGTAGAAATGTTAGCTCGATTACTCTAGTCCTTTATGAGTTATAGAGGTTAGTGGTCAGGGTTTTTAGCTAACGTATAATGAATGAACTATAGCATACACCCAATATACTCGAACGTCCCTTGATTTTGTCCCTGTCACTCTTTCAACTATGGGGGAGGCACTCGCTCTGCCTTTTGCCTCCCTCAATCACATAGGAAAAAAAAAAAAAAAATAGAAGTGGCCGTATTAGTGGACTATAAAGATAAGAACTATATCGGGGTTTTCCTATAAAATACTGACTCATGGAATAGATCAATATATTCTGAACATTCTTCTCTACTTCATGCGGTGTTTGCCTATCCTTATCCTATTGCTAATCAAAATACAGAGAGAGAGAGAGAGAAGAGAGAAAGAGAGAGAGAGAGGGGAGAGGGAGGGAGAGGGAGATAGATAGATAGATAGAGAGAGAGAGAGAGAGAGAGAGAGAGAGAGAGAGAGAGAGAGAGAGAGAGAAAGTGAGAGTGAGAGTGAGTGAATGATAGCATGAGAGTGAGTGCAGTGGGAGAAGAGAACATTGGGCAGAAAGTCAAGTAACGGGAGAGAGAGAGAGAGAGAGAGAGAAATGAGCGTGTGTGTGTGTATGAATGAGAGGGAGAGGGAGTGAGAGTGAGTGAATGATAGCGTGAGAGTGAGTGCAGTGGGAGAAGAGAACATTAGGCAGAAAGTCAAGTAACGAGAGAGAGAGAGAGAGAGAGAGTATGAGCGCTTGTGTATATGAATGAGAGAGAGAGAGTGAATGATGGCGTGAGAGTGAGTGTAGTGGGAGAAGAAAACATTGGGCAGAAAGTCAAGTAACGAGAGAGAGAGAGAGAGTAATAATAAGTGTACAAGTGGGCTTATGGGAGCTATAGATAATGCTCAAGGACCAGGGAATATTATACTATGCTATACCCCCTTCCAAATAGGTAGGCCAGAAACCGTGAACCCAAACCTCTGTAACTCAAAAAGGGCTAGAGCAAAATGGGCTGTACATTTCTACACCTATCCCCTGGCTGACCCTTCCCAGATGGTAGAAATATTAGTTCTATTCCTCCAGTCGTTTGTGAGTTATAGAGGTTAATGTGCGAAAGTTTTGGCCTACTTATTTAAAAGTTAAAACAGGGTAAAATCTGCCCTTCCCAAATGTCATCGAGCATGTCGTGATATCTCGTATATATAGTGATCAAAGGAGTGGAGAAATACTTCAATGTTACTGAGATGATATGGTGAGCCCTACAGAAAACCAATTGCCATTCATTTATACGGTGGTGGAGGGGTGACTGGAGCTTAGATCTCGCAAACTGAAGGTGCGAGGGTCGATCCTAGAAGAGATTGTGATGATATTTGAACATACTGTGTGATATATATTGTAGTTCTAGGACAATATTTGTATCCTCTTTAAAAAATAGTTTCAAAGGCATAACACAGGGATGACAAGATTATCCTCTACAGTATAAAATCAGTCTAAAAAAAGGTGAAAATGTAATATGTGTTCTTCTCCTGTCACCTCTGTTCCCTATCTTGTGTCTCTTGCTGATCCTCCCTACCCCTTGTGGGAGTAAAGGCTGGCTACTGACTGACTGACTGACCGACTAAAAAATAAGTTTCATAAAGAGGGACGGGGGAAGGAGGGGTCTTTGGATGTTGTCCAAAAGTAAATCATAAGTAACTGATAAGTAACTGATAAACACACACTACTTAAAGAATACACTATACCCTGTTCAAAATTGGTAGGTGAGAAATCGTGAACCCTAACCTCCGTAACTCAAAAGGGCTAGAGCAAATGGTCTGTAAATTTCCACACCCACTTCCTGGCTGACCCTTCCCAAATAATAGAAATAGCAGCTGGATTACTCTATTCGTTTGTGAATTATGGAGATTAATGTTCAACAGTTGTGTCCTACTTATTTGGAACAGGGTATAGCTAGCTAAGTAACTGCTAGAAAAGTGTATGAGAGAGTGGGACCTGCTGGGAAGGAGGGATCGATTCAGGTTGAGAGGACAGTGCTGGGGGTAGGGAGGGGTGAGGTGAGGGGAGTGGTGGTGAGGGAGGGGTAAGGTGAGGGAGGGGTGGTGAGGTGAAGGGAGTTCTGGGGGCAGGGATGGGTGAGGTGAGGTGAGTGGTGGTGAGGGAGGGGTGAGGTGAGGGGAGTGGAGGTGAGGGAGGGGTGATGTGAGGGGAGTGGTGGTGAGGGAAGGGAGTGGTAGTGAAGGAGGGGTGAGGTGAGGGGAGTGGAGGTGAGGTGAGGGGAGTGGCGGTGAGGTGAGGGGTGTGCTGGGGGGTGAGGGAGGGGTTATGGTGGTGAGGGAGGGGAGTGGTGGTGAGGGAGGGGTGAGGTGAGGGGAGTGGTGGTGAGGTGAGGTGAGGGGAGTGGTGATGAGGTGAGGGGAGTGCTGGTGAGGGGAGGGGAGGGGTGGTGATGTGAGGGTAGTGGTGATGAGGTGAGTGGTGATGAGATGAGGCGAGTAGTGGAGTGGTGATGAGGAGTGGTAGGTAAGGGGAGTGGTGGTGAGGGAGGGGTGAGGTGAGGTGAGGGAGTGGTGGTGAGGGAGGGGTGAGGTGAGGGGAGTGGTGGTGCGGTGAGGGGAGTGGTGGTGAGGGAGGGGTGAGGTGAGGGAAGTGGTACTGAGGGAGGGGGAGGTGAGGTGAGGGGAGTGGTGGTGAAGGAGGGGTGAGGTGAGGGGAGTGGTGCTGAGGGAGGGGGAGGTGAGGGAGGGGTGATGAGGTGAGGGTAGTAGTGGGGAAGTGGTGGAGTGATGAGATGAGAGGATTGGTGGTGAGGGAGTAGTCATGAGGTAAGAGGATTAGTGGTGTGGCGGGAGGGGAAGGTAAGGGGAGTGGTGGTGAAAGAGTGGTGTTGATAGCAGTGATAGTGAAGGGAGGGGTAGTGAGGGTAGTGGTGGTGAGAATGCTGGGATGGAAGTCGTAATGAAAGGTAATAGATCTGAGAAACTACACCAAAGGAATTTCAGAAGAGAGAAGAGAAGGAAGCAAAGGGAACATGATGAAACTAGATAAGTATCACATTAGGATATATTGGAAATTAATAAAGAGCAGGTGTGTTTGTCACAAAATATCCAAATTAATTTATACCCAGAGCTTCTAGTCTCTGGAATTCACTTCCTTGGAGTTGCTTTCCACAAATTTACAACTTACAATAGTTTAAATCCAGTTGTTACAACCATTTTATGAATGGAGGATGCCTTTAGACAAATGGACCTTTTTCGTTTTGTCTTTGTTTTTCCTTCATCTATTCATTGTCTCTTAAAAAGAAAAGAAAAACAAAGTGCCACTACAGAACTCGTGTATCATTGGATGGTCGTATCCATGATTTCCACACTCAATCAATCATAAGGGATTGACTTCACGACGGTACGTAGCTGCACTCACCATCCGACTCCCCTCCCGACACCTAAAGGGCACGAAAGGTCTTAGTATTGACAAAGAAATGTGGCGATAGGTCTTAAAATCGACAAGCTAATGGGACAAACGTCTTAAAATCTCAAAACTAATAGGGCTAAACATGAGGAAGAAGAGGGCCCAGAAAAACGACCCATCTCCCAATAAACTTGAGTAAAATTGGGCTGTGATCGAAATTAAAGTTTGTGGCAAGAGAGACTCAGGGAAATCCAAAAGACGAACCACCAAAGAAGCTGTCGTTACTTTAGGTACACCCAAACTTAGGATCGAACCTTGGTGTCTCATAGAACCACTCTGCAACTTATCCACCGGACAACCCTCCCAGTAGAACCAAATATATCAACTCTACCGGGGTTTTTTGTTTATTACACGAGCTCTCTCTCTCTGAATTATTCAGTAGGTAAGTGTAATTTCCCTTTCAAACTAATTTTTGTCTATACTCTATACTCTATAAAAACTTTCCTTGTGGGCATTTCCTGACCCATATGGTTACACTTCATCCTAGTTTCCGGTACGACTTTTTAGCCGGACGGAGCGGAGGGTGGGGAGAGAGCCTTCCATTTTGTTGTCCTATTCTTCTACTATAGACTGTCCCTGTCTAGTAGTATAAAGGGCGGACCAGCTAGTAGGGACCGCAAGGTCTGTGAGGTCTGAGTATCTGTGTAACTCTGTAACTCTCTCTCTCTCTCTCACACACACACACACACACACACACACACACACACACACACGGATAACTTTGCATGGATAACCTGGTCCTCTGCTCGATGGGTACTTTCCATATGGGTACTTCCGTTAATTTTCAAGCATTATATTTATGGATAAAGCCGGTATCACACGAGAGCTTTTATAGTCAACATTCGATAATCAAAAAAATTCTGGCAACATTTCTGGAATATTGTGCACTGGTATCGGAAACTAGACTGATGAAACTGGAATTTAGGCAACCGAAATATTTAATATGTTGACCTCATAAGCTGCCAGACCAGTGTGGAGCATAAATGTTGAGTGAAAAACCGCTCGTGTGATACTGGCTTAAATGAATTAATGATAATTAGAGAGAAGAGTTAAAAGAGTATGGACAAAAATAAAGAGCAAAAAATATAATTAGATACAGAGAGAGAGAGAGAGAGAGAGGGAGAGAGAGAGAAAGATAGAGAAAGAGAGAGAGAGAGAGAGAGAGAGAGAGAGAGAGAGAGAGAGATAGAGAAGAGCCTACAATAGAAGGTGAGACAGAGGACACTAAATGTCCGACCCAAGATAGTGTGTGTGAACTGTCCTGAACACACACGCGCACACACACACACACACACACACACATAGTCTTGGGATGCAGCCAGCGTATTCCCACCACCAAACTCCGACTTTAAGGTGGAACTATGAACTACCACTCTCTCTCTCTCTCTCTCTCTCTCTATCTGTCTTTCTCTCTATATCAATCTCACTCTCTCTTTCTCTCTCTCTCTCTCTCTCTCTCTCTCTCTCTCTCTATCTATCTTTCTCTCTATATCAATCTCACTCATTCTCGCTCTCGCTCTCTCTCTCTCTCTCTCTCTCTCTCTCTATCTTTCTCTCTATATCAATCTCACTCATTCTCGCTCTTGCTCTCTCTCTCTCTCTCTCTCTCTCTCTCTCTCTCTCTCTCGCTCTCTTATATGTGGTTCTATGTGTATACCGTAAGTGTCCGTATGTGTATGTCTGTATACTGTACAGTAAATGTGGTTTCTTTGTAGTGTATGTGTGTGTATGTAGCGGTAGATGCTGTGTTTACCTCTGCCTGTGCAGTAGGCTATGTATGTGTGTGTGTGCTGGCTTGTTTGTTCATGTACATGTTAGTGTGTGTATTCCTACGTGTATGTTTGATCGCTGTTGAAATTAATATATGTATATTGTATATATATATATATATATATATATATATATATATATATATATATATATATATATATATATATAATTATGTATACACTGTATATATATATATATATATATATATATATATATATATATATATATATATATATATATATATAGCATTAGACGATGTTATGCAGTTTAGGAAGGAGAGTACAGAGTCAAATGAGTAAACACTTCCTCAATTGATACTCTAACTCCCAAATCGTCTTATGATAACCCGAACAAAATGTATAAGAGATATACTTGCATTAAAATAAGAAAAGAAAAAGAAATGGAACATTCACAAATTTAATGAGCACCTGTTCTTCATGCGTCGTGTTTGAAGCCCCCAATGACGCCAAGGAAGAACACGTGATAATTGTCTGTGACGTGGGCTGGTAGATAGACAGACTGTGGGCCTTCAAAGACACACCTGTTTGGTCTGGACGTAAGAGTCAAGGGGTAAAGCTTATATTATATCTTGCTGATGTAGTGAGTTACATGCAAAAATGTCTGCTTATTTGTTTTGTTACTATTATCAACTCTGCGAAGCAGAGTGGTATTGCGCACACAGATCCCTCCCTTATACTGTGCACCACCAATCAGCTTGTCTGTCGTCGTCCGTCGTCGTCGTCGTTGTCCGTTGTCGTCATCGTCGTCCGTCCGGTAACTCCTCCTAGACCGTTCGATGGATTTTCACCAAATTTCACAGGTATATACATTTGGTCAATGCGAAGGTCAGTCAAAAAGAAATATTAAATTTAAATAAAAGGTTAAGGTCAAAGGTCAAGGTTAAAAATAAGGTCAATATATCATGTGTTTTAGTTTTAACTCAAATGTCTTCATTTTCACTATGCAAGTTACTGGTAACCTCGATATCTTATTGACCAAATTTTAGATAAATATTCTAAAGGGCAAGGTCAAAGGTCAAAATAAGTTTTGACTACTAATTCTTATAACTGTTAGATTCTCACTAGGTTTACCATGAATATTCGGAATACCTAGGCCAAGGTCATACAAGAAACTATTCAATTCCATATGAAAGGTCAAGGTCACAATTCAAGGTCAAATATAAGGTCAATATGCTAATTTCTTTACTTTTCATGCAAGCTTCACAGAATTCGGTGAGATAGTTGCACTTTAAATGAAAAGGAAAATAACACATTTTGAGACATGTCATGAAGGTCAAGGTGAAGGTCAAAGGTCAAGGTCAACTATTCTGTAAGTATATATAAAACTAACTGATGGGGTTTTATGAAATTAGTCATGCTTAATTTATTTTCCTGGACAATGTCAATGGACAAAACAAAATTACTCTTACATAAAGGTCAAGGTCAAAGGTCAACTTATTCTATATATTTTTAGTTTTTATTCAAATGTCTTCATTTTCACTATACAAGTTACTGGTAACCTTGATATCGTATTGCCCAAATTTTAGAAAAAATATACTAAAGGGTAAGGTCAAAGTTCAAGGTCAAAATAGTTTTTTTACTAGAATGTCTTATACCAACTCTTAGATTCCCACTAGGCTTACCATGTATATTCGGAATACCTAGGCCAAAGTCATACAATAAACTATTCAATTCCATATGAAAGGTCAAGGTCACAGGTCAAGGTCAAACAATAGGTCAATATGCTATTTTCTTTATTTTTCATGCAAACTTCACAAAATTTGGTGAGATACTTGCACTTTAAATGAAAAGGAAAATATTAAATGTTGAGACATAAAGGTCAAAAGTCAAGGTCAACTATTCTATTAATATATATGAAACTAACTGATGGGTTTTAATGAAATTAGGCATGCTTACTTGATTTTCATGGGTAATGTCAATGCAAACAAAAATGTACTCTTACATAAAGGTCAAGGTCAAAGGTCAACTTTTAGTATTTATTAAAAAAGATTACTCAAATTTTAGAAAACTGGCTACGTTATGGCTTATTACTTAAATATACATATCAAATTTCACATAAATATTGTAATAGTTAAGGTCAGAGGTCAAGGTCAAAACAAGAGTATTTGTCATTTTCCCTAAACTCCTCCTTGACTGTTTGATGTATTGTCATCAAATTATACAGGCAAATTCAGTTGGTCAATGCGAAGACCATCCAAATATATGTATTTTATTTTTAGTCAAAGGTCAAAGGTCAAGGTCACAGTATATGATCACTATTTGTAATCAATAAGTTTGAATCCAAAGTACACCATATTCATAATGCTAGCTAATACGAACATTGCTGTTAAGCTAACTAAATCCTTGATAAGAAATTCTAAGGTCGAAGGTCAAGGTCAAAGGTCAAGGTTAAAGGTTGTCGAAATATGATTTTTACTAGTATTTTCTATTTAATGCAACATTCTCATTAGACATATGCATTTTCGGAATGCTTAGACCAAGGTCATACAAGAATAAACATAATTCCATTTGATAGATCAACGTCACAGGTCAATGTTAAATATAATGTCAATATGCTAATTTCTTTACTATTCACGTATACTTCACAAAATTAGTTGAGACAGTTGTGCTTTAAGGGAAAATTAAATTGTTAAATTTTCAGACATTATGATGGTTAAGATGAAGGTTAAAGGTCAAGGTCAACTATTCTATGATTTTTAATGAAATTTGACACTTATTTTGTTTTCCAGTGTTATAAGCAAGCAAAATTATAATCCTACATAAAGGTCAAGGTCATAAGTTAACCTTCATAAAAAATACTCAATTTTCGATTAGCTGACGACTGTTATTTGCATTTTACTTAAATAACAAATTTCAATCATATATATATATATATATATTATAATACTTAAGGTTAAAGGTCAAGGTCAAAGAACAAAAGAAGAGTGTTAATAATTTTGTCAATACACTTCCTAAACTGTTTAACCCATTGTGTACCGGTGACGTCTTTTTTATTGTATTCTAGCTATAATTAGACGATATTGTAGAGCTTATGAAGGATCTGTGGTAGTAGGAAGGGTTAATTAAGATGATTGAAAGCCTGCTAATTTTATGGAGGCCCTTCATAAACTAAATAAAATCGTCTTAATATCCAGTATGAAATGAAACCAACAGAACTGTACTGAACGGGTTACGTATCGTCACCAAATTTTGCTTGCAAATTCGGTTGGTCAATGCAACGATTATCCAAATTTTGTGTTTTTGTTATTCAAAGGTCAAGGTGAATGGTGAAGGTCGCAGATTATGGTCACTATTTCTTTCTTATAGGCTATAAATTCAAATTTGAATTACACCATATTCAAAATGCTACAAAATAGTTTACGCTGACCTAATTATAGATAAATATTCAAATAGTTAAGATTCAATTATCATAAATGTAATTATATATAATTATATACTCCCAGGCGGACATGAACCACCAACAGTCAGGACGAGTGTCCATGCTTTAATCCACTGCACACAAGTATCCTCTATCACGCCGTGGTATAGTGGATTAAAGTATGGGCACTTGTTCTGACTGTCGGTGGTTCAAGTCCGGCTGTGAGTATAAAAACATTTAATAGCTTATGTGTATTTTCAATATATATATATATATATTATATATACTGTATATAAACATATTTTACCTAAGAGAATCAATACTACTTGCAGAATTCTAGGTCGCAGAGTTGCGTATGCATTTTTTTTTTTTTTTTTTTGGTAATGTGAAAACTGCACACCTACTTTATTATCAACTCTGCGTAAGCAGAGGGGTATTGCCCCACCCGTATATTATGCACTGTTGGCCGGCCTGTCAGTCGTTGTCCGTCCGTCTGCCTGTCCTGAAACTCCTCCTATAGTCCTACAATTTTTAACAGGCAGTTTTGGGCGGTGTCGGCTCTGCGTACACTGGTGCCGGCTGTCCACTTGACCCTTTCCGTACGACAACCTTTCCAAATTACTCTCGCTACCTCCCCCGGTCACGGTCAATGTAGGGAGATCGGCTCTCTCTCTATATACTGTATGTGTGTGTAAGAATGTGTAGCCCACATGAATGCATAGATTATTATTGCTATAATAAATTATATTACTATTTATCTCTCTCTCTCACTCACCCTACACACCTCACCCCCCACCCCACACACACCACACCACTCCCCCCAGCCCATACCACTCTACCCCCCCCCCCCCCCCCACCCGGCATACACCACACTACACTTGCCCCCACTTTACTCCACACACCCACCACCCCACACCACTCTCTTTCCAACCCCCCCCACCCAGTTTTGTGGCGCTCTCGCTGTCTCTCTCTCTCATATATATATATGTATGTATGTATGTATGTACTGGTAATATATGCAAGTGTGTGGGGCGATTTGGAGCAGCTTCCATTGTGGATGGTGGCAAAGTCAGGAATGAAATGAAGTGAAAGTTTCAATTTCGTGCGCCTGGCAGCGCGCCATCACGTGATATTTGTGATGAGTTTTTTTGGCCGACCTCTGACAACGTCGCGGTACCCATGGTGCCAAGTTGTATACAATGTCCATTGTATTTACTAATAACAAGCGAATTAATTATACAAACAATAAAGCTTTTTTGTACATGTAGAAATAGCCTGAGCATTTCAAAGACTTAAGGTACTAAACCCTTGTCTAGCGGGATTTTTTGGGCTATATTGGGCATATTCAGGCCCTCCTGAATGATCAATCAAGTATCTGCATGAAAAGAAATGTATTCAGCAAAAAACTAGGCGCTAAAAGCTTCAAAATGAGACCAGAACGAGTTACGAAGCACTCGTGGTTCTCATGCAGTGGTGCCACCAACATGGGAGTTTAGCGTATAGCGGCATATTTATTCCCACTACGCTCACTACTGGTAACACTGCCGGCCTCTCGAGAACAGAGGGAGCGTGAGTCAGTGGGCGGCGGTAAGCCCTGGGTGTCGGACGTGTGGCCTGCTGCGCTCCCGGCCATTTGCACTCTATTTTAACCCTTTAAAAGCCTTAATAATGCTCCTAACTTGCTGCAAATTGGTGCCCGACTAAAGCCGGGCGCCGCTCTTTAAGGGTTAATACCAAAAATAATATATTTTCGTTGTTAGGGATTATACATGTAGCACCAATGTAAAATTAGTAACTGCTGGTAAAATTGCCTGTTTAGATCTGCTGGACTATAGACCTTTCGATGGATATTTACCAAACTTTACACGTACATTCGGTTGTTCAGTGCGATGGTCAGTATTTTTTGTTTCCGTTTATAGTCAAGGTCCTAGGTCAAAAATATGGTCAACCCCTCCCCCCCCCCCCCCCTTCACACACACACCTCCTTCCTACCCCCGTCGGGGTGGCTGGCGTAATATTGTCGTCACTGTGTCTGTACTCAGGTATCTGTGTGTCTGTTTCTATTGTGGCAGTAGTGATTATGATGGTGTTATGTATGTGTGTGTGCCCCATAGGAGCACACACACACACATAGCTACTGTGTGCACACACATCACAATATTCCTCCCCCCCTCCCCCTTAGGGGTGGCGTAGGATTGTAATCCCCATGTCTGCTTGTCTGTTGTGTGTGTGTGCTCCTACGGGGCACACACATTCTTCCATGGCAGTAGTGGTGATGATGGCGTTCTATGTGTGTGTGTAGCAGTAGCAGCAGTAGTTGTGCTGTTAGAGGTTCCTGAAGTGGTGGTGTTCGTGGTGGTTGTAGCTGTAATGGTTGTGGTGGTGGTGATGAGGGAGGGAATGAGGTGGTGGTGGTAGAGGGTGTTTTGGTGGTGGTGGTGGTGGTGATGTAAGTGGTGAAAAGATATGTAGATGTGTGGTGGCATAAGTAGATCAAATTAATGGTGGCGTAGGTAGTTGTTATAGCTGTGGAGATTGTAGTAGTAGTAGATGTAGTAGTATTAGTAGTAGTAGTAGTTGTTGTAGCTGTGGTGGTGGTGAAGGTAGTTGTGGTAGTAGTTATAGTAGTGATGGTTTTTACTGATTGTTGTAACTGTAGTTGTGAACTTGTGATGGGGGTGGGGAATGGAATGGAAGGGAAGGAGGAGGGAGGGCAAGGGAAGAGAGGAGGGAATTGAAGGGAAGGGAAGGGGGAGAAGGAAAGGGAAAGGAAGGAGGAGGGCAGGGAAACGAAGGAAGGGGAGGGGAGGGAGGAAGGGGAGGGGAGGGGAGGAGAGGGAAATGGAAGGGGAGGAATACAAAGGAATACAAAGAAGAACAAACTGCAACAGACCTATTGGTCCTTACAGGGCAGTTTGGATATCTAAAACTATTAATCTATTGACTACGAGGTAGAGAAAAGGATAGCAAAGAAGAAGGCTCCTACCCACCCACCACTCCCTCCAGCTAATGCTGGCATGGAAACAGTTGGAAAAATACCATGTACTGTATATGGAAAAACTGACACGGAATTTCGGATAGGACAGGGAGAAAATGAAGATGATTTGTAATCTAAGCTAACTCTATTACTACAATTCTGAAAGGGGACAGGTGTATGAATATCAATATACATTTCGGTATGCGTTATTCTGAAAGAAACAGTGTTAATTAGGGGTTATTTGCCAAGTGTTTATCCAGTTGGTTCTTGAATGTTTCGACAGTATTACAGTTTACAATGTTTGAGGGTAGTCTGTTCCAAATATTCACAAAACGATTGAAGAAGAAATGCTTCGCCTCGTGAGAATGAAAACGGTTGCCTATTATCTTATAAACATTGTTTCTCGTATTTGCTTGATTGATCGTGAATAATTCGCTTACATTTAGGTTGCTGAATCCCTTGAATATTTTGAACACCTCTATTAGGTCACCTCTCATTCTGCGCTTTGTTAAGCTAAACAAATTTAGTTCTTTTAAACGTTTTTCGTACGGTTTATTTCGCAATCTAGGTATCATTTTAGTTACTCTGCATTGCACCTTTTCAAGTTTATTTATGTCCTTTCTGTAGTAGGGTGACCAGAATTGCAGGCAGTATTTGAGATAGGGACACACCAATGAGTTGAATAGAGTAAGTATGTTTTTTTTCTGATTTGAATTTAAATGTTCTGCCAATGAAACCCACCAATTTATTTGCAGTTTTTATTACCTCTGTACACTGTTTACTCGGCTTCAGGTCACTTGATATTATAACTCCCAGATCCTTTTCTTTATCCGTATTTGATAGTTGAATGTTGTTCATTGAGTATTTTTTTTTTGTGTTGTTACTAGTTACTACCGATGTGTAATACTTTGCATTTCGCTATGTTGAATTTCATTTGCCATTTTTCTGCCCAGTTAACTATAGTGTCTAGGTCTCCTTGCAGTTTTTGCCAATGTACAGTTGAGGTTACTTTATTAGTAATTTTTGTATCGTCCGCAAATTTCGAAATTTTGCATTCTATTCCTTCGTCTATGTCGGTTATGTAAATAATAAAAAGAATAGGACCCAATACCGAACCCTGGGGAACGCCACTGTTTACTTTGCACCAATCAGATTCTTTACCATTTATTACAACTCGCTGTTTATGATCTGAGAGCCAATTTTCGAGCAATTTCAGAGTTTTTCCTGTTATGCCATGAGCTTTTATTTTGTCAGCTAGTCGCTTATGGGGTACGGTATCGAAAGCTTTCTGAAAATCAAGATATATTATATCAGGGGAGGTGTGGCAGAGTGGTCTTACCACTGGACTGGTAATCCAATGGACCCGGGTTCGAATCCCAATATGTCAATGGGAAGATATTATTGGGATGGAATTTGTGCTGTACCTAGTTTCAGTGCATTACCACAGCACACCGAAATGCCAAAAACATACCCTCATTGTTCCCTGATTAAATAGCATTGTATGAATATTCCCATATTCAAAATATGCTACAGGGGGGCGGGGGGGGGGGGGGGGGGAATGCCTAGTGAGTTAATTGCTCAATAGGTGGCGTTCTGAGAGTGAGGGTCCGAGTCTGGGAAACGAGACGGTGAAGCGCGGAGGCGGAGCAGCTTCAGAGATGGGATTGCTTCGGGCCGGGGTGCTTCACATGTCTCACTCCCTAGATTGGAACAAAACCTCACGGGCCTCACTGTGTTCAGCGGTTGAGTGTGCAGGCTCTCAGCCTATGCCCGAGAAGGAGTAGTTGGAACATAGCAAAAAAATATATATATAATTATATTCTATCTTCATCATATGATTTGTGAACTTCATTTAAGAAGTCGAGTAAGTTTGTTAAGCATGAACGTTTGTTTCTAAAACCATGCTGTGAATCTTTGATTATTTTATTATTTTATAGGGAAGGGGAGCGGAGGGAAGGGAAGGGGAGGGAAATGAAGGGAAGGGAAGGGTACACCTCACAGCAGCTGTCTCCTCTCTGGCCTCTCGGGGGAAATCGATGGAAAGTGAGGCCTTCCCTTCCTCTCTCTCTCTCTAGCTCTGGCTCTCTCTCTCTCTCTCTCTCTCTCTCTCTCTCTCTCTCTCTCTCTCTCTCTTTGTTTTCTACTCTATATTTACTACTTTCCTCGCATCACTCCCTCCTTCAGTCCCCTTTTTCTTTTCTCTCACATATTCACCCTTCCTTAATTCTTCCTTTCCTCTCTCCTCTCCCTCTCCCACTCTTTCTTGTCTCTTCCACGCTCCTCCTCCTCTTCCATTTTTACCTCACCCCCCCCCCCTCCCCCTCCCATCCTCTTTCTCTTTCATTGTCCCTCTTAACCACTTCCTCCTCCTCTTCCGTCTCTCATTTGTTCCTCTCTCCTTCTTATTATCCTTTGCTTTCCTCCCCTCGTCCTCGTCTGTCTCTCGGTATTCTCTCCCCCTCCCCCCTTGCCTCTTTCCGTCCCCATTTCTCTTTCTATCTTTCCTATCTCCCTCCCTTCCTTCTCCCTGTTTCTCCCCCCCCCTCTCCTTTCCCGTCATCTTCTCTCTCTCCCCTTCTCATTTTCCTTTCCTTTCCTCCCACCCTCCTCCACACTTCTCGTCTCCTCCCTACTACCTCCTTCTCCCCCCTCACCCTACTCCCCCCTTCCCCTCCCTCACCCCACCCGTAAACTTCACCCCTACACATCACCTTCACCCCACCCCTACATCACAGCCTCACCCCACCCCTACACCACACCCTCACCCCACCCCTACACTCCACCCTCTGTCCACCCCTACACTCCACCCTAGTCCCCCCTTCCTCCCCCTCCCCCCCACACCCCCTTCTCCACCCTCAACCCACCCCACCCTCACCCCACCCCTACACTCCACCCTACTCCCCCCTTCTCCACCCTCACCTCGACACCCCACCCCTACACCCACCCTCACCCCACCCCTACACCCACCCTCACCCCACCCCTACACCCCACCATCACCCCACCCTCACTGTAGAACCAGCGTCACACGAGCAACTTTTTTTTGGCGTTATTTTCTATCATGTCATCGATTCTGGCTATCATTATTTTAAGGGAGGGTTATTTTATTTGTATTATATATTGTGTTAGTATTATTGTACATATATATATATATATATATATATATATATATATATATATATATATATATATATATAGTTTGCTCCCTAGACCTATATTAAGCTTTTTTCTTCTTCTTCTATTTTGGGTGTGCAGTGTACACGGAGTATCTCTCTCCCGATAGTTGCACAAGCGTTATTGGCGTAGAAAGGTTAATTGATTAGTTAGTTATAGCTATTTGGGTTACTTGAAGTATATTACAGTACAGTACTGTACAGATGGTATCAGTCTGAAAAAAGAAAGTATTGTTTAAGTTTTTTAGTTTTTGTGTTTATCAACAAGTTGTTTGGGATTTTAGTCAAGATGAGTTTGTTGTTAGTGATTTAGGGTTAATAATGTTAGTTTGTTTAAAGTTAGATGTTAGTCAATACCGGTAGTTAGTCATAGTGGTCTTGGGCACTTTGTGGGTTATGGTTAAGTCTGAAATTGATGGTACTGTATTTGTCAGTTCGAGTCATGTACTGTACAGTACAGTACATTCTGCGATTTATATGTCTGTCAGTCTGTTTGTTACTCTTAGGTAGGTTCTTAGTGCACTGGCAATTGATTGCTTGTTGTCTGGGGGAAGGTCACCTCCACCTAAAATGTGCTCTAGAGTGAACAGACCGCCTTGTTGGCTGATTGTCTCTCTAAGGGTCGTGCGGGCGCTAAAGTGTCGGTGGCAGTGGAGTAAGTAGTGCTCTACTGTTTCTGGGGTCTGGCAAAATTGACAAGTTTCAGTGTCTGCTAGATTCATCCTATACATATGAGCTCTAAGTCGTGAATGGCCAATTCTGAGTCTACGAGCGGCTGTATCAATAGGTTTGCTTTTGTACCTGGTGTGCTCCCAGATTGACCATTATTTCTTAACAGATCCATAGCGTGTCCCTGAGACAGTTACTTTCCATTTATCTTTGAAGTCTTGCAGGATGTCCTGTTTGAGTATAGTGGTTCTATCAGATGTAGTATATGGGAGGTGGATGGTCCTTTGAAGGGAGTGCATTCCTTTGGCAAGTTTATCCACAATCTCATTATGGAGTATGTCCGAGTGTCCAGGGATCCATTGGAGACTTAAGGTGTAGCCATGGAGATGATGACGTGTAATTAGTTGGAGAATGGGATATAACAGCTCTTTGTGTTTCTTTGTTGTGTATGAAATGGATTGTATGGCACTCTTTGAATCACAACAGAGAGTATATGCACCTATTGGTAATGTACTTAAGATTTCTAGGGCTTGGTATAGTCCGTAGAGTTCTGCTGTGAAGACTGAAGTGTGTTTTGGTAGTTTCCAGCCCATTATTAGGTGAAAGTCTGGTATCCATAATGCTGTTGGTGTGGATGTGGTGTTACCTGTTGTGATGAGGGATCCGTCTGTATATATATGGATGGTATTGGAGTGGTGGGTGGTAAGTGCTTGGAGGAAATCCTGATTAAATTCACTAGGGTGGATGTTTTTCTTCCCTGATGTGGTTTCAAAGTCTGTGTATATGGCAGGTGGGGTATATTCTCAAGGTGGAACTGGCTGGGTGATGGGGTTTGCATGGCATCCAAGAAAGATTGTAGCCTTCCTATGGATGATATAAGCTTTAAAAAACACTCCCAAGACTCCCCTTCGAGGTAAAAGTTGTGCATTTTTCGGTTGAATAATGCCCCAGCCAAAGGCAGGTTCCTCCTATATCGCAGGCTCGCTATCGCTTGCCAGGAAACATTCGACACCTAAATGGCATGAAAGGCCTTACAATCGCCAAAATAATGGGGCGAATGCATTAAAATGTCAAAACTAATGGGGCTAAGCATGAGGGAGAAGGGGGTTATAAGAACATCATTAATAAACACACCTAAGGCTTTCATTTGCAACACAGTTTAGTTTTACTCCGTCCGTGTAATAATTGTGTTAAATATTTCCGAGCCTATTTGTTGTTTCCGATACTTAGTTATTATAAAAGGCATTTACATTATAGTATTAATTTCCAGAGAGAGAGAGAGAGAGCGAGAGCGAGCTATAGCGAGAGAGAGAGAGAGAGCGAGAGCGAGCTATAGCGAGAGAGAGAGAGAGGGCAAGAGATAGAGCGAGCAAGAGAGAGAGAACGAGAGTGAGCTATAGCGAGAGAGAGAGCGAGAGAGAGAGAGCTACAGACTGACTCTTAAAACACATCATTCCCCCCTAGGCTACCCAACCAACCAACCTTCCATCCTTCCCTTACAACCAAACCCTGAGACTTTATTCTTCGGTCTACGAGGAGTCAGCGCTGGGGGCGGGGACAAGTTGGATATGCGTAAAGTTGCGTTGGTGGAGAGAGAGAGAGAGAGTGTGTGTGAGTGAGAGAGAGAGAGAGAGGTACAATGTGTGTGTGTGGAGTGGAGTATTGTGTGTTTGGGTACAGACTACAGAGTGTGTCCTTGCTTGTGTGTGTGTGTTAGTGTGTATGTGTGTTTACGTGTGTATGCGCGCGCACCCGTTACCAACAATACCGTTCAACTCAAAGATTTTGTTATAAGTAATCATAAGTAATATTTACTGACAATCTTTATTAAATATATCACTTACACTCACACTGACATGTGTACTATTTCATGATTACATTTCTCTGAAACTATTCTGCACAATAACTATTAACAACCTCCAAAGGAAAAACAAATCTAGATAAAACAATGGCCTTATGTGACGTATTATCTCATTCTTTTGCGTGCATTTTTTCATATTGAGGATAAAGCCGGAGTCACACGAGCCCTTTTTCGAGCAATTTTTACAGGCAATTATGGTCTGGAAGCCTCAAAATTTACACTTCATCAGAATTCAGCCTTTTAACATAATCTACCTTTAGTCTAGTTACCGATACCAGTGCGAAAAAGTCCCGAAAGAATACGAGAAAAAACTTGCTCATGGAAAATTGCCGGAAAAAGTGCTCGTGTGACAGCGGCTTTAGGCTATCTTTTTAACCTCATCTATATAAAATATCGCTTTATTGACCACTTGCGAGTTTCAGGCTATAATGAAGTTGGACCCATAAACTTCGAAATAAAACATAAATGCGATAATAATTGAGTTTTTTGATGAATAGAAAGTATGTTAAATTTGGCTTTATGGTATTTATAGATGTACTACGACCGTATATTAGTTGTTAATAGATGTACTACGACCGTATATTAGTTGTTAATAGATGTACTACGACCGTATATTAGTTGTTAATAGATTTACTACGACC
Source organism: Paralithodes platypus (assembly GCA_032716605.1). Classification (NCBI taxonomy): domain Eukaryota; kingdom Metazoa; phylum Arthropoda; class Malacostraca; order Decapoda; family Lithodidae; genus Paralithodes; species Paralithodes platypus. Next base: position 2,353,601 of record CM064531.1, read on the forward strand.
GTATATTAGTTGTTAATAGATGTACTACGACCGTATATTAGTTGTTAATAGATGTACTACGACCGTATATTAGTTGTAATAGATGTACTACGACCGTATATTAGTTGTTAATAGATGTACTACGACCGTATATTAGTTGTTAATAGATGTACTACGACCGTATATTAGTTGTTTATAGATGTACTACGTCCGTATATTAGTTGTTTATAGATGTACTACGACCGTATATTAGTTGTTAATAGATGTACTACGACCGTATATTAGTTGTTAATAGATGCACTACGACCGTATATTAGTTGTTGATAGATGTACTACGACCGTATATTAGTTGTTAATAGATGTACTACGACCGTATATTAGTTGTTAATAGATTTACTATGACCGTATATTAGTTGTTAATAGATGTACTACGACCGTATATTAGTTGTTAATAGATGTACTACGACCGTATATTAGTTGTTAATAGATGTACTACGACCGTATATTAGTTGTTTATAGATGTACTACTACGACCGTATATTAGTTGTTATAGATGTACTACGACCGTATATTAGTTGTTAATAGATGTACTACGACCGTATATTAGTTGTTAATAGATGTACTACGACCGTATATTAGTTGTTTATAGATGTACTACGTCCGTATATTAGTTGTTTATAGATGTACTACGACCGTATATTAGTTGTTAATAGATGTACTACGACCGTATATTAGTTGTTAATAGATGCACTACGACCGTATATTAGTTGTTAATAGATGTACTACGACCGTATATTAGTTGTTAATAGATGTACTACGACCGTATATTAGTTGTTAATAGATTTACTATGACCGTACGACCGGATATTAGTTGTTAATAGATGTACTACGACCGTATATTAGTTGTTAATAGATGTACTACGACCGTATATTAGTTGTTAATAGATGTACTACGACCGTATATTAGTTGTTAATAGATGTACTACGACCGTATATTAGTTGTTAATAGATGTACTACGACCGTATATTAGTTGTTAATAGATGTACTACGACCGTATATTAGTTGTTATAGATGTACTACGTCGTATATTAGTTGTTAATAGATGTACTACGACCGTATATTAGTTGTTAATAGATGTACTACGACCGTATATTAGTTGTTAATAGATGCACTACGACCGTATATTAGTTGTTAATAGATGTACTACGACCGTATATTAGTTGTTAATAGATGTACTACGACCGTATATTAGTTGTTTATAGATGTACTACGACCGTATATTAGTTGTTAATAGATGTACTACGACCGTATATTAGTTGTTAATAGATGTACTACGTCCGGATATTAGTTGTTAATAGATGTACTACGACCGTATATTAGTTGTTAGCAGATGTACTACGACCGTATATTAGTTGTTAATAGATGTACTACGACCGTATAATAGTTGTTTATAGATGTACTACGACCGTATATTAGTTGTTAATAGATGTACTACGACCGTATATTAGTTTATAGATGTACTACGACCGTATATTAGTTGTTTATAGATGTACTACGACCGTATATTAGTTGTTTATAGATGTACTACGTCCGTATATTAGTTGTTAATAGATGTACTACGTCCGTATATTAGTTGTTTATAGATGTACTACGACCGTATATTAGTTGTTAATAGATGTACTACGTCCGTATATTAGTTGTTTATAGATGTACTACGACCGTATATTAGTTGTTTATAGATGTACTACGACCGTATATTAGTTGTTTATAGATGTACTACGACCGTATATTAGTTGTTAATAGATGTACTACGACCGTATATTAGTTGTTTATAGATGTACTACGACCGTATATTAGTTGTTAATAGATGTACTACGACCGTATATTAGTTGTTAATAGATGTACTACGACCGTATGTTAGTTGTTAATAGATGAACTACGACCGTATATTAGTTGTTAATAGATTTACTACTACCGTATATTAGTTGTTTATAGATGTACTACGACCGTATATTAGTTGTTAATAGATGTACTACGACCGTATATTAGTTGTTAATAGATTTACTACGACCGTATATTAGTTGTTAATAGATGTACTACGACCGTATATTAGTTGTTTATAGATGTACTACGTCCGTATATTAGTTGTTTATAGATGTACTACGACCGTATATTAGTTGTTAATAGATGTACTACGACCGTATATTAGTTGTTAATAGATGTACTACGACCGTATATTAGTTGTTAATAGATGCACTACGACCGTATATTAGTTGTTAATAGATGTACTACGACCGTATATTAGTTGTTAATAGATGTACTACGACCGTATATTAGTTGTTTATAGATGTACTACGACCGTATATTAGTTGTTTATAGATGTACTACGACCGTATATTAGTTGTTAATAGATGTACTACGACCGTATATTAGTTGTGTACTACGACCGTATATTAGTTGTTAATAGATGTACTACGTCCGGATATTAGTTGTTAATAGATGTACTACGACCGTATATTAGTTGTTAGTAGATGTACTACGACCGTATATTAGTTGTTAATAGATGTACTACGACCGTATATTAGTTGTTTATAGATGTACTACGACCGTATATTAGTTGTTAATAGATGTACTACGACCGTATATTAGTTGTTTATAGATGTACTACGACCGTATATTAGTTGTTAATAGATGTACTACGACCGTATATTAGTTTATAGATGTACTACGACCGTATATTAGTTGTTTATAGATGTACTACGACCGTATATTAGTTGTTTATAGATGTACTACGACCGTATATTAGTTGTTAATAGATGTACTACGACCGTATATTAGTTGTTTATAGATGTACTACGACCGTATATTAGTTGTTAATAGATGTACTACGTCCGTATATTAGTTGTTTATAGATGTACTACGACCGTATATTAGTTGTTTATAGATGTACTACGACCGTATATTAGTTGTTTATAGATGTACTACGACCGTATATTAGTTGTTAATAGATGTACTACGACCGTATATTAGTTGTTTATAGATGTACTACGACCGTATATTAGTTTGGTTATATATATATATGTTATAAATGTACTACGACCGTATATTAGTTATTAATAGATGTACTACGACCGTATATTAGTTGTTTATAGATGTACTACGACCGTATATTAGTTGTTAATAGATGTACTACGTCCGTATATTAGTTGTTAATAGATGTGCTACGACCGTATGTTAGTTGTTAATAGATGTACTACGACCGTATATTAGTTGTTAATAGATTTACTACTACCGTATATTAGTTGTTTATAGATGTACTACGACCGTATATTAGTTGTTAATAGATGTACTACGACCGTATATTAGTTGTTAATAGATTTACTACGACCGTATGTTAGTTGTTAATAGATGTACTACGACCGTATATTAGTTGTTTATAGATGTACTACAACCGTATATTAGTTGTTTATAGATATACTACGACCGTATATTAGTTGTTAATAGATGTACTACGACCGTATATTAGTTGTTAATAGATGTACTACGACCGTATATTAGTTGTTAATAGATGTACTACGACCGTATATTAGTTGTTTATAGATGTACTACAACCGTATATTAGTTGTTAATAGAGGTACTATGACCGTATATTAGTTGTTAATAGATGTACTACGGCCGTATATTAGTTGTTAATAGATGTACTACGACCGTATATTAGTTGTTTATAGATGTACTACGACCGTATATTAGTTGTTAATAGATGTACTACGACCGTATATTAGTTGTTAATAGATGTACTACGACCGTATATTAGTTGTTTATAGATGTACTACGACCATATATTAGTTGTTAATAGATGTACTACGACCGTATATTAGATGTTTATAGATGTACTACTACCGTATACTAGTTGTTTATAGATGTACTACGACTGTATATTAGTTGTTAATAGATGTACTACGACCGTATATTAGTTGTTAATAGATTTACTACGACCGACCGTATATTAGTTGTTAATAGATGTACTACGACCGTATATTAGTTGTTTATAGATGTACTACGACCGTATATTAGTTGTTAATAGATGTACTACGACCGTATATTAGTTGTTTATAGATGTACTACGACCGTATATTAGTTGTTTATAGATGTACTACGACCGTATATTAGTTGTTTATAGATGTACTACGACCGTATATTAGTTGTTTATAGATGTACTACGACCGTATATTAGTTGTTTATAGATGTACTACGACCGTATATTAGTTGTTAATAGATGTACTACGACCGTATATTAGTTGTTTATAGATGTACTACGACCGTATATTAGTTGTTAATAGATGTACTACGACCGTATATTAGTTGTTAATAGATGTACTACGACCGTATATTAGTTTGGTTATATATATATATGTTATAAATGTACTACGACCGTATATTAGTTGTTTTAATAGATGTACTACGACCGTATATTAGTTGTTAATAGATGTACTACGTCCGTATATTAGTTGTTTAATAGATGTACTACGACCGTATATTAGTTGTTAATAGATGTACTACGACCGTATATTAGTTGTTTATAGATGTACTACGACCGTATATAGTTGTAGATGTACTACGACCGTATATTAGTTGTTAATAGATGTACTACGACCATATTAGTTGTTAATAGATGTACTACGAGACCGTATATTAGTTGTTAATAGATGTACTACGACCGTATATTAGTTGTTAATAGATGTACTACGACCGTATATTAGTTGTTAATAGATTTACTACGACCGTATATTAGTTGTTTGTAGATGTACTACGACCGTATATTAGTTGTTTATAGATGTACTACGACCGTATATTAGTTGTTAATAGATGTACTACGACCATATATTAGTTGTTAATAGATGTACTACGTCCGTATATTAGTTGTTTATAGATGTACTACGACCGTATATTAGTTGTTTATAGATGTACTACGACCGTATATTAGTTGTTAATAGATGTACGACGGCCGTATATTAGTTGTTAATAGATGTACTACGACCGTATATTAGTTGTTAATAGATGTACTACGACCGTATATTAGTTGTTAATAGATGTACTACGACCGTATATTAGTTGTTAATAGATGTACTACGACCGTATATTAGTTGTTTATAGATGTACTACGACCGTATATTAGTTGTTTATAGATGTACTACGACCGTATATTAGGTGTTAATAGATGTACTACGACCGTATATTAGTTGTTAATAGATGTACTACGACCGTATATTAGTTGTTAATAGATGTACTACGACCGTATATTAGTTGTTTATAGATGTATACTACGACCGTATATTAGTTGTTTATAGATGTACTACGTCCGTATATTAGTTGTTTATAGATGTACTACGACAGATGTACTACGACCGTATATTAGTTGTTAATAGATGTACTACGACCGTATATTAGTTGTTATAAATGTACTACGACCGTATATTAGTTGTTAATAGATGTACTACGACCGTATATTAGTTGTTAATAGATGTACTACGTCCGTATATTAGTTGTTTATAGATGTACTACGACCGTATATTAGTTTGGTTATATATATATATGTTATAAATGTACTACGACCGTATATTAGTTGTTAATAGATGTACGACGGCCGTATATTAGTTGTTAATAGATGTACTACGACCGTATATTAGTTGTTAATAGATGTACTACGACCGTATATTAGTTGTTTATAGATGTACTACGACCGTATATTAGTTGTTTTAATAGATGTACTACGACCGTATATTAGTTGTTAATAGATGTACTACGACCGTATATTAGTTGTTTATAGATGTACTACGACCGTATATTAGTTGTTAATAGATGTGTACTACGACCGTATATTAGTTGTTAATAGATGTACTACGACCGTATATTAGTTGTTAATAGATGTACTACAACCGTATATTAGTTGTTTATAGATGTACTACGACCGTATTAGTTGTGTTAATAGATGTACTACGACCGTATATTAGTTGTTAATAGATGTACTACGACCGTATATTAGTTGTTAATAGATGTACTACGACCTATATTAGTTGTTAATAGATGTACTACGACCGTATATTAGTTTGTTAATAGATTTACTACGACCGTATATTAGTTGTTTAATAGATGTACTACGACCGTATATTAGTTGTTTATAGATGTACTACGACCGTATATTAGTTGTTATAGATGTACTACGACCGTATATTAGTTGTTAATAGATGTACTACGACCGTATATTAGTTGTTAATAGATGTACTACGACCGTATATTAGTTTGTTAATAGATGTACTACGACCGTATATTAGTTGTTAATAGATGTATTATGACCGTATATTAGTTGTTAATAGATGTACTACGACCGTATATTAGTTGTTTATAGATGTACTACGACCGTATATTAGTTGTTTAATAGATGTACTACGACCGTATATTAGTTGTTAATAGATGTACTACGACCGTATATTAGTTGTTAATAGATGTACTACGACCGTATATTAGTTGTTAATAGATGTACTACACCCGTATATTAGTTGTTAATAGATGTACTGCGACCGAATATTAGTTTGGTTATATATATATATGTTATAAATGTACTACGACCGTATATTAGTTGTTAATAGATTTACTACGACCGTATATTAGTTGTTAATAGATGTACTACGACCGATATTAGTTGTTAATAGATGTACTACGACCGTATATTAGTTGTTAATAGATGTACTACGACCGTATATTAGTTTATAAATGTACTACGACCGTATATTAGTTGTTTATAGATGTACTACGACCGTATATTAGTTGTTAATAGATGTACTACGACCGTATATTAGTTGTTTATAGATGTACTACGACCGTATATTAGTTGTTTATAGATGTACTACGACCGTATATTAGTTGTTAATAGATGTACTACGACCGTATATTAGTTGTTAATAGATGTACTACGACCGTATATTAGTTGTTTATAGATGTACTATGACCGTATATTAGTTGTAATAGATGTACTACGACCGTATATTAGTTGTAATATAGTTGTTTATAGTGTTTTAATAGATGTACTACGACCGTATATTAGTTGTATAGATGTACTACGACCGTTATTAGTTGTTAATAGATGTACTACGACCGTATATTAGTTGTTAATAGATGTACTACGACCGTATATTAGTTGTTTATAGATGTACTACGACCGTATATTAGTTGTTAATAGATGTACTACGACCGTATATTAGTTGTTTATAGATGTACTACGACCGTATATTAGTTGTTTATAGATGTACTACGACCGTATATTAGTTGTTAATAGATGTACTACGACCGTATATTAATGTTTATAGATGTACTACGACCGTATATTAGTTGTTAATAGATGTACTACGACCGTATATTAGTTGTTTAATAGATGTACTACGACCGTATATTAGTTGTTAATAGATGTACTACGACCGTATATTAGTTGTTAATAGATGTACTACGACCGTATATTAGTTGTTAATAGATGTACTACGACCGTATATTAGTTGTTTATAGATGTACTACGACCGTATATTAGTTGTTAATAGATGTACTACGACCGTATATTAGTTGTTTATAGATGTACTACGACCGTATATTAGTTGTTAATAGATGTACTACGACCGTATATTAGTTGTTTATAGATGTACTACGACCGTATATTAGTTGTTAATAGATGTACTACGACCGTATATTAGTTGTTTAATAGATGTACTACGACCGTTATTAGTTGTTAATAGATGTACTACGACCGTATATTAGTTGTTAATAGATGTACTACGACCGTATATTAGTTGTTTATAGATGTACTACGACCGTATATTAGTTGTTTATAGATGTACTACGACCGTATATTAGTTGTTAATAGATGTACTACGACCGTATATTAGTTGTTGTTAATAGATGTACTACGACCGTATATTAGTTGTTAATAGATGTACTACGACCGTATTATTAGTTGTTATAGATGTACTACGACCGGATATTAGTTGTTATAGATGTACTACGACCGACGTATATTAGTTGTTAATAGATGTACTACGACCGTATATTAGTTGTTAATAGATGTACTACGACCGTATATTAGTTGTTTAATAGATGTACTACGACCGTATATTAGTTGTTTATAGATGTACTACGACCGTATATTAGTTGTTTATAGATGTACTACGACCGTATATTAGTTGTTTATAGATGTACTACGACCGTATATTAGTTGTTTATAGATGTACTACGACCGTATATTAGTTATTTATAGATGTACTACGACCGTATATTAGTTGTTAATAGATGTACTACGACCGTATATTAGTTGTTTATAGATGTACTACGACCGTATATTAGTTGTTAATAGATGTACTACGACCGTATATTAGTTGTTAATAGATGTACTACGACCGTATATTAGTTGTTTATAGATGTACTACGACCTTATATTAGTTGTTAATAGATGTACTACGTCCGTATATTAGTTGTTAATAGATGTACTACGACCGTATATTAGTTGTTAATAGATGTACTACGTCCGTATATTAGTTGTTAATAGATTTACTACGACCGTATATTAGTTGTTAATAGATGTACTACGACCGTATATTAGTTGGTAATAGATGTACTACGACCGTATATTAGTTGTTAATAGATGTACTACGACCGTATATTAGTTGTTAATAGATTTACTACGACCGTATATTAGTTGTTTGTAGATGTACTACGACCGTATATTAGTTGTTTATAGATGTACTACGACCGTATATTAGTTGTTAATAGATGTACTACGACCATATATTAGTTGTTAATAGATGTACTACGTCCGTATATTAGTTGTTTATAGATGTACTACGACCGTATATTAGTTGTTTATAGATGTACTACGACCGTATATTAGTTGTTAATAGATGTACTACGACGGCCGTATATTAGTTGTTAATAAATGTACTACGACCGTATATTAGTTTGGTTATATATATATATGTTATAAATGTACTACGACCGTATATTAGTTGTTAATAGATGTACTACGACCGTATATTAGTTGTTAATAGATGTACTACGACCGTATATTAGTTGTTTATAGATGTACTACGACCGTATATTAGTTGTTTATAGATGTACTACGACCGTATATTAGGTGTTAATAGATGTACTACGACCGTATATTAGTTGTTAATAGATGTACTACGACCGTATATTAGTTGTTAATAGATGTACTACGTCCGTATATTAGTTGTTTATAGATGTACTACGACCGTATATTAGTTGTTTATAGATGTACTACGTCCGTATATTAGTTGTTTATAGATGTACTACGACTGTATATTAGTTGTTAATAGATATACTACGACCGTATATTAGTTGTTAATAGATGTACTACGACCGTATATTAGTTGTTAATAGATGTACTACGACCGTATATTAGTTGTTAATAGATGTACTACGTCCGTATATTAGTTGTTTATAGATGTACTACGACCGTATATTAGTTGTTTATAGATGTTCTACGACCGTATATTAGTTGTTAATAGATGTACGACGGCCGTATATTAGTTGTTAATAGATGTACTATGACCGTATATTAGTTGTTAATAGATGTACTACGACCGTATATTAGTTGTTTATAGATGTACTACGACCGTATATTACTTGTTTGTAGATGTACTACGACCGTATATTAGTTGTTAATAGATGTACTACGACCGTATATTAGTTGTTTATAGATGTACTACGACCGTATATTAGTTGTTTATAGATGTACTACGACCGTATATTAGTTGTTAATAGATGTACTACGACCGTATATTAGTTGTTAATAGATGTACTACGACCGTATATTAGTTGTTTATAGATGTACTATGACCGTATATTAGTTGTTAATAGATGTATTATGACCGTATATTAGTTGTTAATAGATGTACTACGACCGTATATTAGTTGTTTATAGATGTACTACGACCTTATATTAGTTGTTAATAGATTTACTACGACCGTATATTAGTTGTTAATAGATTTACTACGACCGACCGTATATTAGTTGTTTATAGATGTACTACGTCCGTATATTAGTTGTTTATAGATGTACTACGACCGTATATTAGTTGTTAATAGATGTACTACGACCGTATATTAGTTGTAAATGCACTACGACCGTATATTAGTTGTTAATAGATGCACTACGACCGTATATTAGTTGTTAATACATGTACTACGACCGTATATTAGTTGTTAATAGATGTGCTACGACCGTATATTAGTTGTTTATAGATGTACTACGACCGTATATTAGTTGTTAATAGATGTACTACGACCGTATATTAGTTGTTAATAGATGTACTACGTCCGGATATTAGTTGTTAATAGATGTACTACGACCGTATATTAGTTGTTAATAGATGTACTACGACCGTATATTAGTTGTTAATAGATGTACTACGACCGTATAATAGTTGTTTATAGATGTACTACGACCGTATATTAGTTGTTAATAGATGTACTACGACCGTATATTAGTTGTTTATAGATGTACTACGACCGTATATTAGTTGTTTATAGATGTACTACGACCGTATATTAGTTGTTTATAGATGTACTACGTCCGTATATTAGTTGTTAATAGATGTACTACGTCTGTATATTAGTTGTTTATAGATGTACTACGACCGTATATTAGTTGTTAATAGATGTACTACGTCCGTATATTAGTTGTTTATAGATGTACTACGACCGTATATTAGTTGTTTATAGATGTACTACGACCGTATATTAGTTGTTTATAGATGTACTACGACCGTATATTAGTTGTTAATAGATGTACTACGACCGTATATTAGTTGTTTATAGATGTACTACGACCGTATATTAGTTGTTAATAGATGTACTACGACCGTATATTAGTTGTTTATAGATGTACTACGACCGTATATTAGTTGTTAATAGATGTACTACGTCCGTATATTAGTTGTTAATAGATGTACTACGACCGTATGTTAGTTGTTAATAGATGTACTACGACCGTATATTAGTTGTTAATAGATTTACTACGACCGTATATTAGTTGTTTATAGATGTACTACGACCATATATTAGTTGTTAATAGATGTACTACGACCGTATATTAGTTGTTAATAGATTTACTACGACCGTATATTAGTTGTTAATAGATGTACTACGACCGTATATTAGTTGTTATAGATGTACTACGACCGTATATTAGTTGTTAATAGATGTACTACGACCGTATATTAGTTGTTAATAGATGTACTACGACCGTATATTAGTTGTTTATAGATGTACTACGACCGTATATTAGTTGTTTATAGATGTACTACGACCGTATATTAGTTGTTAATAGATGTACTACGACCGTATATTAGTTGTTAATAGATGTACTACGACCGTATATTAGTTGTTAATAGATGTACTACGACCGTATATTAGTTGTTAATAGATGTACTACGACCGTATATTAGTTGTTAATAGATGTACTACGACCGTATATTAGTTGTTAATATATGTACTACGACCATATATTAGTTGTTTATAGATGTACTACGACGTATATTAGTTGTTAATAGATGTACTACGACCGTATATTAGTTGTTAATAGATGTACTACGACCGTATATTAGTTGTTAATAGATGTACTACGACCGTATATTAGTTGTTTATAGATGTACTACGACCGTATATTAGTTGTTTATAGATGTACTACGTCCGTATATTAGTTGTTTATAGATGTACTACGACCGTATATTAGTTGTTAATAGATATACTACGACCGTATATTAGTTGTTAATAGATGTACTACGACCGTATATTAGTTGTTAATAGATGTACTACGACCGTATATTAGTTGTTAATAGATGTACTACGTCCGTATATTAGTTGTTTATAGATGTACTACGACCGTATATTAGTTGTTAATAGATGTACTACGACCGTATATTAGTTGTTAATAGATGTACGCCGTATATTAGTTGTTTATAGATGTACTATGACCGTATATTAGTTGTTAATAGATGTACTACGACCGTATATTAGTTGTTTATAGATGTACTATGACCGTATATTAGTTGTAATAGATGTACTACGACCGTATATTAGTTGTTAATAGATGTACTACGACCGTATATTAGTTGTTTATAGATGTACTACGACCGTATATTAGTTGTTTATAGATGTACTACGACCGTATATTAGTTGTTAATAGATGTACTACGACCGTATATTAGTTGTTAATAGATGTACTACGACCGTATATTAGTTGTTTATAGATGTACTACGACCGTATATTAGTTGTTAATAGATGTACTACGACCGTATATTAGTTGTTAATAGATGTACTATGACCGTATATTAGTTGTAATAGATGTACTACGACCTTATATTAGTTGTTAATAGATTTACTACGACCGTATATTAGTTGTTAATAGATTTACTACGACCGACCGTATATTAGTTGTTTATAGATGTACTACGTCCGTATATTAGTTGTTTATAGATGTACTACGACCGTATATTAGTTGTTAATAGATGTACTACGACCGTATATTAGTTGTTAATAGATGTACTACGACCGTATATTAGTTGTTAATAGATGTACTACGACCGTATATTAGTTGTTAATAGATGTACTACGACCGTATATTAGTTGTTTATAGATGTACTACGACCGTATATTAGTTGTTTATAGATGTACTACGACCGTATATTAGTTGTTAATAGATGTACTACGACCGTATATTAGTTGTAATAGATGTACTACGACCGTATATTAGTTGTTAATAGATGTACTACGACCGTATATTAGTTGTTTATAGATGTACTACGACCGTATATTAGTTGTTAATAGATGTACTACGACCGTATATTAGTTGTTAATAGATGTACTACGACCGTATATTAGTTGTTAATAGATGTACTACGACCGTATATTAGTTGTTTATAGATGTACTACGACCGTATATTAGTTGTTAATAGATGTACTACGACCGTATATTAGTTGTTTATAGATGTACTACGACCGTATATTAGTTGTTAATAGATGTACTACGTCCGTATTAGTTGTTAATAGATGTACTACGACCGTATATTAGTTGTTAATAGATGTACTACGACCGTATATTAGTTGTTAATAGATTTACTACGACCGTATATTAGTTGTTTATAGATGTACTACGACCGTATATTAGTTGTTAATAGATGTACTACGACCGTATATTAGTTGTTAATAGATGTACTACGACCGTATATTAGTTGTTAATAGATGTACTACGACCGTATTAGTTGTTAATAGATGTACTACGACGTATATTAGTTGTTTATAGATGTACTACGACCGTATATTATTGTTAATAGATGTACTACGACCGTATATTAGTTGTTATAAATGTACTACGACCGTATATTAGTTTGGTTATATATATATATGTTATAAATGTACTACGACCGTATATTAGTTTGGTTATATATATATATGTTATAAATGTACTACGACCGTATATTAGTTGTTAATAGATGTACTACGACCGTATATTAGTTGTTTATAGTACTACGACCGTATATTAGTTGTTAATAGATGTACTACGACCGTATATTAGTTGTTAATAGATGTACTACGACCGTATATTAGTTGTTAATAGATGTACTACGACCGTATATTAGTTTGGTTATATATATATATGTTATAAATGTACTACGACCGTATATTAGTTGTTAATAGATGTACTACGACCGTATATTAGTTGTTAATAGATGTACTACGACCGTATATTAGTTGTTAATAGATGTACTACGACCGTATATTAGTTGTTTATAGATGTACTACGACCGTATATTAGTTGTTAATAGATGTACTACGACCGTATATTAGTTGTTAATAGATGTACTACACCCGTATATTAGTTGTTAATAGATGCACTACGACCGTATATTAGTTTGGTTATATACAGTATATATATGTTATAAATGTACTACGACCGTATATTAGTTGTTAATAGATGTACTACGTCCGTATATTAGTTGTTTATAGATGTACTACGACCGTATATTAGTTGTTAATAGATGTACTACGACCGTTATTAGTTGTTAATAGATGTACTACGACCGTATATTAGTTTGGTTATATATATATATGTTATAAATGTACTACGACCGTATATTAGTTGTTTAATAGATGTACTCCGACCGTATATTAGTTGTTAATAGATTTACAACGTCCGTATATTAGTTGTTAATAGAATTACTACGACCGTATATTAGTTGTTAATAGATGTACTACGACCGTATATTAGTTGTTAATAGATGTACTACGACCGTATATTAGTTGTTAATAGATGTACTACTACGACCGTATATTAGTTGTTAATAGATGTTAACTACGACCGTATATTAGTTGTTAATAGATGTACTACGACGTATATTAGTTGTTAATAGATGTACTACGACCGTAATTAGTTGTTAATAGATGTACTACGACCGTATATTAGTGTTTATAGATGTACTACGGAGTATTAGTTGTTATAGATGTACTACGACCGTTTATTAGTTGTTAATAGATGTACTACGACCGTATATTAGTTGTTAATAGATGTACTACGACCGTATATTAGTTGTTAATAGATGTACTACGACCGTATATTAGTTGTTAATAGATGTACTACGACCGTATATTAGTTGTTAATAGATGTACTACGACCGTATATTAGTTGTTAATAGATGTACTACGACCGTATATTAGTTGTTTATAGATGTACTACGACCGTATATTAGTTGTTAATAGATGTACTACGACCGTATATTAGTTGTTAATAGATGTACTACGACCGTATATTAGTTGTTAATAGATGTACTACGACCGTATATTAGTTGTTAATAGATGTACTACGACCGTATATTAGTTGTTTATAGATGTACTACGACCGTATATTAGTTGTTAATAGATGTACTACGACCGTATATTAGTTGTTTATAGATGTACTACGACCGTATATTAGTTGTTTAATAGATGTACTACGACCGTATATTAGTTGTTTAATAGATGTACTACGACCGTATATTAGTTGTTAATAGATGTACTACGACCGTATATTAGTTGTTATAGATGTACTACGACCGTATATTAGTTGTTTATAGATGTACTACGAGACCGTATATTAGTTGTTAATAGATGTACTACGACCGTATATTAGTTGTTTATAGATGTACTACGACCGTATATTAGTTGTTAATAGATGTACTACGACCGTATATTAGTTGTTTATAGATGTACTACGACCGTATATTAGTTGTTAATAGATGTACTACGACCGTATATTAGTTGTTTATAGATGTACTACGACCGTATATTAGTTGTTAATAGATGTACTACGACCGTATATTAGTTGTTAATAGATGTACTACGACCGTATATTAGTTGTTAATAGATGTACTACGACCGTATATTAGTTGTTAATAGATGTACTACGACCGTATATTAGTTGTTTATAGATGTACTACGACCGTATATTAGTTGTTAATAGATGTACTACGACCGTATATTAGTTGTTAATAGATGTACTACGACCGTATATTAGTTGTTTATAGATGTACTACGACCGTATATTAGTTGTTAATAGATGTACTACGACCGTATATTAGTTGTTTATAGATGTACTACGACCGTATATTAGTTGTTAATAGATGTACTACGACCGTATATTAGTTGTTTATAGATGTACTACGACCGTATATTAGTTGTTTATAGATGTACTACGACCGTATATTAGTTGTTAATAGATGTACTACGACCGTATATTAGTTGTTAATAGATGTACTACGACCGTATATTAGTTGTTTATAGATGTACTACGACCGTATATTAGTTGTTTATAGATGTACTACGACCGTATATTAGTTGTTTATAGATGTACTACGACCGTATATTAGTTGTTTATAGATGTACTACGACCGTATATTAGTTGTTAATAGATGTACTACTACGACCGTATATTAGTTGTTTAATAGATGTACTACGACCGTATATTAGTTGTTAATAGATGTACTACGACCGTATATTAGTTGTTTATAGATGTACTACGACCGTATATTAGTTGTTTATAGATGTACTACGACCGTATATTAGTTGTTTATAGATGTACTACGACCGTATATTAGTTGTTAATAGATGTACTACGACCGTATATTAGTTGTTAATAGATGTACTACGACCGTATATAAGTTGTTTAATAGATGTACTACGACCGTATATTAGTTGTTAATAGATGTACTACGACCGTATATTAGTTGTTATAGATGTACTACGACCGTATATTAGTTGTTTTAGATGTACTACGACCGTATATTAGTTGTTAATAGATGTACGACGACCGTATATTAGTTGTTTAATAAGTACTACGACCGTATATTAGTTGTTAATAGATGCACTACGACCGTATATTAGTTGTTAATAGATGTACTACGACCGTATATTAGTTGTAAATGCACTACGACCGTATATTAGTTGTAAATGCACTACGACCGTATATTAGTTGTAAATGCACTACGACCGTATATTAGTTGTAAATGCACTACGACCGTATATTAGTTGTAAATGCACTACGACCGTATATTAGTTGTTTATAGATGTACTACGACCGTATATTAGTTGTTTATAGATGTACTACGACCGTATATTAGTTGTTTATAGATGTACTACGACCGTATATTAGTTGTTAATTCTGCTAAATATCGATGTCTATACCTCTAACTTCCTTATAGCCTGAAACTCGCAAGTGGTCAATTGAGTTAAGGGGAGATTTCCACTTGGGGGATTTTTTTCTGAACTCCTTTCTCCTGCAGGTTTAGCCCCATTGATTTTAAGATTTTAAGACGTTCGCCCCATTCGTTTGGCGATTTTAAGAACTTTCGCCCCATTTCTGTCAATTTTAAGACATTTCGTGCCATTTAGGGGTCGATTTTTTCCTGGCGAGCGATAGCGAGCCTGTAATTTAAGAGGAACCGGCCTTTGGCCGAGACATTTTTTTACCGAAAAATGTACAAATTTATCTTGAAAGGGGGTCTAGAGGGTGTAATTTTAAGCTTGATGGAGGTCTAGGGAACAACCTAGAAACCTCCCCATAACCTTGCCGCTTCTGCATTCCCATTAGAATGAGACCAAGATCCCTTTGACAATACTGGCAGCTTAGAATCTCAATCACCGCCATTGGTTCTGTAGAGATAGCCTTAAGGGGAGGCACTTGTTCTTTCGGGACCTCCTTCTCCTTCATATTTATCCCTATTAGTTTTGAGATTTTAAGACGTTCGCCCCATTAGTTTGGTGTTTTTCAAACCTTATGTCCCATTTCTTTTCCAATATTAAGACCTTGCGTGCCATTTAGCTGTCAATTTTTTTCCTGGCGAGCGAAAGCGAACCTGTATTTTAAGAGGAATCGGCCTTTGGCCGAGACATTTTTCTACTGAAAAATGTACAAATATATATCGAAGGGGGGTCTTGGAGTTTTTTTAAAAAGTTTGATAGAGGTTTAGAGAGCAAACTAAACCCCTTCCTTAAACCATCGAGCCGAACCAGTAAATTATGCTGCACAATACCATCTGGGTCCCCTTAACCCTTTCCAATGGCTCTATTTCTTTCTGAGATATACTGTATATGTAACCAACAGTACATAATATAACATAGTCCAGCAGTAAACGTATAACCAGGGTAATGTATATGTAACCAACAGTACATATTATTATAACATAGTCCAGCAGTAAACGTATAACCAGGGTAATGTATATGTAACCAACAGTACATATTATTATAACATAGTCCAGCAGTAAACGTATAACCAGGGTAATGTATATGTAACCAACAGTACATATTATTATAACATAGTCCAGCAGTAAACGTATAACCAGGGTAATGTATATGTAACCAACAGTACATATTATTATAACATAGTCCAGCAGTAAACGTATAACCAGGGTAATGTATATGTAACCAACAGTACATATTATTATAACATAGTCCAGCAGTAAACGTATAACCAGGGTAATGTATATGTAACCAACAGTACATATTATTATAACATAGTCCAGCAGTAAACGTATAACCAGGGTAATGTATATGTAACCAACAGTACATATTATTATAACATAGTCCAGCAGTAAACGTATAACCAGGGTAATGTATATGTAACCAACAGTACATATTATTATAACATAGTCCAGCAGTAAACGTATAACCAGGGTAATGTATATGTAACCAACAGTACATATTATTATAACATAGTCCAGCAGTAAACGTATAACCAGGGTAATGTATATGTAACCAACAGTACATATTATTATAACATAGTCCAGCAGTAAACGTATAACCAGGGTAATGTATATGTAACCAACAGGTCCAGCAGTAAACGTATAACCAGGGTAATGTATATGTAACCAACAGGTCCAGCAGTAAACGTATACCCAGGGTAATGTATATGTAACCAACAGTACATAATATAACATAGTCCAGCAGTAAACGTATAACCAGGGTAATATATAGTAAGTTAGATTTGACATGACTTGCATTTAAATATATGTTTAGGTTAAAATATATATACATTCTGACATTTTTTCTCCAAGTTTATACATTGCTTGAATATTTTAATTTACTGTTGATTAAAGCCGTGAAATCCGCCAGGCAAAATTTTGATCGGAAATTACTGTTTGATAAGAATTTGATTTTTTTTTTTTTGTATTGATTTTGTTGCATTGATATCATAGGCTATACAGATTGACGGCAACATATTCAGGATGGTAGCGATTTGTCCTTCAATTTTTTTTTAGTTTTTCTCATGCTAGTTTATGGTATTTTTGCTCTGAAATCGACAACTAGACTGACTGTATAATGATCTTAAGAGACTGAAGCAGTGTATAAGTATACTTAAGGGGGTAGTACTCGCTTTTCATGGACCCCCTTCTCCCTCATGTTTAGTATATTAGTTTTCAGGTTTTAAGACGTTCGTTCAGTTAGTTTGGCGATTTTGAGACCTTTCGTCTCATTTTATTGTCAATATTAAGACCTTTCGTGCCCTTCAGGTGTCGATTTTTTCCTGGCGAGCGATAGCGAGCCTCTAATTTTAGGAGGAATCGGCCTTCGGCCGGGACATTTTTCTACCGAAATATGTAAACATTTATTTTGAAAGGGGGTCTAGGTTTTTTTTTCTTCTAAGCTTGATGGAGGTCTAGGGAGGAAACTCAAAAATAAATTAATAAATATATAGACCAAAAACCAAGCAGTACCCCCTTAAGAAAATACCAGACCACAATTGCCTGAACATATTGCCGGAAAAAGCGCTCGTGTGATACCGGCTTAAGGGGGCCCACCTCGCTTCTGTTTATCTTTCTCTCCCTCTCTCTTTGGTTTGTATCCATTCGGCCCCATTCGGCCCCATTCAGCCTACTGTTTTAAGACGTTTACCCCCATCCAGGTGTCAATATTTTCCGCGAGCCAGCATATATAAATGTTTGTGTTACAGCAAGCTAAATTTGTAAATTTTTCGATAGAAAAATTTCTCCGGCGAAGCCGGATTTCTCCATACAATACTGGCTCGCTATCGCTCGCCAGGAAAAAATCGACACCTGGATGGGGATAAACGTCTTAAAACAGTTGGCTGAATGAGGCCGAATGGATACAAGTCAGAGAAAGAGAGAAAAGGAGAGAAGGATAAAAAGAGCAGGTGACCCCCCTTAAGGCTTTTTCCCTCAACTTTTACCGTCAACACTGGTCTGGCAGCTCATGGGGTAGACTTCTAAAATAATAGTGTCACCTAAATCAACCTACCTTCAGTCTAGTTGCCGATACTTATTAATAAGATCCCAGCATTGTTGCAATCGACATAAAGACAAAATGCTCCCCTTTGATATCCCTTTAACCCCTTCTGTACCGGTGATGTAATTTTCACTATATTATGGCAACTATTAGACGAATTTGTTCAGCATAGGAAGGACGTCTACCCATTCAAAGGCTACAGACTCTCTCAGTTAATAATTTTAGCAAACATATATCCTTCGTAAGCTTCATAAAATCGTCTAAATGTAGCTGAATTCAAATTATAAAGACGTCGCCGGTACTAAAGGGGTTAAAATATATTCTATTCCTGATTCCGCTAGGAAGAGGACTGTGTTTTGCTGAATTGAGTTTGTTGTCTCCGGAACCTTTGACGTACTACTCCTCCTAAACGGCTGCCTCTACGACAGTGTCACCAAGACCTTAGTTGTTTGCAAAGACAAAATCAACCTGCCTGATTTCCGCTACCGATTGTGGTGGTTCTTGCACCGCGAGATTGTCGAAAACGGGATATAGTGGATTAATACGCCATTGATAAAATGTTATTTGGCCGTTGTTATGTGGATATGACATAAACTTGGGAGTGCCCAAAGAGGAATGGAGAGGATAATGTTAGGTATAACTTGGAGAGGTAAGAAGAGAGCCTCTCGGAAAAGAGAACAAACAAAAGTACAAGATATTCTCAGTAACATAAAGAAGAGGAAATGGTCCTGGGCAGGTCATATATATACTGTAGAAGAGATGATAACAGATGGACAACTAGAGCAACAGAATGGGAACCTAGGGATGGAGCTAGAGGAAGGGGTAGACAGAGAACTAGATGGAGGGATGAGATCCAAAAGTTTGTTGGGGTAGGATGGAACAGACTAACATCTGACCGGTTGGAGTGGAAACGTTTGGGAGAGGCCTTTGTCCTGCAGTGGACTAACCCAGGCTGATGATGATGATGATGATGTGGTATGGTTACAATATATTGCGTTGCAATGTGGTGTGTTGGGTGCCATATATGTGTCTCCATACGGAAGTGATGGAGTTGTGTAATGACCTCTATTGTTGTGTAGTATGTCAAGCAATATGTGAACTATGAGCTGCGATGCCCCCCTCTCTTTTATGCATGCAGCGAGTTAAAATGATTGAGCGTTTTTTTTTTTTTTTTTTTTTTTTTAATAATGAGCTGGGCGGAGGAAATGTGTGATGTCTGTATCTGTTTGCATGCATGTGTGTGTATGTGTCTCTGTGTGAAGTTATGTGCGTGCGTGTGTGTACTGTGTGTGGGTCTGTGTATTTCATGTATATATATACTGTATAATTAGGAAAGAGACGTAAATTATGTAAATTGTGAGTTGCTGTGTTAATTGCCCTAAAGGCTGAATGCTGTGTTGGGTTTCGCTGTGTATGTAGCGCTGTAAAGGGATGCTATGATGAGAGAGAGAGAGAGAGAGAGAGAGAGAGAGAGAGAGAGAGAGAGAGAGAGAGAGAGAGAGAGAGAGAGAGGGGGACAGAGAGAGAGAGAGAGAGAGAGAGAGAGAGAGGGGGACAGAGAGAGAGAGAGAGATCGGATCGTGTGTGTTAGGTACTCGTATTCTCTCGGTTCAGTGACTTTTCTGCTGTAATGTCGATATAGCGCTGTAATGAGTTGAAAAAAGTCATCGGTACGCGTATAGCAGTGTGTTATATTTAGTGTAGCGGCATAACAGTTAGGGTTCGCTGTGTATGTTTGCCAATTGAACTGAATATTGCATTGTATTCGAATATTGTAGGTGTATTGAGGGAAAGTTGTTCAGTTTTTTGTTTTTACGGAATAATGTAGTAGATATATTGAGTCTGTTCAGTATTTGTGTGTAGAGAATTTTGTGTCATATATACTGAGTTTGTTCAGTATTTGTTTGTACAGAATATTGTTGCAGAAATAGAGATTGAATGTCTTTGTTATATTATGTATTATGTGTTTTCCACCAACCAACTTCACCTCTATGAAATCAACAAATACATGTGGCACTCCAAGGACTCGACCCTAGGATACTCACATCGAAATTTCGCGCACTTATGGATTACGCTATCAAGACAGTTTAATAGATCAGTGTGTTTAATTTATTGTGATTGCTTGCTCTTCGATATACTGCATGATATTTTGAAAGAGGGAAGTGAAACGTTCATACTGTTGCTATGAGTCGTTCCCTTGTGCAGTATATACTCTAAAGCCGGTATCACATGAGCGCCTTTTCCCTCAACACTGGTCTGGCAGCTTATGAGGTTAACATTTACTCTATTTGGGTCATCTAAATTCACCTATCATCAGTCTAGGTTTTGATACCAGGATAATATATAATAATTATGAACCCTCGAACAGCAAAACTAACCACCCAAATTAATGTATTTACTAAAAATAACTAATGAGAAGATTCGATGCAATCCGGAACAACTTCGAAAACATAAGGCCACGATTTATATTTTAATAGTAGTTTAAGGGGGGTCACCGGCTTTTTTTAATCTTTCTCTCCTTTCCTCTCTTTCCCTGGCTTGTATCCATTCGGCCCCATTCTGCCAACTGTTTTAAGACGTTTATCCCCATCCAGGTGTCGATTTCTTCCTGGCGAGCGATAGCGACCCAGCATTGTATGGAGAAATTCGGCTTCGCCGGAGAAATTTTTCTATCGAAAAATGTACAAATTTAGCTTGCTGTCAAAACAAAAATATATATATGCTGGCTCGCTACCGCTCGCCAGGAAAATATTGACACCTGGATGGGGGTAAGCGTCTTAAAACAGTAGGTTGAATGGAGCCGAATGGATACAAGCCAAAGAGAGAGGGAGAGAAAGAGAAAACAAGCGAGGTGGGCTCCCTTAAGTGGTTTAACCCATTATGTGTACCAGCGACGTCTGTTATATTGTGTTCTAGCATATTTAGACGATTTTATGCAGCTGAGGAAGGATCTGTGGTAGTTAAAATGGTTGATTGAGATAGTTCGAAGCCTTATAATTGCTATATATCCTTCCTAAGCTGAATAAAATCGTCTAGATATGGCTAGACTAAAATTAATAAGACGTCACCGGTACAGTTAACCCATTCAGTACCAGGGACGTCCTTTTCATCATATTCTGGCAACTATAAGACGACTTTATTAAGCTTAGGAAGGACCTCTAGCAATAATAGGGCTTCAAACTATCTCAACCCACCTTTTCAACTACCCCAGATCATTCCTAAGCTGCATAATATCGTCTAAATATAGCTAGAATAAAATATAACCCACGTCGCTGGTACTCATTAAGGGCTCACATTCACTAGAGCATTTTAGCCAGAACGAAGCAAACGAGCAAACCGGTCTGAACAGAATTCGAATAGTGAGGACGTGTCTCTGAACCCAACAGAACGATTCGAAGTTTTCCGAAGCTTGTCGGTAAAGTGGGACATGCTCAAAGGGATGTAGTTGCTCGGGAGTGTGTAGTGAGGACGGTGTTGGATGTATTCGTCTTATTCGTATTATTCGTATTCGTATTCGTATTATTCATACATTTCGAAGTATCTGAGGTTGGTGGATAACTGGATATGTATGAAATGTATCCGGAGCTATGGAATTCCCGATATCCGTTTTACTACAACTAAAGCCGGATTCACACGAGCCCTTTTTCGAACAATTTTTACGAGCAATTATGGTCTGGAAGGTTAAAAAATTACACTTGATTATAATTCAGGCGCCTAACATAATCTACCTTCAGTCTAGTTACCGATACCAGTGCGAAAATGTTCCGAAATAATACGAGAAAAAACTTGCTCTTGGAAAATTGACGGAAAAAGCGTTCGTGTGACAGCGGCTTAAGTGAGGAAGTGCGATCGTTGGAAGATAATTACCCAGACTTTGGAGTGCACGCAGACGGAGGTAAAATAGAAAATGGACCGCTTGCTTGCCAGCTTCAGGAGGGAGAAGCCCAAGGGAAAGCAAATAATCGGGACTGGTGAAGGTAAGATCAAAATGGAGTATCTGATGATAATATTCAAGGACACCAGTGCGACGTTATGAGAAACAATTTATTAGGGAAAATAGGCACCAATAGATTCGCCATATTTTTCTCCATATAGTCCGCATGGAGGATTTTCGTTATCAACAAATTGAAAAATACCCACTTCACAAACAAATACACCAAAAATCTAAGTCAAAGCGGGGGTGTGGGGGCGGCAGCCCCCACCTATAATACTAGGATAGGTTAGGTAAGGTTGTTAGGTTAGGCTAATGTCCTTTCAAAGTGGTATAGGCTTGTAAACACTAGGATAGCCTATACCCGGTCAGAGGTAAGAAGAAGAAGAAGAAGAAGAGTCCTCCAGTAGTCTCCTTGAATGCTACCAATATATAGTGTTTGGAAGTAATTACGGTAAATTTCTATAATTGCACCTATACGAGCTAAAACAAATATTATTGTATTTAACAGGAAGGTACGACGAGGTAAGTGATGTGGTATAGGTGGCAATATGCGGAAATGGATTATAAGGGCATTCCGCCCCCTCTGACAAAAGTCTATCTATATAGATGTGACACAGATTTTACAATGTTTCAGAGAGACATTAGCCTAACCTAACAACCTTACCTAACCTATCTTAGTATTATGGGTGGGGGCTACCGCCCCCACACCCCCGCTGGTTGGGTAAAACTGTAGAAATCCAGTTTGGGTAGAGTGAGTAACCTTGGATTTTCGTAAGGGGGTCAGAGGGTGCGGAATACCCTTATAATCCATTTCCGCATATTGCCACCTATACCACATCACTTACCTCGTCGTACCTTCCTGTTAAATACAATAATAATTTGCTTTGCTTGTATAGGTGCAATTATAGAATAATTCCGTAATTACAAGCCTCTGAAAAACCGTTTTCTCCATGATGGGGGGGGGGGGGGCTTTGCCCCCCCCCCCCCCTGACATATTCTCATCATCATATATATTAACAGCAGGGGGCAAAAAACAAGTAAGCCGCGGCCCAACCAACTGTACACCCAGGTAAACAAACCGCGGACAAAGAAACCGCTGCGGATGAGTCTCACTTTGCCGAAGGTTTGTAATACTTCAATGTATCTATTTCAAGTCAAATATAAATTTCCGCGCATCATCAAACCATACTAAGTCTACTACTAAAAATATTAACCTATTAGTACCAACAGAAAAGCGACAAAATAGGGGTAGTATTACTGTAGATTTATCACGTGCTGTTGTTGTGTTGAAGTGGTGAAGAGTGTGGTGTTGAGTGATGGTGTTGTGTTGTGTTGACGTGGTGAAGAGTGTGGTGACTGGCGACTCAGTAATCAATAGGTTCCTCACGACACACACTCCTCCTTGCCCTCTTTCTCTCTCTTCCCCCTCCTCCTCTCTCCTCCCCCTCCTCCTCATCACTCCTCCTCTCCTCCCCTCCCCCTCCTCCTCATCACTCCTCCTCTCCTCCCCCTCATCACTCCTCTCCTTCCCTCCTCATCATCACTCCTCCCCTTCCTCCTCATCATCACTCCTCCCCTTCCTCCTCATCATTTCTCCCCTTCCTCCTCCTTTTTTCCCTCTTCTTCCTCCTCATTTGCCTCTTACTCTTTTTCCTAATGTTCTTCTCTCCTCCACCTCTTCCCCCCCCCTCCTCCTCCTCCTCCCCTTCCTCCTTCTTTCCCTCTTCTTCCTCCTCATTTCCCTCTTACTCTTTTTCCTAATGTTCTTCTCTCCTCCTCCTCTTCCTTCTCATTTGCCTCTTATTCGTTTCCTATTTTCTTATCTTACCTCCTCTATTTCTTCACCTCCTTCATTCTAGTATTTATTATTTCTACGTTGTCATATTTGTTATCTAAGTTTTCCGTCTGCTCCCCGATCCTCATAATTTTTCATTTCCTCCCCCTTCTAAAATCTCACACCGCCATTTTCTTCCTCCCTCTTCTGTTGTTAGCATACCTTCTGTTCCTGATCTTCTTCTTCTCTTCCAGTGCCATACAGTCCAAACATTCAAATATCGACTTGACAATTATCTTGCCATGAACCCGCGACTGACTGCGTTTGTGCCCGAGTAAAGTGACCATTTTAGTATCGTACATAGTAATATAATTTAGTTTTTCAGAACACAGTCACTGTGGAGATGAAGACAATTTTTGTGTTTACATTCTTACAAGCAGCCTAGTAAGGATCAGTAGGTCTGTTGTTGCTTGCTTTCTTTGTATTCCCTCTTCCTCCTAGTGTTCCTCTGAGTGCTCCTTCTCCTTGTTTGTTCTTATTCTCCTTTCCTTCCCTTTCCTTTCTCCACCCTTCTCTACAATTTTGATAAAGGAGTTTTTGCTCAACAAACCTCGCCATGACTAAATAGTGTATAATATATTACAATTTGTATAACTTTGGCAAATAAACTTTGACTTTGACTCTCTCTCTCTCTCTCTCTCTCTCTCTCCCTCTCTCTCTCTCTCTCTCTCTCTCTCTCTCTCTCTCTCTCTCTCTCTCTCTCTCTCTCTCTCTCTCTCTCTCTCTCTCTCTCGTGTTCCTTTTCTTCTGCTTCCTTGTTAATTTTAGTTTACTGTTTTGATATTCTGTTTTGCATTTTACTTCATTGCAATCTCTTCCACAAACAGTTGATTATAAGCTTTACTTTTAACCACCAGCGGTTTCTCGTGAATTGTGGATAATTTTAATGACCGGTTTAATTTAAGGGGACAGTGGCTGTTTTTTTGGCCTATTAATTCAATTATTTTTTAGTTTCCTCGATAGACATCCTTCAAACTTAGAAAAACATCCCTCAAGATAAATTTGTATATTTTTGGTAGAAAAATATCCCGGCCGAAGGCCAGTTCCTCTTATAATTACAGGCTCGCTATCGCTCGCCAGGAAAAAGTCGACACCTAAATGGCACGATAGGTCTTAAAATTGACAACGAAATGGGACGAAAGGTCTTAAAATTGCCAAACTAATAGGCCTAACGTCTCAAAATCTGAAAAAATAATGGGGCTAAACATGAGGAAGAAGAGGGACCAGAAAAACGACCCATCTCCCCTTAAAGTTCTCGCAAATAACTGGCTATTTCTGGTCATTTCCGGGGTCCTTGACTTTCCCGAGGGGATTTTAGTTTCTTGCAAATAATTTCATACTTCTTATAATTTCTGGAGACCTTTGAAATGTCTGGCGTATTTTAACGTTCCAGCGAATAAGTGATCTTTTCTTGCGATTTTCATTGTAATGTTCTTTTGGTATCCCTTTTAGATTATTATTAGTATTAGTATTACTATTTGTATTATTATTATTATTATTATCATTATTATTACTATTATTGGACAATATGCATTTTAGGTCACGTAGGGGATATATTTATCTAAGTGTTTTCTATAGCTTTCTCTTACAGTATTAGTCACCGCAATATATGTTTCTACCGCTGCAATATGTGTTTCTACCGCTGCAAATATATGTTTCTACCGCTGCAAATATATGTTTCTACCGCTGCAATATATGTTTCTACCGCTGCAAATATATGTTTCTACCGCTGCAATATATGTTTCTACCGCTGCAATATATGTTTCTACCGCTGCAATATGTTTCTACCGCTGCAATATATGTTTCTACCGCTGCAATATATGTTTCTACCGCTGCAATATATGTTTCTACCGCTGCAATATATGTTTCTACCGCTGCAAATATATGTTTCTACCGCTGCAATATATGTTTCTACCGCTGCAATATATGTTTCTACCGCTGCAATATATGTTTCTACCGCTGCAATATATGTTTCTACCGCTGCAATATATGTTTCTACCGCTGCAAATATATGTTTCTACCGCTGCAATATATGTTTCTACCGCTGCAAATATATGTTTCTACCGCTGCAAATATATGTTTCTACCGCTGCAAATATATGTTTCTATCGCTGCAAATATATGTTTCTACCGCTGCAAATATATGTTTCTACCGCTGCAATATATGTTTCTACCGCTGCAAATATATGTTTCTACCGCTGCAATATGTGTTTCTACCGCTGCAATATATGTTTCTACCGCTGCAATATATGTTTCTACCGCTGCAATATATGTTTCTACCGCTGCAATATATGGTTCTACCGCTGCAATATATGTTTCTACCGCTGCAAATATATGTTTCTACCGCTGCAAATTTAATTATTTTTCCTTGGACTTTGTGGGTTAAATAGGGGAGGAAGGAAAAATGGCGGCCATCTTGGAACAGTGGAGAACTATTATTTTTCACTTATCCACCGTATTTTTAGTATTTTGTCATCTACTATAACAATGCTAACCCAGCTGGGGTCTGGGGGCGGGAGCCCCCAGGTTAGGTTAGGATAATGACAAAATATGATTTTCGGTGGGGCATGTTTGAATATTGCTATACAATGGGTAAAATGCATTTGCAGAAGGGAAAT
Organism: Paralithodes platypus; assembly: GCA_032716605.1. Lineage (NCBI taxonomy): Eukaryota > Metazoa > Arthropoda > Malacostraca > Decapoda > Lithodidae > Paralithodes > Paralithodes platypus. The sequence goes on from CM064531.1 coordinate 2,381,800, forward strand.
TACCTTGAAAAACACTAATCAATGAAGGAACTGATGAGAAAAAGGATAATAATAAAAAAAACAGATACGTGACTTAAAATACATATTGACCCTATTAGCATTATTATTGGCTGTCTCGAGTCGGCCACCCTAAACAAAAAAAATATAATAACTATAATAATTATAAATGTGGTATGTGCCAGAGTATAATTATACTGTAGATTGATAGATATATAGATATAAATCATTATTATTATTATTAGCATGTTTGACTCCCATGGGTCCTTCCAAACATAATCTGTCTATTGCCTAACACCTTAATCCGTGAGGGAGTGGACACGAATGAATCGCCTTCATATTCCGAGGTAGTTTGTTTGATTCTTTAGCTCTCTATCACTCTTTCAACTTTTTAGGGACACTTGTTACAGGCAGCTTTGGATTGTCTCCTTCATACACATACAAAAATAAAAGGTCCTGTGTAACGGGTAGAACTGTTTTTCAGATGCCTATTTACTAAGAAACATTGTACAATATCTTTAACCTAACCTAACCTAACCTAGTATATTAGTGGACTATTTATGAATGTAAAATTTAATCAAATATTGTAAGATTACCAAACTATTGAGATATAAGTACAGGTCCTCCCGCTACACAGGATTATACCAAATACAATACAAATACAAAGCCAAGCCCTAGATCAATTGACACAACCTAAGCTGAATGAATAGCGCGTACTTGACCGCTTGCTTGTTTCAGGCTACAAGGAAGTTGGAACCGTAATGATCGATATTATACATGAATGCAACACTAATGTAGGTTTGTAATTCATAGAAAGTATGTTGAATTTGGTTCTATGTAAGAGTAAATGCTCTACAGTCGTGTTTTAGCTGGTAATTCTGCTTAATATCGATGTCTACTGCTCCAACTCCCTTATAGCCTTAAACTCTTATGTGGTCAATTGCTTCAAACTCCGTGTGTCCAGGCATTTTTGATCGAACGTCCCTTGATTTTGGCCCCGTCACTCTTTCAACTCTGGGGGAGGCACTCGCCACAGACCGTTCTGCCTTTCGTCACCCTCTCTCGCTTAGAAAAAATATATGACTCGTCATCGAAGTAGCCTAAGAGAGCTGACTGGATTTTGCTTGCTTTCGCTTTTTTTTTTTTTTTTTTTTTTTTTTTTTTTTTTTTATATATATATATATATATATATATATATATATACTGTATATACAGTATATACGGTACTGTATATGCCAGCTGCCCTCACTGCTTCTATTGATCCTTGCTGGGCTATTTGTATATACCCTATAGAGGTCAACTACTGTAAAATGATTAACCCGTACAATACCGGTGACGTCTCGTTTATTTGATTGCAGCTTCATTTAGAAAAATTTATTAAGGGGGCCCATCTCGTTTTGTTCTCTTTCTCTCTCTCTCTCTTTGGCTTGTATCCATTCGGCCTCATTCAGCCTACTGTTTTAAGACGTTTACCCACATCCAGGTGTCAATATTTTCCCGGCGAGCGGTAGCGAGCCAGCATATATATATTTTGTTTTACAGCAAGCTAATTCTGTACATTTTTCGATGGAAAAATGTCTCCGGCGAAGGCCGGGTTTCTCAATACAATGCTGGCTCGCTATCGCTTGCTAGGAAGATAGTGACACCTGGATGGGTATAAACGTCTTAAAACAGTTGGCTGAATGGGGCCGAATGGATACAAGCCAGAGAAAGAGAGCAGGTGACCCCCTTTAAGCTTCAGAAAGATATATGGTAGCTAGAAGGATTAATTGAGCTAGTGTGCAGTAGCCTTTTAACTGATAGACGTCCTTCCTAAGCTGAATAAAATCGTCTAATCAAAGAATGCCACCGGTACTGAAAGGGTTAAATGTGCTGCACTATTCTGTTGATTGGTTTTTCTGGACCCCCTTCTCCTTCATATTTAGCCCCATTAGTGTTGAGATTTTTAGACCTTCGATTTAGTTTGGCGATTTCAAGACCTTTCGCCCCATTCTTGGTCAATTGTAAGACCTTTTATCCCATTGCAGTTTTGAGATGTTAATGGAGATGTGAGGTTGTGTGGGTGAATGTGAGTATGTGTGTATATGTGTATGTGCAAGGGTGCGTGTATGTGTTTTGATCATAAAACTACGAGGGGAGGTAGCTAGCTCTCTCTCTCTCGCTCTCCTCTCTCTCTATCTCGTTCTCTCGTTCTCTCTCTCTCTCTTTCTCAGACCTAGCGTGAGCATATCAACAGGGAGTTAGAATATTCACACACGCGCGCGCGTATTATCCTCCCCCCCACCCTCTCTTTTTTTTCTCTCTCTCTCTCTATCTTTCTCTCTCTCATCGTGCCATCCTTTCGTTTCACTTTCCCTTACTCTTAGGGTTGCTATCTCTACTAGGATTAAGTTCTGGCCACCTCCCTGCGATCATAAGCTTGGTGTGGTCAGTGTATCTATGTTAAAATCTCTCTCTCTCCTTCTCCCTCTCTCTCTTCCTTTTTTTCTCTCTCTCTCTCTCACTGTCTCTCTCTCTCTCTGTCTCTCTCTACGCTCTAATCTGAACTATTCTATAATATTGTGTTAGGATGCTAGATGCTCTTCCAGAAATTTCATCTAACCACTATCAAGCATCTCTTGGAACATCCATCTGCAATCTTTTCAATATTCATGGGAAGTCTGTTACTTCAATAATCTGAATTAATCTAGTGTATCAAGCAAATCTTAGCTAGAGCCTCCCATGCAACATTGGTTGGAACACTTATTGGAAACTGTTATACTCCGATCTGGACATTCACTGGATGGGCCTCGAAGCATAGTTTGAAGTTTCAGCCAAAAAACTGTGATGGAATATGTGTAGGAACTGTCAATGGAACCTGTTGGCAAAATGGCCACCGGAAATGCTGTCAGAATGTCTGTTGAAACTTTGACACCGAGGCTCAGGTGTCCTCTTACGGGGAGATGGGCCGGTTTTTTGGTCCATCAATTCATGTATTCCTTTATTTCTTAGTTTCCTCGCTTGACCTCCATCAAGCTTAGAAAAACACCCCCTAGATCCTCCTTCAAGAATTTTTGTTTACATTTTTCGGTAGGAAAATGTCCCGGCCAAAGGCCGGTTCCTCTTAAAATGTCAGGCTCGCTATCGCTCGCAAGGTAAAACTCGACACCTAAATGACACGAAAGGTCTTAAATTTCACAACGAAATGGGGCGAAAAGTGTTAAAATCGCCAAACTAATGAGCCGAGCGTCATATAATCTCAAAACAAATGGGGCTTAACACGAGGGAGAAAGGGGACCAGAAAACCGGCCCATCTCCCCTTACGCTTTGTCAGTCAGTGGGGAATATTGTATAGGTACGTAAAGTCAGGACCAAAAATACTTACACAATTGATAGAGGAAACATTATGGTACAGAAATACAATATTCTGAAACACAGCTATATGGACAAACTTTATGGTTTTCACTTCTATCTATCTATCTAGCCAAAAACCTCTCCAACAATTTCTCTTCCTCGTCTTTCCCTCCCCTTTCCCACTCTGATGGCACAACCATCACTTCTTCCTCTGACAAAGCTAAACTCTTTGCTCAAACTTTTGCTAGAAACTCCACCATGGATGATTCCGATGCTATTTCTCCCTCTCCACCCTCCTCTCTCTTACTTATGCCTAATATCCTAATCTCTTCTAAAGATGTACTTTCTACCCTCTCTGGGCTTAACACTAATAAGGCGTACGGTCCGGACGGTGTTCCTCCTGTTGTTTTAAAAAACTGTGCTAACGTGCTGACTCCCTGCCTAGGCAAACTCTTTCGTCTCTGTCTATCCTCTAACGTCTTCCCTTCATGCTGGAAGTTTGCTCACATTCAACCTGTCCCAAAGAATGGTGACCGCTCTCAACCCTCCAACTATCGTCCAATTGCTCTTATCTCTTGTCTTTCTAAAGTTTTTGAAACTATTCTTGCTTCCAAATTTCTTAAGCATTTCTCTTCTCATAATCTGCTCTCAGATCGCCAGTATGGCTTCCTTAACACTTAAAGAGCGGGGCCCGACTTAAGTCTGTATCTAAAAAGCAGCAAGTTAGGAGCATTATTAAGGCTTTTAAAGGGTTAAAATAGAGTGCAAATGGCCGGGAGCGCAGCAGGCCACACGGCCGACACCCAGGGCTTACCGCCGCCCACTGACTCACGCTCTCTCTGTTCTCGAGAGGCCGGCAGTGTAGCCAGTAGTGAGCGTAGCTGGAAAATATATGCCGCTATACGCTAAACTCCCATGTTAGTGGTAGCACTGCATGAAAACTACGAGTGCTACGTAGCTCGTTCTGGTCTCATTTTGAAGCTTGTAGCGCCTAGTTTTTTGCTGAATAAATTTCTTTTCTTGCAGATACTTGATTGATCATTCAGGAGGGCCTGAATATGCCCAAAATAGCCCAAAACCCCCCGCTAGACGAGGGTTAAGGGTCGCTCTACTGGTGATCTTCTTTTATATCTTACTAACTCTTGGTCATCCTCCTTTCGGGACTTCGGTGAGACTTTTTCTATTGCACTAGACATATCGAAAGCCTTCGATAGAGTCTGGCACAAATCTTTAATTTCTAAACTACCCTCCTTCCGTTTCTATCCCTCCATCTGTGCCTTTGTCTCTAATTTGCTTTCCGGCCGTTCCATAGCCACGGTTGTGGACGGCCATTGTTCACTTCCTCACCCTATAAACTCCGGTGTTCCTCAGGGCTCTGTTCTATCTCCTATTCTCTTTCTAATTTTTATAAATGATCTCCTTAACTGTACCTTAATTCCCATCCATTCATATGCAGACGACTCAACCTTACACTACTCCATTGGTTTTTCAGAACGCCCCAGCCAGCAATCCCTCAACGACAAACGTAACGAAGCCATAGAACTCTTAAATTCTGATCTAAATACTATCTCCAATTGGGGCAGAGAAAACCTTGTTACCTTTAATGCTTCCAAGACCCAATTTCTCCATCTATCTACCCGTCAGGATCTCCCAGCGGACTATCCCTTATTCTTCAACAATACAAAAATCAACCCTTCATCTTCTCTCAATATTCTTGGTGTCTCTTTTTCTTTTGCTCTCATTTGGAAGGACCATATTACCAGTCTTGCTAAGGCAGCCTCCCAGAAGCTGGGTGTGCTCAACCGCCTTAGGAGGTTCTTTTCCCCTGCACAGCTTCTTGCTCTGTACAGGGGCATAGTGCGTCCTTGTATTGAGTATTGTTCACATGTGTGGGGAGGTTCCTCTCACACCGCTCTCCTAGACAAAGTTGAAAGGAAGGCCTTTCGTATCATTAACTCCCGTCCACTCACCAACTCTCTGCAATCTCTCTCTCCACCGCAATGTTGCATCTCTCTCGCTATTCTATAGCTACTATAATAATCAGTGTTCCTCAGAGCTTTCCCAGTGCACACCACCTCCTTTACGTAGGGCACGTGGTACCCGTCTTGCAACTCAATCCCACCCCTACTCTGTGCAACTCTCCAACCCAAGAGTGAAACGTTACTTTCAAACTTTCTTCTACTCAACAGCTGAGCTCTGGAACTCTCTCCCATAATCAGTCTTTCCCTCTTCCTATGACTGAAATTGCTTCAAACTCCGTGTGTCCAGGCATTTTGGCTCGAACGTCCCTTGAATTTGGCCCTATCACTCTTTCAACTATGGGGGAGGCACTCGCTATAGGCAGTTCTGCCTTTTGCCTTCCTCAATCACATAGAAGAAAAAAAATATATATATATCAATTGCCGGACGCTGTGATCCCCGAAAGTGTGGCCACGAACGAAACTCCCCCATGCACCTCTGTCCCCAGTTAGTCGACGTCCCTCCATTTGTTTGGCGATTTTAAGACCTTTCACCTCATGTATTGTTTTCAATATTAGGACATGTCGTGCCATTTAGGTGTCGATTTTTTCCTGACGAGCGATAGCGAGCCTGTTTTTTTAGGAACGGGAAATTTTTCTATCGAAAAATGCACAAATTTATCTCGAAGGTGGATCTAGGGGATATGTTTGTTTAAGCTTGATGGAGGCCTAGGGACGAAAGTAAACAATAAAGAAAGATACATAAATGAGCAAACAAATAGCCCATCCCCCCTTAACAAATAGCCCATCCCCCCTTAACAAATAGCCCATCCCCCCTTAAATTACCCATTGTAAATATGTTCATTAAGTTTATTTTACTCCTATTTATATTATATAATTTAGTCTGAATATATAAAGCCAAAATTCACACATATGTTCGTGTTATCTCTTAAAAACAAATTCTGTCATCACCTACGATACTGTTTTACAGAAACTACTGTATATTATATATTGCGAATATAGTTATATAAATATATATTAATACTATTAACTTAAATCGTACCTCATTTCATAAATTCTATGTCATTCATATATATTTAATACATACGAGTTGTTATAGTGCTTCATATTCAACGGGGACATCATATTTACTATTTAATACTTGTATATGTTTAGAAATATTATGTTTGTTATATATATCATTAGAACATATATTTATTAACCACTTGGAGCAATAGCAGTAGGTTATTTTCATGTGCTTTGCCTTTTTATATGTATGACCGTGAACAGGTAAACATATTATCTATATATTTTATTGAAATACATATACACTCTGATACCCTAGTCTCTACCTCATTCTTAAAATTTCGTGGGCTACATAAATCTATAATAATGAAAATATATCTCTGGAAACTAATTTATGAATATAATAATCTATAGATCAACAACAAAACTATATAATATTTATTGAAAATCAAACTTTATATACAAAAATAAAAATATTGTTTAAGTTTGATGGAGGTCTAGGGAGAAACTATAACCTTCCTTTAACTCCTTGAGGATCTAAGACACATTTTGGCAGTTTATTCTGGCTATCTTTAGACGACTTCATCCAGATTGGGAAGGGTACCGGTATTTAGTAATCAGAGGGTTGATTGAGACAGGCTTGATCCTTTTACCTTCCACAGATCCTTCCAAAGCTGCCTATAGGAGTCAGAGGGTTGATTGAGACAGTCTTGACCCCTTTAACTCCCACAGATCCTTCCTAAGCTGAGTAAAATCGTCTAATGATATCCAGAAAAACTGTCAAAACGCGTCATTATCCTCAAAGGGTTACTGTACGTTATTGCTATGGTGATGATAATGGCATCATCGCTGCAATAATAATGGTGGTCATGGTGGTAGGTAGCAAATAATATATATATATATATATATATATATATATATATATTATATATATATATATAAATATATATATATATATATATATATATATATATATATACAGTATATTTAAATAATTTAATATATAAATTTCACTCCCAACACCAAACACCTCCCAATTAAATTAATGAAAGCATGTGATACTACCGGGATTCGAACCTGGTCTACCACATACAGATCTTAAACGCTCTAACTATTACTACAAACCATCAAGACAGTTAAAGGTTAAGTACATGATTACGATTTTATATCCATTTATCGAGTACTGGATATCAATCTAATCATGTACTCAACCCAACTTCACACTGAAAAGCCTAATGCACACACACAAATGCACCATTGATAATATTCACCAAAATTGGGATGGGCTTGATCAATCTGTGAAAATATTAATTTAGACGCGCCATGTCACCCTGGGCTGGACAAGCACCGGAGTACCAAACAAAATTATGGTGCGTGAAAATTAATACTCATATACACTTACAATAATACAATTAATACTCATATACACTTACAATAATACAATTAATACGCATATACACTTACAATAATACAATTAATACTCATATACACTTACAATAATACAATTAATACTCATATACACTTACAATAATACAATTAATACTCATATACACTTACAATAATACAATTAATACTCATATACACTTACAATAATACAATTAATACTCATATACTTACAATAATACAATTAATACTCATATACACTTACAATAATACAATTAATACTCATATACACTTACAATAATACAATTAATACTCATATACACTTACAATAATACAATTAATACTCATATACACTTACAATAATACAATTAATACTCATATACACTTACAATAATACAATTTCACTCCGATGTTATGCATTTTTACCATTCCCGTTCGATTGTATGCATTTTTACAATATATGTACGATTGTATGCATTTATACAATATCCATCAGATTGTATGCATTTATACAATATCCATCAGATTGTATGCATTTATACAATTTCCGTTCGATTGTTTGCATTTATACAATTTCCGTTCGATTGTATGCATTTTTACAATATCCATCCGATTGTATGCATATTTACAATTTATGAACTATTGTTTGCAGTTTTACAACCTGCAAACGAGTATAATATGCATTTTTACCATTTCCGTACATTTTTACTTTTCACTTTCTTCGTGACGATATATGAAATTTATAATTTTGCCAAGACTATGATGAAGATCCAATTATGAAAGTGAAAAATATAATTATCATTGATTGATCACGTTCTTGGGATTCAACCTCTTCACTGCGATGACGTCAATACCCTATGAGTCTCTGATGTCCCTCCTGACCTAAATAAAATCGTCTATTGATTGCTAGTATGAAAATAAAATGCCTTTATAGGAAATACCTCCATAAAATACATCCTCACCGTATGAAAAGTATGTTAGGTTATTCTACAATGAAATATTTATTAGTCAGGGGTAATTACTAATTCCTCTACATGTTCACCAAAACATAGCACCAAATACCGCTAACTTCGTTCTCAAAAGTCGCTAGAAGGGTGCTTGATAGTAAATAAATGCCGAAAATCACTAGAATAATTCTACAATCTCTGGAAAAGCGCTCAAAGTGGTTCAAATATCCAGAATATCGCTAGAATAAATGTCAATATATGTAAACATTTGCCACTATATCGAAGTAAATACCTCTAGATCTAGCGGGAAAGTAGCTATATTGGCAACACTGTCCCTCTACTTGACTAAGCCAGATTAAACACAAGATTCAGCCTAAATTTTGATTAATTCAAACTTAATAAATTCGTCTAATAATTGCCAGAATAGTTAAAAAGACGGTACCGGTACAGAAAGGGTTAAGGGGTTAGGTGTAGCGAGGGGCTACTAACACCAATGGCACCAATATGGCGTCGGTTGGCTTCCATAGGGTCTGTCATTCCCAGCTATGAGCCACTGACCAGACACCAAGACATCCGGGGAATTTTTGTCCGCGTATAGAATCCGAGTCACACCAGCGATGATCCGGACTTTATATTTCGGCAATTCTACTCTGACAACTTGCAAATTAATGTTTAACCCCTTTGAGGATCTGATGCGTTTTAGCAGTTTATTTTAGCTATCATTAGACGATTTTAGACAGCTTAGGAAGGATCTATGGGGATTAGAAGAGTAAAGAATAGCTCAATTAACCCTCTGACTTACATATACCCTTCCTAATCTGAATAAAATCATCAAATATGAGCCAGAAAACGGAAAGGAAGTGCGTCATAGATCCTGAGAGGGTTAAGGGGAGATTTCCACTTGAGGGACTTTTTTCTGGACCCCTTTCTCCCTCATGTTTAGCCCCATTGCTTTTGAGATTTTAAGACCTTCGCCCTAGTAATTTGGATATTTTAAGACATTTAGCCCCATATCTGTCAATTTTAAGACCTTTCGTGCCGTTAAGGTGTCGATTTTTTCCTGGCGAGCGATAGCGAGCCTGTAATTTAAGAGCAAACTACCTCCGGCCGGGACATTTTTCTACCGAAAAATGTACAAATTTATCTTGAAAGGGGGTCTAGGGGGTGTAATTTTAAGCTTGATGAAAAAGTAGGGAACAAACTAAATACCTCCCCTTAATATGAATTCAGCCCCCTAAGAAAACGTATTGTTATTCTAGTTGCCAATAACGATGCAATATATCCCCGAAATATTACCAAGACCAAGTTGTCCAAAATAGTCTATCTTCAATCTAATTACCGATACCGATGCCAGAACATCCCGGAAACGTTGCGAGAAATTAATTGCCGTTACAAATTTGCCGGGAAATGAACACGTACGACTCCCGGTGTACACTGAGGGCTGGAGTACGGGGGCGCCGCTCCCGACACAAAGGAAGGGAGAGGCGGGGAAGGAAAAAGTGAAGATAACTGACGATAAAGGTAGGTGGGGAGGAACAAGGGAAGAAGGGGAGTGCTCGCTGAATGACACACTAGATTAGTCATATGTATTATAATGGTTGTATTTATAAGAGAGAGAGAGATACAGAGAGAGAGAGAGAGAGAGAGAGAGATAGATATACAGTAGATAGATAGGTGGGGAGGAACAAGGGAAGAAGGGGAGTGCTCGCTGAATGACACACTAGATTAGTCATATGTATTATAATGGTTGTATTTATAAGAGAGAGAGATACAGAGAGAGAGAGAGAGAGAGAGAGAGAGAGAGAGAGAGAGAGAGAGAGAGAGATAGATAGATATACAGTAGATAGATAGATAGACAGATAGAGAGAGAGAGAGAAACATTTGTATATATATATATATATATATATATATATATATATATGTGTGTGAGAGGTAGAGGTAGCTACAGGCAAAATTATATTCTTTACAGTATAGGTTTAATAAATACTAACAGAGTGCAAATTAAATGGCTGGTTGTCGATAGTGTATATTTTATTTTATACTTAATAAAAACAAAAAAAAAATCCTGGCTCATTTACAATATATCCTATGGCTTTACGAATGTCCCAGAATATCCAAAACTGGGAAAAAAGCCATAGTGAAATCAGACATTTGCATAGGACGTGTTTTCTCTATATTCAGAAATCTCTAAACTCTCAGGATATCCCATTTTCGCCAAGTGGCTTATACAGAATCATAAATATTTGCTAGACTCGGTAGCCAATTGCATGCATTAATGTGTAAAAAGATTTGCGAGATAGCATCGAAGTAAATAGTAATTATTTTCAACGACAATTATATTAAGGGAGCCCACCTCGCTTGTGTTCTCTATCTCTCCCTCTCTTTTGGCTTGTATCCATTCGGCCCCATTCAGTCTACTGTTTTAAGATGTTTAACCCCATCCAGTTGTCAATATTTTCCTGGCGAGAGGTAGCGAGCCAGCATATATATATTTTTGTTTTGACAGCAAGCTAAATTTGTACATTTTTCGATAGAAAAATTTCTCCGGCGAAGCCGGATTTCTCCATACAATGCTGTCTCGCTATCGCTCGCGAGGAAGAAATCGACACCTGAATGGGGATAAACGTCTTAAAACAGTTGGCTGAATGGGGCCGAATGGATACAAGCCAGAGAAAAAGAGAAAAGGAGAGAAATATTTAAAAAAACAAGCCGGTGACCCCCTAAGTGTGCCATTTGTGCTTCTCTTGGATTTGTCTCAAGCTAAAGAACCGGGATAGTAGAGATGCCATTTAAGTGGGTAGTACTCGCCTTTTCTGGACCCCCTTCTCCCTCATGTTTAGCATATTAGCTTTGAGGGTTTAAGACGTTCGTTTAGTTATTTTGGTGATTTTAAGACCTTTCGTTGTTTTTGTTTTTTTCAATATTAAAAACATTTGTGTCCTTTGGGTGTCGATTTTTTCCTGGCGAGCGATAGCGAGCCTCTAATTTTAGAAGGAACCGGCCTTCGGCCGGGACATTTTTCTATCGAAAAATGTACAAAATTAGCTTGAAAGGGGGTCTAGGGGGTGTTTTTCTAAGCCTGATGGAGGTCTAGCGAGGAAACTAAACAAAAATATATATACTATATATATATAGACCAAACACCCCTTTAATAGATATGAGGTCAATGTCGTGTGTGGGAGAGTGAGATGATCAAAATAGGCTGTCTATGGAATTTATGCTGCCATGATTGGGTTATGTAGTTTATGCTGCCATGATTGGGTTATGTAGTTTATGCTGCCATGATTGGGTTATGTAGTTTATGCTGCCATGATTGGGTTATGTAGTTTATGCTGCCATGATTGGGTTATGTAGTTTATGCTGCCATGATTGGGTTATGTAGTTTAGTTTATGCTGCCATGATTGGGTTATGTAGTTTATGCTGCCATGATTGGGTTATGTAGTTTATGCTGCCATGATTGGGTTATGTAGTTTATGCTGCCATGATTGGGTTATGTAGTTTATGCTGCCATGATTGGGTTATGTAGTTTATGCTGCCATGATTGGGTTATGTAGTTTATGCTGCCATGATTGGGTTATGTAGTTTATGCTGCCATGATTGGGTTATGTAGTTTATGCTGCCATGATTGGGTTATGTAGTTTATGCTGCCATGATTGGGTTATGTAGTTTATGCTGCCATGATTGGGTTATGTAGTTTATGCTGCCATGATTGGGTTATGTAGTTTATGCTGCCATGATTGGGTTATGTAGTTTATGCTGCCATGATTGGGTTATGTAGTTTATGCTGCCATGATTGGGTTATGTAGTTTATGCTGCCATGATTGGGTTATGTAGTTTATGCTGCCATGATTGGGTTATGTAGTTTATGCTGCCATGATTGGGTTATGTAGTTTATGCTGCCATGATTGGGTTATGTAGTTTATGCTGCCATGATTGGGTTATGTAGTTTATGCTGCCATGATTGGGTTATGTAGTTTATGCTGCCATGATTGGGTTATGTAGTTTATGCTGCCATGATTGGGTTATGTAGTTTATGCTGCCATGATTGGGTTATGTAGTTTATGCTGCCATGATTGGTTTATGTAGTTTATGCTGCCATGATTGGGTTATGTAGTTTAATGCTGCCATGATTGGTTATGTAGTGGGTTATGTAGTTTATGCTGCCATGATTGGGTTATGTAGTTTATGCTGCCATGATTGGTTTATGTAGTTTAATGTTTCCTTTAAGGGCGGTCACCTGGGTTTTTTTTTTTATCTTGCTCGCCTTTTCTCTCTTTCCCTGGCTTGTATCTATTTGGCCCCATTCAGCCAACTGTTTTAAGACTTTTATCCAAATCCAGGTGTCGAGTTCTTCCTGGCGAGCGATAGCGAGCCAGCATTGTATGGAGAAATCCGGTTTCGCCGGAGACATTTTTCTATCGAAAAATGTACACATTTAGCTTGCTTTCAGAACAAAAATATATATATGCTGGCTTGCTACCGCTCGCCAGGAAAATATTGACACCTGGTTGGGGGTAAGCGTCTTAAAACAGTAGGCTGAATGAGGCCGAATATATACAAGCCAAAGAGAGAGGGAGAGAAAGAGAACAAAACAAATCCCGAGGTGGGCTCCCTTAACTCCGAAATATATATATGAATTAAAAGCTCTCAATGTCTCTTGGATCTAAAGGTTATCCTGTACAGTATCGATGACGTCTTTTGTATTGGATTTCAGCTATATTTAGAAGATTGTGTAAAGCTTAGGAAAGATAATATGGTAGCTAAAAGGATCGAGATAACCTGTAGCCTATTAAGGGGAGATCTCCACTTGAGGGATTTTTTTCTTGACCCCTTTCTCCCTCATGTTTAGCCCCATTGCTTTTGATATTATAAAATGTTTGCCCCATTAGTTTAGCGATTTTAAGAACTTTCACCCCATATTAAGACCTTTCGTACCATTTAGGTGTCGATTTTATCCTGGCGAGCGATAGCGAGCCTGTAATTTAAGAGGAACCGGCCTTTGGCCGGGAAATTTTTCTACCGAAAAATGTACAAATTTATCTTGAAAGGGACTCAAGGGGGTGTAATTTTAAGGTTGATGGAGGTCTAGTGAACAAACTAAATACCTCCCCTTCATGGGTAGACGTAAAGTTATATGGTAGCTAAAAGGATCGAGATAGCCTGTAACCTATTAATGGGTAGACATCCTTCCTAACTTGATTAAAATTGTCTATTAGTTGCCAGAATATAAATACAAGGATGTCAGCGGTACAATGTGAGTTATAGAATCACAGCTTTTACCCGATGATCACCGTTTGATGTTTGAGCCATAAAAATATATCTCCACAAAAGTAATGTTCATATTATATCACCTATTATGGAAACTGTTTTGCCTTAAGGGGGGTGACCTGTTTTTTTTTTATTTCTGTCCCTTTCTCTCATTCTCTGGCTTGTGTCCATTCGGCCCCATTCAGCCAACTATTTTTAGACGTTTATCCCCATCTAGGTGTCGATTTCTTCCTGGCGAGCGATAGCGAGCCAGCATTATATGAAGAAATCCGGCTTCGCCGGAGAAATTTTTCTATCGAAAAATTTACAAATTTAGCCTGCTGTCAAACAACAATAAAAAATATGCTGGCTCGCTACCGCTCACCAGTAAAAAATTGACACCTGGATGGGGATAAACGTCTTAAAACAGTAGGCTGAATGGGGCCAAATGGATACAAACCAGAGAAAGAGAGAAAAGGACAGAAATAACAAAAAACAGGTCACCCACCTTAAGGGGGTAGTGCTTGGTTTTTGGTCTATATATATTTATTTATTGATATATTTTTGAGTTTCCTCGCTAGACCTCCATCAAGCTTAGAAAAACACCCCCTAGACCCCCTTTCAAGATAAATGTGTACATTTTTCGGTAGAAAATGTCCGTTCCTTCTAAAATTAAAGGCTCGCTATATCTCGCCAGGAAAAAATCGACACCTAAAGGGCACGAAAGGTCTTAATATTGACACAAAAATTAGGCGAAAGGTCTGAAAATCGCCAAACTAACAGAACGAACGTCTTAAGACCTCTACACTAATATGCTAAACATGAGGAAGAAGGGGGTCCAGAAAAAGCGAGTACTACCCCCTTAAATTGCATCTCTACTATCACGGTTCTTTAGCTTGAGACACATCCAATAGATGCACAAATGGCACACTTAACATTATTGTCATTGAAAATAATAACTTATATACTTCGATTCAATCTCGAGAATCCCTTGCTGTTTGAATAGGACGTGTTTAAGGGAAAGTTTCTAGTTTGTTCCCTAGACCTCCATCAAACTTCAAATTGCACACCCTAGACACCCTTTCAAGATAAATTTGTAAATTTTTCGGTAGAAAAATGTCCCGGCCAAAGGCCGGTGCCTCTTAAATTACAGGCTCGCCATCGCTCGCCAGGAAAAAATCGACACCTAAATGGCACGAAAGGTCTTGAAATTGACAGAAATGGGTTGAAAGTTCTTAAAATCTCCAAACTAATGGGGCGAACTTCTTAAAATCTCAAAAGCAATGGGGCTAAACATGAGGGAGAAAGGGGTCCAGAAAAAAAATCATCAAATGGAAATCTCCCATTAATTTTTGAGCCTAGGAGTCAGTACGTTCTAGTAATGACACACAAAAAATTCAGATCAGGTATTGTATTGCTATGGTTAGTTTACAGATAGGCAGAATTATGGATGATGCTTTAGTGTGCGGTCTACTGAGCTACGGGTTAGTTTTGTATCCCATGTGGCATGTACACTTTGCCGCACATACTCCATTTCTCAATCATCCCAACAAATCGTAACTTGGCAGCGCCGCACCCACCTCCCCAACCCTCCTCCCTCACTCCACTTCTTACCATTAGGTGGAGGGTAGGAGGTGGAGGGTAGGAGGTGGAGCGAGGGAGGGGGTGCAGCGCTGCCTAATCACGACCCCAACGGGATAGAATATGTGCGGCCAACTGTACTATATCCTTTAGATCCAAGAGACTGTATCATGAAATACAATATAATTAAAGCTTTTAATTCATATATATTTCAAGGTTAAGGGGAGATATTCACTGGAGAGATTTTTTTCTTGACTCCTTTCTCCCTCATGTTTAGCCCCATTGCTTTTCTAATTTTAAGACGTTTGCCCCATTATTTTGACGATTTTAAGAACTTTCGACCCATTTCTGTCAATTTTAAGACCTTTCGTGCCATGTAGGTGTCGATTTTATCCTGGCGAGCGATAGCGAGCCTGTAATATAAGAGGAACCGGCTTTCAGCCGGGACATTTTTCTACCGAAAAATTTACAAATTTTTCTTGAAAGGGGGTCTAGGGGGAGTAATTTTAAGCTTGATGGAAGTCTAGGGAATCAACTAAAAACCTCCCCTTAAAGGAAACATTACAATACATAACCCAATATATAGGCACTAGGGACAAGTACTAGCTGGTAGGTCAGGGTGAGCTTTGTATCCCACCTAGGCGATAAATCATGACCTCTATCCTCTGTAACTCAAAAAGGGTTAGAGCAAATTGGCTGTAAATTCCCACATCTATTCCTTGACTGACCCTTCCCAAATGGTAGAAATATTAGCTCGATTACTCTAGTCGTTTATGAGTTACAGAGGTTAGAGTTAATGATTTCTCGCCTACTTACAGCGAATAGACTATAGCTGGTAGGTAAGGGTTAGGTTCTTATCCTATTTACTAGAAAAGGGTTAGTTTTGTATCCCACCTGCTAGGTTTACGTTAGGTTAGATTGTTTGGTTAGGTTGAGGGGAGATTTCCACTTGAGGGACTTTTTTCTTGACCCCTTTCTCCCTCATGTCTAGCCCCATTGCTTTTGAGATTTTAAGACGTTTGCCCCATTAGTTTGGTGATTTTAATAATTTCCGCCCCATTCTGTCAATTTTAAGACCTTTCGTGCCATTTAGTTGTCTATTTTATCCTGGCGAGCGATAGCGAGCCTGTACTTTAAGGCCGCGTGTCACACAGTACGTTAGCCGCCGACCACAGCCGATCTTTTCAAAATATTTGAATTTTTCCGGGATCGTCTGACATCGTCTGTGATCGTGTAAAAAGATCGCCTCGTATCGTGGTAGGCGAGGGGTGGTCGAGAGGCGCGGAAATGGTTGGCGGTGATCGGCCAAAAAATAGTGGCTGCACTAAATTCTGGCCGATAATCGGCAGAAAAAACGGTTAAAAAACGGTTAAATTTGATCGTGTGACGCCCGTGTATATGTTGTGCAACGAGCGTATGTGAATCCTGGGATATCTTCATTGTCATCCTCTGATCGATGGTTGATTGTGTATGATTTTAGTCTATATATTATATGTGTGTGAGTAGTTTGTGTGTGTGTGTGTGTGTGCGTTTCCGTGTTTGGTTGTGTATTATTTAGTTTATATATATATTGTGTGTGTGTTTGTGTTTGTGTGTGTGCGTGTTTGGTTGTGTATTATTTAGTTTATATATATTGTGTTTGTGTGTGTGTGCGTTTGCGTGGTTGGTTGTGTATTATTTAGTGTATATATATTGTGTGTTTGTGTGTGTGTGTGTGTTTGTGTGCGTTTGCGTGTTTGGTTGTGCATTATTTAGTTTATATATAAATTGTGTGTGTGTGTGTGTGCGTGTGGTTGGTTGTGTATTATTTAGTGTATATATATTGTGTGTGTGTGCGTGTGTGTTTGGTTGTGTATTATTTAGTTTATATATATTGTGTGTATGTGCGTGTGTGTTTGTGTGTGTGTGCGTTTGCGAGGTTGGTTGTGTATTATTTAGTTTATATATATTGTGTGTGTGTGTGTGTATTATTTTAGTCTATATACTGTATTGTATGTCTGCGAGTAGTTCTCTTTCACTCTCTCTCTCTCTCTCTGCGTGCGTGTGTGTGTGTGTGTGTGTAGCCTATAGTTAACATAAACATCTACAAGTTTACTAAAATACATCCACTTGTAAACTAATGATATACTGCATCAAAGTCAGTGTATACCAGATCGTGTAATGATATAGGTATACATTCACCTATCGACTACTTAACTACAGGGTATTATTATTATAGTTTTATTCAAGTATATTGGGGTTTGTAATTGATGATTAATGTTAAGAATGGGGTGTGTTATTTATAAATAATATATATATATATATTATATATATATATATATATATATATTATATATATAGTATATAGGGTTCCTTTGCCGTGTTAATATCGTGTGCGGCCTACAACGGTCGTATTATCGTTCAACGTATGTGCGTCTGTTGTGCTGTAAACGTATGGTTGTCAACTAGGCGGCATTTGGTGTAACATTACTACTAACTTGAGCTGGACACATTATGTTAGAAGCATTGCTAAGAATGCCTCTAAATGGGACTCCTGTACAGAGTTCGAGAATTCTTCACTGACGAGCAGTTGGCCGTAATATATAAAGTCATGCGCTCTCAGATGGATACTGTTCACCTCTGTGGGGTGGAGGAGGAGTGGTTGCATTGAGGCAGTTGGACAGAATTAAAGTTAAAGCTGTTAGATAAACAATTACCCTGCAATCATGCAGGACCTTCCTCCATTATCCATACAAAGTGACATTGCATCCCTTACATTATTCTACAGTTATTTTCACAGCAATTCCGAGGAACTTGCTTAATTGTGCCGCCTCTCCACATCTTTCCCTGTAGACTAGGGCAGCTGAGAGCGCCCATGAATTTACACTTTCTCCTCCACAATGCAGAACTTCTGCTTATCAGAATTCATTTATCCCCAGAGCTACTACTCTTTGGAATTCACTTCCCTCGAATTGCTTTCCACAAACTTACAATCAACAAATGTTTAAATCCAGTTGTTACAAACATTTTATGAATGGAGGATGCCTTTAGGCACATGGACCTTTTTGTTTTATCTGTGTTTTTCCTTCCTCCATTCATTGTCTCTTAAAAAAAAAAAAGAAAAAAAAAAAAAAATTATCGTGCTCTTAACGTACTTTAAATGTATGACGAACGTGTACTTTAAATGTATGACGAACGTGTGATAGCCGAGTGAGTAGCGTCGCCGGTCAGCGATTTATTCTACAACGGTCGTGTTGCCGGCGTGTATGACGTGTGTGTGACGTGTGTGTGTTGAGTGACTGTCGAGGGTTTGTTGTACAGCAATCGTGTGCCTGCGAGGATCGATCGTGCAGTGATCCAGTGATTCGATTACAATCGGCGAAAAAGTGTAAGTCGTCCTCTGTCGGCAGCTGTCGAGCGGTGGCCGTACTGTGTGAGACACGGCCTTTAAGAGTAACCGGCCTTCGGCCGGGCCATTTTTCTACCGAAAAATGTACAAATTTATATTGAAAGGGGGTCAAGGGGGTGAAATTGTAAGATTGCTGGAGGAGTAGGAAACAAACTAAAAACCTCCCCTTAATACTCACACTAGGTCTCAGAAACAATAATTATTAATAATATGCTTACCACACTTTTGTGTATTTTTTAATGTAAGTGACCAGATAGACCGCAGGCTAAAGTGTGAATGTCCCTGTAGACGGCAAGCTAACGAGGCACCGAATTATATTGATTCTTCTCTAAAATCCAATCAATAAATTATCTTAAGGGGAGGCAGTTGGTTTTTCGAGTCCCCCTCCTCCATCATGTTTAGCCCTATTAGTTATGAGATTTCCAAACATTCGCCCCATTAGTTTGGCGATTTTCAGACCTTTTGCCCCATTTCTATGCCAATATGAAGACCTTTCGTGCCATTTAGGTGTCGATGTTTTTCCTGACGAGCGAGAGCGAGCCTGTATTTGAAGAGGAATCGGCCTTCGGCCGGGACAAATTTCTACGGAAAAATGTACAAATTGTTATCGAAGGGGGGTCTTGTGGGTGTTTTTTTAAGCTTGATAGAGGTTTAGAGAGCAAACTAAACCATTGAGCCGAACCAGTAAATTATGCTGCACAATACCGTCTGGGCTCCCTTACCAGCCCACATTTAGAGAGAACCCAAGGTGGAGTGTGTATTCTCTCTCTCTCTCTCTTTTTCTCTCTCTCTCTCTCTCTCTCTCTCTTTGTTGCTACCCATTCAGTGTTCTATATCGTTCTCTACACTATCTTATTGTGTAGCTTGCTTTTCGCTGTATTTATCGACATGTGTAGCCCCATTAATTTTGAGATTTCATGACGTTCAACCCATTAGTTTGGCAATTTGAATACCTTTCGCCCCATTTCTTTGTCAATACTAAGACCTTTCGTGCCATTTAGGTGTCGATTTTTCCTGGAATGTGATAGCGTGCCTGAAATTTAGGAGGAACCGGCCAAATATTTGTTACCGACAAATTAACAAATTTATCTCTAAGGAGGATCTTGGGGGTATATTTATAAGGTTGATAGAGGTCTAGGGGGGAACTAAAGGAGATGATAATAATAATAATATAATACATGAATAAAAGTTACCTGAAGAAGCTATCTGTGTAACGTTGTCAATAAAGTGCTCCTCCTCAGATGGTGTGTGGGTGTATGTGTATGTGTGTGTGTTTGTGTGTGTTTTAATCCAAATAAATATATCTCCTTAGGACTTAGGTCCTCGTGACAAGAGAGTTACAAGTGGATTAAGGGAGTCCACCTCGCTTTCTTTTCTCTTTCTCTCCCTCTCTCTGTGGCTTGTATCCATTTGGCCCCATTCAGCCCACTGTTTTAAGACGCTTTCCCCCATCCAGGTGTCAATATTTTCCTGGCGAGCGGTAGCGAACCAGCATATATATATTTTTGTTTTGACAGCAAGCTAAATTTGTACATTTTTCGATAGAAAAATTTCTCCGGCGAAGCCGGATTTCTCCATACAATGCTGGCTCGCTATCGCTCGCGAGGAAGAAATCGACACCTGGATGCGGATAAACGTCTTAAAACAGTTGGCTGAATGGGGCCGAATGGATACAAGCCAGGGAAAGAGAGAAAAGGAGAGTGAGATAAAAAAAAGCCGGTGACCCCCCTTAATCACCAAAGAGGGTTCGACAGGTGATACATAGCTTAATTACAGGTGACCCACAAAGGCTTAGGGGGAGAGGGGCCGTTTTTCTGGACCACTTTCTCCCTCATGTTTAGCCCCATTAGTTTTGAGATTTTAAGACGTTCGATGCATTAGTTTGGCGATTTTAACACCTTTCACCCCATAACGTTGTCAACTTTTAAGACCTTTCGTGCCATTTACCTGTCGATTTTTTCCTGGCGAGCGATAGCGAGCCTGTAATTTTAAGAGACTTCGGCCACACGGCCTTCGGCCGGTACATTTATCTACCGAAAAATTTACAAATTTATCTTGAAAGAGAGTGTTTTTTAAGCTTGATGGAGGTCTAGCGAGGAAACTAAAAAATATATGAATAACTGAATAAATAGACCAAAAAAACCGCCCATCTCCCCTCAATGGATAGGTGAGTTGTGGTTCCCTGTTATGATGATCTACCCTATGGTGACGGATGGCCGGATAGCGTGTACTGGGGCACTTCATAAAGGTCATCATCTAGAAGTATAACACGGTGTTGGCAAGGTTAAGTGTTTTGAGTGGTAATCTATCTGTATCTATATCTACTGTCTCTGTCTGCCTCTCGCTCTCACTCACTCACTCTCTCGCTCGCTCTCTCACTCTTTCTCTCTCTACAGTTCTTCAGTAGAGCAGTTCAAGAAGAGAGTAGATAGTATTTTGCATACTCTGTAATGAGTGTAGTGCACTAAACAGTCTCTCTCCTTCCACTTCCAGTATCTCCTCGGAATGGACCGCAAGGTCTCGGAGGTACTAACTATTACTTGTAATTCCTTGTAACTCTCTCTCTCTCTTTCTTTCTTTGTCTCTCTCTCTTTCTTTGTCTCTCTCTCTCTCTTTCTTTCTCCATTCATTGTTGCTGACTGAACCGAAGGAAAGCTGAAGGGAGAGAGGGGAGTGAATGAAGGGAACGAAGAGGGGGGGGGGGTAGGAAGGAGGAGGAGGAAGGGAGGAAACTGGTTGTGTGGAGGGAGGAAGGGGGACGCGTTGGGTGGAGGGAGGGAGGAATGGAGGAGACTAGGTGGAGGAAGGGAGGATACTAGGTGGAGGAAGGGAGGAGACTAGGTGGTGGGTAGAGGGAGAGTGAGGAGGCATATGGAAGGAGGGAGGACGTGGTGGGTAGAGGGAGAGTGAGGAGGTATATGGAAGAGGGGAGGGAGGAGACTAGGGGGAGGAAAGGGAGGACCCAAGGGAAGGGGGGAGGGAGGAGACTAGGTGGAGGGAAGGGAGGAAACTAGGTGGAGGGGAGGGAGGAGACTAGGTGGGGGGGGGAGGGAGGAGACTAGGTGGAGGGAAGGGGGGAGGGAGGAGACTAGGTGGAGGGAAGGGGGGAGGGAGGAGACTAGGTGGAGGGGAGGGGGGAGGGAGGAGTCTAGGTTGAGGGAAGAGGGAATGGAGGAAGGGAAGAGATTAGGTGGAGAGAGGAAGAGAAGGATACAAGGAAGGAAGGTGTGAGACAGAGAAGGAAGAAACGAGTAGAAAATAGTAAAGTAGAGTGGGGCAAATTTAAAGAGGGATTAAAACAGTAAAGTCTATAGAGGCAAACCATAATAAAGTACATAATAGAGCAAGCCACAACACTTCTACTGATCATTACGGCACTACTAACCCACCATGGTAGAGCAAGCCACAACACTTCTACTGATCATTACGGCACTACTAACCCACCATGGTAGAGCAAGCCACAACACTTCTACTGATCATTACGGCACTACTAACCCACCATGGTAGAGCAAGCCACAACACTTCTACTGATCATTACGGCACTACTAACCCACCATGGTAGAGCAAGCCACAACACTTCTACTGATCATTACGGCACTACTAACCCACCATGGTAGAGCAAGCCACAACACTTCTACTGATCATTACGGCACTACTAACCCACCATGGTAGAGCAAGCCACAACACTTCTACTGATCATTACGGCACTACTAACCCACCATGGTAGAGCAAGCCACAACACTTCTACTGATCATTACGGCACTACTAACCCACCATGGTAGAACATATTATGTACTCCATGTAAACTCTGATGCTGTATTGTTTTGAAAGATGTATGTATTTAATTTATCCCTTTCAAGAACCGATACGCTTCTTTGGTGTTTTCTGGTTATTATTAGACCATTTTTGTCAGATTAGGAAGGGAATATGCAAGTCAAAGGGTTAATTGAGACAGTCTTTACCCTTATATTTCCCACACATCCTTCGTAAACTGTATAAAATCGTCTAATAATAGCCAGAATAAACTGTTAAAATGCTTCAACATATTTAAAGGGTTAACTAATCAAAATGATGAGCTACGAGATTCAACATTTCGTCATAATCTTCTCGAAATTGTAAATACAAAATGTTATTTTGTTCCCAGAATCTGTGACATGGATACCTCCACAGGAAAGAGTGCTCGGCGGCTGGAGATTTAAGTTTCACCAGTAAAACATTATTGTGATTTCCAACCAAGTGAGAAGAAAACAAAATAAATTAAATTAAATGTAATTTATAACAAAACTTCTCGACAATTTATATTATTATTTTTTTGGAAATATTCTAAGATTAGCGTAAAATTGCCAGAATAGGATATTAATTTGTTTTTATTACAATGTAAATTTTGAACGATTAATTGTAAAAATAAATGATGCACATGAAAAGATTGACCATGTAGACAGAAGGGAGGAAGGAAATTGGGTTCAGTGATGGAAGGAGAGAGAGGGGGAGGGGTGGGTGGGAGGGAGGGAAGTGGGTGCAGAATAGGGAGGGATAGAACTGGGTGGATAGGAGGGAGGGAGGGAGTGTGTGCTGGGAGAGAGGGATAGAACTGGGTAGATAGGAGAGAAGAAGGGAGTGTGTGCTGGGAGGAAGGAATAGGACTAGGTGGATAGGAGGAAGAGAGGGAGGGGGGTGCTGGGAGGGAGGGAACTAGGTGCAGAGAAAGGAGGGATAACACTGGGTGGATAAAAGGGAGGGATAAAACTGGGTGGATAGGAGGTGGGGAAGTGGGCGAAGAGAAGGAAGGAGCACAATGGAGTACAAAGGAAAGCAAATAACAACAGATTTTCTGATCCTAATGAGGCTGTATATATCTATTCTACCATGGCCTATGTGAAAGGGACAGGCTAGCATAGCATGAAAGCTCTCCCGCATCTATTAACCCTTCTTTTTTGTATTTTTAAGTTGTAAAGAATAACCATTGTTTATATGGGAATAAATTTCTGATTCTGATTCTGATTCTAGTTAAAAAACTGGTATAAAGTTCAAAACGAATTATATAACCTGACATGGAATTTATAAGAAGCCTGGAAACTATAACTATGATCTATGTGTAAATATATATAATGATCCACATTCATTGTTTACCTGTGCGTCGTGACCTGCTAAGAGAAGGGGTGCTTTTCATTCGCAGCCTCCGTAAATTGTAGGCTAAATGTTTATATATTTGAATTATATTATTTTGTTGACAATGCAGCAATCATTCACGCCGCTAGGTAGTTCAGTCCATAAGATCACTACTCGGTAAAAGCATAAATGGATTTCTAATGATCTTACAACAATTTCTCTAGTGAAATTTGAAAGATGAAGAGTGAAATACTTGCTAACGTTATACTTCCAAGACCTTTAAACAGGGTTAAATCCTAAATATTTATAGGTTTCCTCTTTACCTTCACTTTATTTGATTAATAATATTTTACCACTTTAAGTGTTCTTCATAATTATGACATGAATTAAGGAATATTTTTGGTATTCTTCATTGTATTTTCCCCATTTTGTCCAAGACCACCCAACATTCATGCAGTCCCTGTGCTCTTCGGATTAGCAGCGAAACAACAAAAAATAAAGACAACACCTGGAGCGGCCACTTTCTTAACCTGTGTTACCATCTCTATTGTCGCTAATTACCCCTCTACATGACAGTCCGGAGAAGAATGGACATAAGTCCAGTGAGGTCCTAGGGATACATGTACTCCTCTTCCCCAGAAGCGTAAGAGGCACCAAAATAAGGATACAGAAACAGATAGAGAGGTTATTCAGCAGCTTACCTGCTCCTTTGCTTGGTACCCCTACCGAATAAGCCACTAGTACACCTTCCTACGGATAAACCATTGCGTTCTCTGAATGGTTTTGGATTGCTACATCTTCAGAGCCATCCAAGAGAGTTGCGACCTTCGAACTCCCACCCGGTCTGATCACCCCCTCTGATCACCGCACCCGCATGCTTGCACAGCAAGGAATCAGGGCTTATTCATAATCATGGTAAAGTACCTCCTTCGCCATGTTTACCGACAGCCCAGCAGATAAAGTCTGTGACCCCAGCGAAGGCATTCCAACAAGACTATAACCGGACCCCAGAAAGGAAGCAGAGGGAGAAGAGGATGAGAAGCCCTGGCCTACCCTTGCCTTGAAACTCCAGGGAAATCTAGCCTTTCAAAGTTTGGAGCGAAGGTACAATTCTAGTATTTGCTGTTCTCCACTTTGCAAGATTCCTCTTCATATAAATATAACCTCACACACCACATACTCTGTCCACCTTGCTATATTTGTAAAGGATATATTTATATATTATTGTTCTATAGGAGTTTTTGTCGATGTTACTGAGTGCATAAGTACCTTCCTATTTACTGCCAGAATTCCATACAACACCACTTATCTACACAGCATTCTAGTTATATCCACTACTTTGCTCCCTCTTTAATATAATCTGTTCTCTCTTCCAGGTTCCATTAAATCTGTATTTATGCATATATGCTGAAACTCAGATTTTACTCACCATATTGTTCTTGTATATGATTATATTACTTGTATGTTAAACTTCTCCAAAACTCTTGGTTGTAATATATAAATATAACCTTATATGCTGTAACCGTGTACTCTGTTCTAGTCTGTAGATTCCCAGTTGTTGTTGTTGTTGTTTTTCCCCAAGCTGCCTGGCTGAACAGCCCCAAGGCCCTGAGCATGGCCAAGGCCATAACTGAGCGCCCCCACAGAACCCTCCCTGCCGACCACAATAAAGCCTGGGTGACCGAAGCCACTCCATGGCAGGGAGCTGAGGAGGGTGCGGGAACGCCCGGGAAACCAAAGCCCCACCCAGGGCCCTGTGCCCCTCAGCAATTATGAAGAGAAGGTTGAGGGGCAAGGGAAAAATGTGACGCTTTGGCTTCCAATCTTGGTAGATTGGGAGGTCAATCCACGGAAGAGACGCCATCACTCGAGATCTAGAAAATATATAAGTAAAAGGAACAGTCAGAGTAAGCTATGGGTATGGCAGAGATCGCTCAGTTCTCACTCTGATAGACCAGCCCATCACCACATGACTAGAACCCAATCCTCTCAGCATCAGCTAGGAAAGGCCCTAGCAAGCCACCTTTGGCGGGGGAATAGCTCCCCTATTTCAAACCCTTTCGGGGTTGGGCACCCGCCAGTAGATTCCCAGTTAATATAAGATACATTCCAACCCTGAAAGGTTATTCTACACATTGTAAGCCAGATATAATTGCCAGGTATATGGCCTTTTGATATATAAGAACATAAGAAAATGGGAGTCTGCCGAAAGCCGAAAGCCGACACAAGGCAGGTCCCTCTCACACCCAACCCTAATTATAAGACCTAATTATAGGACCCGCTCACTAGCACCATGTGGATTGACCTCACCAAAACGGTCAGAGGTCAGAAGACGGGGTCTGCAATGCGCCGATTGGCCCACACCCGACAGATCCCCCTCACACCCAACCCGTCTCATCCATATGCCTATCTAGTTTTATCTTAAAGCTCTCAATTGTTCTTGATCCCACTTGGGATCCCACTTGATCCCACTTGAATTGTATAGCACTTGGTAGCCTATTCCACCTATCTACAATTGTTACCAAACCAATATTTGCCTATATCCTTTCTGAAACGAAATGTATCTAATTTGAAACCATTTGTTCGAGTTCTTTCGATATCACTGAGCTTTAGTACATCTTTCATGTCCCCTTTATTTATCCCACTAGCTCACTTGAACACCTCTATCATATCCCCTCTAACTCTGCGTCTCTCTTAACAATTGTAAGCCTTCAACCTTTCTTCATATGGAAGATTTCTAATATTAAGGATCAGTTTGGTCATTCTACGTTGTACTCTCTCCAAGGAATCTATGTCCATTCTGTAATAAAGATACCAAAATTGAACAGCATAAGAACAAGTCCTATTTAATATTGATAACCTTAATTTGTCTTATAACATTTGTTTTATAAAAAAAAGTTTGAGGATTATGCACATTTGCTTTCTTGAAAATTGGTAGCATTATGTAACTCAACTGATATATTGTCACGGAATTTAAGGGGAGATCTCCACTTGAGTGATTTTTTTCTTGACCCCTTTCTCCCTCATGTTTAGCCCCATTGCTTTTGATATTATAAAACGTTTGCCCCATTAGTTTATCAATTTTAAGAACTTTCACCCCATATTAAGACCTTTCGTGCCATTCAGGTGTCGATTTTATCCTGGCGAGCGATAGCAAGCCTGTAATTTAAGAGGAACCCGCCTTTGGCTGGGACATTTTTCTACCGAAAAATTTACAAATTTATCTTGAAAGGGGGTCAAGGGGGTGACATTTTTAGATTGCTGGAGGAGTAAGAAACAAACTAAAAACCTCCCCTTAATGTCAAATATGATCAAATGATGGTCACTTGTACTAAATCCACCATTTATTCAAACTTGATGATACTATAGTCTAGTTTTTAAAGTTGGACAGACATTGGCTTGTTCCCATCTTACTTACTGAGCTGTTGCAACGTTCTTGTTGCCAAATGGTGTGTTAATCATAAACACTTAGTAATAATACGCTGCACAGATATCAGCATTTATCATTTTTTGTTAAGGGAGCCCACCTCGCTTGTTTTCTCTTTCTCTCCCTCTCTCTTTGGCTTGTATCCATTCGGCCCCATTCAGCCTACTATTTTAAAACGTTTACCCCCATCCAGGTGTCAATATTTTCCTGGCGAGCGGTAGCGAGCCAGCATATATATATATTCTTTTGTTTTGACAGCAAGCTAAATTTGTACATTTTTCGAAAGAAAAAATGTCTCCGGCGAAGCCGGATTTCTCCATACAATGCTGGCTCGCTATCGCTCGCCAGGAAGAAATCCACACCTGGATGGGGATAAACGTCTTAAAACAGTTGGCTGAATGGGGCCGAATGGATACAAGCCAAGGATAGAGAGAAAAGGAGAGAAAGCTAAACAAAAAGCCGGTGACCGTGAGCCGGTAAGAGATTTATACTTCCGCCAAGTTAAACAAAATCTAGTATAAGTTGTCATTAGTCGCAACAATTGGACCAAGGACAGAGTTGCTTCATAATGGAGACTAGAAGCATATTTTAATGCTAAACTTTTCAGACAGTTACTGTGCAGATCAGATCCTGTGCTGGATGTCTGGGCTCACCGCAAGTTGGTGTTGACAAATTGAAATCTCCGGAAATGTCAACTTTTGGTTATCATTTTATTATATTGATTTGTCTATATATATTTGTTTTCTATATATATTTGTTTTCTATATATATTTGTTGTCTATATATATTTGTTTTCTATATATATTTGTTTTCTATATATATATTTGTTTTCTATATATATTTGTTTTCTATATATATATTTGTTTTCTATATATATTTGTTTTCTATATATATTTGTTTTCTATATATATATTTGTTTTCTATATATATTTGTTTTCTATATATATATTTGTTTTCTATATATATTTGTTTTCTATATATATTTGTTTTCTATATATATTTGTTTTCTATATATATTTGTTTTCTATATATATTTGTTTTCTATATATATATTTGTTTTCTATATATATATTTGTTTCTATATATATTTGTTTTCTATATATATTTGTTTTCTATATATTGTGCTGAGGGTTGGTATAATAATACCAGGGTTATTGTGGGGGTCAGAAATAATGGCAATATTGTTCAATGAACGTTTGGTCATTAGAACAAGATGCATACTTAATTACATATAGCCGTTCGCCTCTCCCATGCTTATGACTGGGTGTAAGGGATGGAGGGAGTACAAAGGAAATCAAGCAACAACAGGCATAGTGAGGTCTAGGGAGAGAAGCTGGGTGGAGGGAGGGAGGGAGAGAAGCTGGTTGGAGGGAGAGAGGTAGATAGAGGGAGGGAGGGAGAGAAGCTGGTTGGAGGGAGGGAGGTAGATAGAGGGAGGGAGGGAGAGAGAGAAGCTGAGTGGAGGGAGGGAGAGAAGCTGGTTGGAGGGAGGGAGAGAAACTGGGTAGAGGGAGGGAGGAAGTTAGATAGAGGGAGGGAGGGAGGATGGAACCAAGTGTAAAGAGGGTGGAATGGAGGGAGGGAGAGAGAAACTGGATGGAGAGAGGGAGCTAGATAGAGGGAGGGAGGGAGGGCAGCAGTCTCCCTCTTTCCTTCCCTCCGTCTACACCACCACGCCACACTGTGATCAATACCTCTCTCTCTCTCTCGCTCTCTCTCTCTCTCTCTCTCTGATTGTCCTGACCACCTCGTTTGGATCGTAAGGTCTGTGTGGCCAGTGTATCTATGTAAATATCTCTGTCTGTCTGTCTCTCTCTCTCTCTCCGTCTATCTCTCTGTCTGTCTCTCTCTCTCTCTCTCTCTCTCTCTCTCTCTCTCTCTCTCTCTCTCTCTCTCTCTCTCTCTCTCTCTCAAGCACCCCAGCCTTCCTTTGCACACCCTCTTTCCCCTTTATATACATCCCTTCACCCCCTCCTCCCCCTGACCCCCCTCCTCCCCCTGACCCCCCTCTCCTCCGGTACCCGCTTCCATGACCTGACTCCTCTTGATCTGGAGTCAGGTCAGATCAGGTCAGGTCAAGCAAGATGATGATGGTGGTGGTGGGGGCGGGGGGGATGTTGTCCTTGTGTGTGGCTTATTAGTGACCTCGTATACAATCCCTTCTTTCACATGCAATCACTTCACATACAATCACTTCATATACAATCCCTTCTTTCACATGCAATCACTTCACATACAATCACTTCACATACAATCACTTCTTTCACATACAATCACTTCACATACAATCCCTTCTTTCACATGCAATCACTTCACATACAATCACTTCTTTCACATACAATCACTTCACATACAATCACTTCACATACAATCACTTCTTTCACATACAATCACTTCACATACAATCACTTCACATACAATCACTTCTTTCACATACAATAACTTCACATACAATCACTTCACATACAATCACTTCTTTCACATACAATCACTTCTTTCACATACAATCACTTCACATACAATCACTTCACATACAATCACTTCTTTCACATGCAATCACTTCACATACAATCACTTCTTTCACATACAATCACTTCTTTCACATACAATCACTTCACATACAATCACTTCACATACGATCACTTCTTTCACATACAATAACTTCACATACAATCACTTCATATACAATCACTTCTTTCACATACAATCACTTCACATACAATCACTTCACATACAATCACTTCTTTCACATACAATCACTTCACATACAATCACTTCACATACAATCACTTCACATACAATCACTTCACATACAATCACTTCACATACAATCACTTCTTTCACATACAATCACTTCACATACAATCACTTCACATACAATCACTTCTTTCACATACAATCACTTCACATACAATCACTTCACATACAATCACTTCTTTCACATACAATCACTTCACATACAATCATTTCACATACAATCACTTCACATACAATCACTTCTTTCACATACAATCACTTCACATACAATCACTTCTTTCACATACAATCACTTCACATACAATCACTTCACATACAATCACTTCTTTCACATACAATCACTTCACATACAATCACTTCACATACAATCACTTCACATACAATCACTTCACATACAATCACTTCACATGCAATCACTTCACATACAATCACTTCACATACAATCACTTCACATACTGTGTTGGGTGATTTTAATGTCCATAATGTTGAATGGCTCACTCATTCAGCCAGGACTGATGATGCTGGTCTTGAATGTGAGCTATTTGCAGACTCATTTAATCTCACTCAACTAGTCAACCAACCCACCCGTGTACCAGATAATCCTAATCATAATTCCCACCTGCTGGACTTATTTTTAACAACCAATTCAGAAAATTATGATGTTACAGTGAGGTCCCCGCTTGGATCTTCTGATCACTGTCTGATACAGGCCACCTGTCTATCACCTACCACACCTTCCCACTCTGAACCTGTTTTGGTGACTAAATGGCATTACGATAGGGCAGACTGGGAGGGTCTTCAAGGTTTCTTTATTGATATTCCCTGGACCTCTTTCTTTTCTAATGATGCACACTCCACCTTGAGCCACATACAAGATTTTGTAAAAATTGGAATGGAAACTTTATTCCTCATCAAAAGTACAGTAAAAGATCTAATTCACCTAAATGGTTTGACCATAATTGTGCTAGAGTAACTGAACAAAAAGCAATAGCCTACAATGCATACACAAGATCAAAAACACATGAAGCCTTTAATTACTTTAGAAACATCAGAAATCATGCCAAAACTGTATTAAACCTAACTAAATCAAACTTTCTCCACAAGCAGGCAAATAAACTTCTAAATAATCCAAATGATAACAAAATATTTTGGTCTACTCTTAACTCATTCAAATCCAACTTCACTACTGCTTCATCCATTCCACCATTAAAATCTCCGACTGGCAATCTTGTAAGTGACCCACGAGGTAAAGCTAACCTTCTTGCGGATATTTTCTCCACCAACTCAACCTTAGATGAAATAAATCAAGATACTGTACTTAATTTTAATTCGCCTGAAATTCCCTCACTTAAGATCGACACCAGACATGTCAAAACTATTTTGCAGAATCTCTCCGTAGATAAGGCTCCTGGTCCAGATGAAATTCCTCCAATAGTACTTAAGAATTGCTCCTTGGTGCTCGCTCCTGTATTGGCAAAAAATTTCCGTCTGTGTACTCATACCTCATGCTTCCCAGTACCCTGGAAAGAAGCAAACATTCATCCAGTTCCTAAAAAAGGTGCCTCTTCAGATCCATCAAACTACAGACCAATAGCTATAACTTCCACTCTTGGTAAAGTCTTTGAAATTATATTAAATAATCACATAATTAAGCATCTTGAGAATAATAAATTAATCAGTGATAGGCAATATGGATTTAGACGATGTCGATCAACTGCAGACATTCTTTGTCTTCTTACGCATCAAATCAACCAAGCTACAGACCAACATGGTGAAACATATACAATAGCACTGGATATATCAAAGGCATTTGATAGAGTCTGGCATCAATCCTTATTGTCGAAGATGTCACACTACGGCCTTGCATCATTAGTTCCACTAATTTCTTCTTATCTTCATAACAGAAAAATATGTGTAATGGTAGATGGCCTTTATTCTCAATTTCACTCAATAAATGCTGGTGTTCCCCAGGGATCAGTTTTGGCCCCAATTCTGTTCCTCATTCATATCAATGATCTCATATCTACCACTCATAATCCAATACATTCCTACGCAGATGACTCAACACTCCACAGTTCCTTCACATTTACCAATTCTTTCACCCAACCCGATCTTATAAATTCAAAAATAAACACTGCAATTTCTCTGAACCAGGACCTTTCTAGAATTAATGGATGGGGACAAAAGAATATAGTTTCCTTTAATGCACAGAAAACCAAGTACATTCAATGTTCTAACCGACAGAATCTCACTGACTCCCATATATTTTTTAATGATGTAAATATTCCCACTTCCCCTAGTATTGACATTCTCGGTGTAACATTAACTACTAACTTGAGCTGGACACATTATGTTAGAAGCATTGCTAAGAATGCCTCTAAAAAACTGGGACTCCTGTACAGAGTTCGAGAATTCTTCACTGACGAGCAGTTGGCCGTAATATATAAAAGTCATGTGGGTTCTCAGATGGATTACTGTTCACCTCTGTGGGGTGGAGGTGGAGTGGTTGCATTGAGGCAGTTGGACAAAATTCAAAATAAAGCTATTAGATTAATCAATAACCCTGCAATCACACAGGACCTTCCTACATTATCCATACGAAGAAACGTTGCATCCCTTGCATTATTCTACAGATATTTTCACAGCAATTGTTCCGAGGAACTTGCTTCAATTGTGCCGCCTCTCCACATCTTTCCGCGTAGAACTAGGGCAGCTGAGAGCGCCCATGAATTTACACTTTCTCCTCCACAATGCAGAACTTCTGCTTATCAGAATTCATTTATCCCCAGAGCTACTACTCTTTGGAATTCACTTCCCTCGAATTGCTTTCCACAAACTTACAATCTACAAATGTTTAAATCCAGTTGTTACAAACATTTTATGAATGGAGGATGCCTTTAGGCACATGGACCTTTTTGTTTTATCTGTGTTTTTCCTTCCTCCGTTCATTGTCTCAAAAAAAACAAAAAACAAAAAAACAAGCACTTCACATACAATCACTTCACATACAAGCACTTCACATACAAGCACTTCACATACAATCACTTCACATACAAACACTTCACATACAAGCACTTCACATACAAGCACTTCACATACAATCACTTCACATACAAGCACTTCACATACAAGCACTTCACATACAATCACTTCACATACAAGCACTTCACATACAAGCACTTCACATACAAGCACTTCACATACAAGCACTTCACATACAAGCACTTCACATACAATCACTTCACATACAATCACTTCACATACAAGCACTTCACATACAATCACTTCACATACAAGCACTTCACATACAAGCACTTCACATACAATCACTTCACATACAATCACTTCACATACAAGCACTTCACATACAAGCACTTCACATACAATCACTTCACATACAAGCACTTCACATACAAGCACTTCACATACAAGCACTTCACATACAAGCACTTCACATACAAGCACTTCACATACAAGCACTTCACATACAAGCACTTCACATACAAGCACTTCTTTCACAATTACAGAATACATAATGATTTCAGACGCCATATTTTGTTTTCCTCACACAATCGCTTCACGCCACAAGCACTTCACATACAATCACTAACTACTGTACAATAACATCACAGAACACATAATTCACATACAATCACTAACTACTGTACAATAACATCACAGAACACATCATTATTACTAACTACTGTACAATAACATCACAGAACACATCATTATTTCATACACCATAATTTTGCCCACACAATCGCTTCACACCCAATCTCTTTTCCCACAAGCATTTTACATACAATCATTACACACACACAGAATAACATCGCCCACAATCACTTGGTCTATAACCCAAGTCAATCTGTCCGGGTAAACTTGTTGGTCGCTTATTTCATTTTTTTTTTTGTTTTTTTTTTTAGTTTCCTCCTTAGACTTACATCAAACTTTATAAAACATCCATCAGATCTCCCTTCTAGATTTCGGTAGAAAATGTACCAGCCGAAGGCCGGTTCTTCCTAAATTACAGGCTCACATTCATTCACCAGGAACAAAAATCGACACCTAAATAACATGAAAGGTCTTAATATTGACAAATAAATGGGGCAAAAGGTCTTGAAATCGACAAACTAATGGGGCAAATATCTTAAAATCTGAAAACTAATGGAGCTAAGCATGAGGAAAAAGGGGGTCCAGAAAAATGACCCATCTCCCTTTAATATTGGATAAAAAAATTGTTCTTCACATTGTAACAGTAAAGACGGTGTCACACGAGTAAGTTTTCCGTCAAATTTTATGGGCAATTGTAGTCTGGCAGCTTCAACATTCACGTTCCGTAAAAATTATACTACCTAACATAATCTACCTTCGATCTAGTTTCCGATTCCAAGGTGAAAGAGCCTTGAAATAGTACGAGAAAAAAATTGCTCTTGGAAAATTGCCGGAAAAAGAGCTCGTGTGACACCGGCTTAAGGAAACTCTAATAAGCAGAAGTTACATATTTGTCTTCTGTTCCTACTCTACCTCCGGACGTAGGCTAGACATTGCCTGTAGATTCAACCGCTCAACGTGGTGAAGTCAGGAAGTTTTATTCCAGTTGGCGAGTGAGACAATGAGGCAGTTTAAGGGGACATATGTCGCTTTTCTATATCCCTTTCTCCTTCATCTTTAGCCCCATTAGTTTGGCGATTTAATGAACTTTTGCCCCATTTCTGTCAATTTTAAGACCTTTCCTGCCATTTAGGTGACTATTTTTTCCTGGCGAGCGAAAGCGAGCCTGTAAATTAAGAAGAACCGGCCTTCGGCCGGGAAATTTTCTACCAAAAAATTTACACATTTATCTTGAAAGGGGGTCTATGGGGCGTCTTTTTAAGCTTGATGGAGGTCTAGCAAGGAAACTAGGAAAATGATAGATAAATTTAAAAATTTACCAAAAGGTGAACCATCTCCCCTTAAGTATTGCAACCAGCTCCTTCGTGGTCTTACCTACGTAGACCTATGACACCTGGTTGGCTCCTCGTAGCCCGGTGCAAATCTGACCCCTCGAAACTGCCTCGCCACCGTCTTGCTGTCTCACCTCACAATCTCTTACACCTCTCTCTCACATAGTCTATTCGCTGTAAGTAGACGAGAAAATTCATGAACTCTATCCTCTGTAACTCAAAAAAGGCTAGTACAAATTGGCTGTAAATTTCCACATATATTCCTTGACTGACTCTTCCCAAATGGTAGAAATATAACTCGATTACTCTAGTCGTGTTAGAGTTACGGAGGTTAGAGGTCATGATTTATCGCCTACTTACAGCGAATAGACTATACCTATTGAGCTGTTGACTCAGTAGGCACAAATTCCATCCCAATAATATCTTCCCATTGACACGCAGGGATATGAACCCGGATCTAGGGAAAGAAGAAGTGTTTAAGGCAAGATTGCCACTTGAGAGATTTCTTTCTGGACCCCTTTCTTCCTCATGTTTAGCCCCATTGCTTTTGAGATTTTAAGACGTTCGCCCCATTAGTTTGGCGATTTTAAGAACTTTCGCCTCATTTCTGTCAATTGTAAAACCATTCGTGCCATTTAGGTGTCGATTTTTTCCTGGCGAGCGATAGCGAGCCTGTAATGTAAGAGGAGCCGACCTTCGGCTGGGACATTTTTCTACCGAAAAATGTATACATTTATCTTGAAAGGGGGTCTAGGGGGAGAGAGAGAGAGATTAGTTTAAGCTTGATGGAGGTCGAGGGAGCAAACTAACAAACTTCCCCTTAAGAATAAAATGGTTTGAATCCATGAGCTCCCCTAGGCCATCAACAGGTGATAATAGCCCGTGGGGGGGTCGGGGGGGTCGAGGCAGGGTAAGCTTTATATTATCCGCCTATTAACCCCTTGAAGCTCTGTCGCGTTTTAGCAGTTTATTTTGGCTATCATTAGACGATTATATGCAGCTTAGGAAGGATCTCTAGCAATAATAAGGCTTGAAACTATCTCCACCAATCCTTTTACCTACCACAGATCCTTCCTAAGCTGCATAATATCGTCTAAATATAGCTAGAATAGTATATAACACACGTCGCTGGTACAGTCGCGCTAATAAGTGATGTCTCGGCACCAAGTATGTTTTGATCAATAATTGGTATCGGCAATATCTAAGCTTCATTTCTTCATATCGAGTGAACTATACAAACATGTTCCTACACATAACCACCCTGCTCAACATCTAACAGCCATTAATACAGCACAGAGTAAACCAAACGTAAAGACAGCTGGGCCATGACTTATTAGCGCGACTGTACTCAAAGGGTTATATACCAACTCATGTGGCAGGATGGATTTATATACTTAATTGCCGACTTGCGAGTTTCATTCTATAACGAAGTTGGAGCTGTAGACAACGATATTTAACAGAATTTACAGCTAAAATACGGTCGTAGTGCATATATTAATACATAAAACCATTTCAATATACCATTTATCCACCAGAAAATTACATTATTATTGAATTTCTGTTTAATATCGATGTTCACGGCTCCAACTTCCTCATAGCTTGAAACTCGCAAGTGGTCAATTCTGGTTATCATTAGCCGATTTTAGGTGAGTTAGGAAGGGTCCTTAGAAATCACATACCTAAAGACTATCTCGGTTAAGGGGGGTTGTCCTTCTTACAGGGGATAGGTTCGCTTGGGGGCATTTTGTGTATGGCCACCCCCATTAAGGGGAGTAAGGCGTCTGGCAATAGATAGATAGATAGATAGACCTGCTTTTTGTTATTTCTGTCCTTTTCTCTCTTTCTCTGGCTTGTATCCATTCGGCCCCATTCAGCCAACTATTTTAAGACGTTTATCCCCATCTAGGTGTCGATTTCTTCCTGGCGAGCGATAGCGAACCAGCATTATAAGAAGAAATCCGGCTTCGCCGGAGAAATTTTTCTATCGAAAAATTTACAAATTTAGCCTGCTGTCAAACAAAAATAAAAAATATGCTGGCTCGCTACCGCTCACCAGTAAACAATTGACACCTGGATGGGGATAAACGTCTTAAAACAGTAGGCTGAATGGGGCCAAATGGGTACAAGGCAGAGAACGAAAGAAAAGGACAGAACAAAATCAGGTTACCGCCCTTAAGTTTCTAGCTCCCACAAATTATTCCTAAGCTGAATAAATTTGTCTAATAACTGTCTTGATGGTGTAGTGGTTAGAGTGTTTAAAATGTGTAATGTGGTAACCCAGGTTCGAATCCCGGTGGATCACATGCTTGCTTTCATTAATTTCTTTGGGAGGTGTTTGGTGTTGGAGTGAAATTAATAAAAATATTATTAATTATACCCTGTTCATTATAGGTGAGCCAGAAATCGTATATTCAACCTCTTATCACTCAAACACTGCTAGTGATTTAATGTTTCTACCATTTGGGAAGAGTCAGCCAGGGAATAGGTGTAGACATTTACAGCCCATTAGCTCTAGCCCATTTTGAGTTCAAGAGGATGGGGTTTAAGGGGAGATTTCCACTTGAACGATTTTTGTCTTGACTTATTTCTCCCTCATGTGTAGCCCCATTGCTTTTGATATTTTAAGACGTTCGCCCCATTAGTGTGGCCATTTTAAAAATGTCGCCCCATTTCTGTCAATTTTAAGACCTTTCATGCCATTAAGGTGTCGATATTTTACTGGCGAGCGATAGCGAGCCTGTTTTTAAGAGAAACTGGCCTTCGGCCAGGAAATTTTTCTAACGAAAAATGTACACATTTATCTTGAAAGGGGGTCTAGGGGGTGTAATTTTAAGCTTGATGGAGGTCTAGGGAAGAAACTTAAGACCTCCCCTTAAGATTTTTGGCCTATTCTTATAGTAAACAGACTATAATATATACTGTTAATTATAGTAAACAGACTATAATATATACTGTTAATTATAGTAAACAGACTATAATATATACTGTTAATTATAGTAAACAGACTATAATATATACTGTTAATTTGTCTTTGTAATTTACACGCAAATTTCAAACTGGGCAGATTTTCCTGTTTTGGACCCCTTTCTTCCTCATCTTAAGCCCCATTAGTTTGGCGATTTAATTAACTTTTGCCCCATTTCTGTCAATTTAAAGACCTTTCCTGCTATTTAGGTGTCGATTTTTTCCTGGCGAGCGATAGCGAGCCTGTAATTTAAGAGGAACGCTTAATGCATTGAGTACCGGTGACATCCTTTGCATTATATGTTGGCAACTATTAGACGATATTGTTGCATTATATGTTGGCAACTATTAGACGATATTGTTGCATTATATGTTGGCAACAATTAGACGATATTTGTTTAGGTAAAGAAGGGCGTCTACCCATGAAAAGGTTAGACTATCTCAGTTAATGCTTTTAGCTACCATAAATAATTCCTAAGCTTTACAAAATCGTCTGAATGTAGCTGAAATCCAATAACAAAAATTAATTGGTACTGCAAGGATTAATGAGAGCCAAAATATAAATAGGACACGATTTAAGACCCCCTTCTTCCTCATGTTTAGCCCCATTATTGTTTATATTTTAAGACATTTCCCCCATTGTTATAGCGATTTTAAGACCTTTCGTGCCATTCAGCTGTCTATTTTTCCTGGCGTGCGATAGCAAGCTTGCAATATAAGAGGAACCTGCCTTCGACCGGGTATTTTATCGTCCGAAAAATGCACAAACTTATTTCGAAGGAGGGTCTTGGGGGAGTTTGTTTTTAAAGTTTTATTGAGGTCTAGGGAGTAAACTAAAATAGTTTAATTAATAAATATATAAAACAAAAAAAATAGATAAAGAAATATCCTTAAATTATGTAAGTATATACAGTATATAGTGTATTTAACTAACGACGAATTATACATACATTGAAAAGTTCTTCCTTCCTTCCAACTACCCTCCTTCTTATTCTGCCCTTCCTTCCATCTTTCCTCCCTACTCCCTTCCTTCCAACTACCCCCTCCTTCCTCTGCCTTCCAGCTATCCTCCCTCCTTCCTTCCTTCCAACTACCCTCCTTCATTCCTTCCTTCCAACTACCCTCCTTACTGTCCTTCCTTCTTTCCCTTCACCCTAAACTTCTCCCTCCCTTCATTCATCATTCAATATCCTCCATCATTATCTCCTTCTCTCTCTCTTTTCATTCAATCCCCTCAGTCTTCTCTCTCTCTCTCTCTATTCCACCTCCATCAACCTCCATCAATGAATGGAGTTGAACAAAAGTTGGAATACATTTGTATATACATGTTCCACGCTAAGATACTTATTATGTACTTATCCCACACACCACTTCAACCACAACACAACCCCCACTATCACCACATTAACCACACAATCACCCACCCACACACACACCATATCAACCACACAAACCATCACACACCACTTCAACATCACCACACCCCCTTCAACCACAACACAATCCCCACCATCAACCCCCCCTCCCCCCCCCCACACACACACCATATCAACCACACAACCACATAATCACCTCCCACACACCCCTTCAACATCACCACACCTCCCCACAACACAACCCCCACCATCACCATATTAACCACACAATCCCCCTTCTCCCCCCACACACACCACAGAATCAGATCACCTCCCCCACCATCACCCCCTCTCTCCCCCACACACTCCATATCAACCACACAATCACACACAACCACATAAACACCTCCCACACACCACTTCAACCTCCCCACAACACAACTCCCACCATCACCACATTAACCACAACCTCTGAGAAAGTTGCCCAGTGAGGAGGGATCGATCCTGTGACCTGGCTTTAGTCTCGTGTGTCACCTGAACTAAGTAGGTCACTTCTTCCTACCTTCACTCCTTCCTTCCTTCCTTCCTTCAGTCCTTTTTTCCTTCAGGCATTTGCTCCTTTTTTTTCTTCCTTCATGTCTTTAGTTCTTCCTTCTTTCCTTCCTTCCTTCCTTCAGGCCTTTACTCCTTCCTTCCTTCAGACCTTCACTCCTTCCTTCCTTCAGGCCTTTACTCTTTCCTTCCTTCACTCCTTCCTTCCTTCAGGCCTTCCTTTCTTCAGACCTTCACTCTTTCCTTCCTTCAGGCCTTTATTCCTTCTTTCATTCAGGCATTTACTCCTTGCTTCATTCCGTCATGCCTTAAGTTCTTCCTTCCTGCAAGCCTTTCACTCCTTCCTTCCTTCAGGCCTTTACTCCTTCCTTCCTTCCTTCAGGCCTTCACTCCTTCCTTCTTTCCTTCAGGCCTTAATTACTCCTTCTTTCCTTCAGGCCTTTACTCCTTCCTTCCTTCCTTCAGGCCTGTACTCCTTCCTTCTTTCCTTCAGGCCTTAATTACGCCTGCTTTCCTTCAGGCCTTTACGCCTTCCTTCCTTCCTTCAGGCCTTAATTACTCCTTCTTTCCTTCAGGCCTCTACTTCTTTCTTCCTTCCGTCAGGCCTATACTCCTTTTTTCTTCCTACAGGCCTTCACTCCTTCCTTCTTTCCTTCAGGCCTTCCTTCTTTCCTTCACTTCTTTCCTTCAGGCCTTCACTCCTTCCTTCCTTCCTTCAGGCCTCTACTCCTTGCTTCAGACCTATACTCCTTTCTTCCTTGCTTCAGGCCTCTACTCCTTCCTTCCTTCCTTCAGGCCTTCACTCCTTCCTTCCTTCATGCCTTTACTTCTTCTTTCTTTCAGGATTTTACTTTTGTCTTCCTTTCTTCTTTCCTCCAGGCCTTTAGTTCTTTCTTCCTTCCTTCCTTTCTTCGTTCCTTCTCCATTACATATATATTCTCCACCATCTCCAACACTCCTATAATTCCCCACCACCACAGCTCTTCCTGTCACATCACTTCCACCTAATACCCTGCACCTTTATCTCCAACATTTCGTCTTCTCTAACTTCACTACCACATCACCACCACCAACACTCTCCAGCCCCCACCCCCACCCGCCACTTTCACCTCGTCTAGCGCATATTCTCACCATTATAAATATCATTATCATCATCATCATCATCACATACACCACAATTTCTGTCATCATCATTCTTACCATCCTCACTACCTATATCATCAGCTCCCCATTATACAACTTATCTTTCATTATACAACTTATCTTTCATTATACAACTTATCTTTCATTATACAACTTATCTTTCATTATACAACTTATCTTTCATTATACAACTTATCTTTCATTATACAACTTATCTTTCATTATACAACTTATCTTTCATTATACAACTTATCTTTCATTATACAACTTATCTTTCATTATACTTATCTTTCATTATACAACTTATCTTTCATTATACAACTTATCTTTCATTATACAACTTATCTTTCATTATACAACTTATCTTTCATTATACAACTTATCTTTCATTACAACTTATCTTTCATTATACAACTTATCTTTCATTATACAACTTATCTTTCATTATACAACTTATCTTTCATTATACAACTTATCTTTCATTATACAACTTATCTTTCATTATACAACTTATCTTTCATTATACAACTTATCTTTCATTATACAACTTATCTTTCATTATACAACTTATCTTTCATTATACAACTTATCTTTCATTATACAACTTATCTTTCATTATACAACTTATCTTTCATTATACAACTTATCTTTCATTATACAACTTATCTTTCATTATACAACTTATCTTTCATTATACAACTTATCTTTCATTATACAACTTATCTTTCATTTCAACCCCACATATTCATTTAGCCATTTGCATTTGGTTATGTTTCAACTTGCTACATTTAGCAAACACACAAAACATATACGGTATAGGCTACACCTCTTTCTTTAAGGGGAGGTCTCCACTTGAGGGATTTTTTTCTTGACCCCTTTCTCCCTCATGTTTAGCCCCATTGCTTTTGATATTATAAAACGTTTGCCCCATTAGTTTAGCGATTTTAAGAACTTTCACCCCATATTAAGACCTTTCGTGCCATTCAGGTGTCGATTTTATCCTGGCGAGCGATAGCGAGCCTGTAATTTAAGAGGAACCGGCCTTCGGCCGGGACATTTTTCTACCGAAAAATGTACAAATTTATCTTGAAAGGGACTCGAGGGGGTGTAATTTTAAGCTTGATGGAGGTCTAGGGAACAAACTAAATACCTCCCCTTAAGTGAAGTGGAAGTCCTCTCATGAACAGAAGCGGCAGAAGTTCTCTGATCTTACCCCAAGGATGTTTGACTGACAATAATGGCACCTTCGGCCCCATTATCGACAGAAATAGAATATCTCAAATACCAGAACTTATTCACTCGCTTCCCATGATGTACCCAATAACGACAGATGCTACAATGAATTGACTTCACGCCCACCTTTTTCCTACAAACTGTACATGGGTGTGCACTACTTCCATCTACAGTATATGCCCTGACCTTACTCCACTAGTTTATGTTTACTGTACATGGGTGTGCACTACTTCCATCTACAGTATATGCCCTGACCTTACTCCACTAGTTTATGTTTACTGTACATGGGTGTGCACTACTTCCATCTACAGTATATGCCCTGACCTTACTCCACTAGTTTATGTTTACTGTACATGGGTGTGCACTACTTCCATCTACAGTATATGCCCTGACCTTACTCCACTAGTTTATGTTTACTGTACATGGGTGTGCACTACTTCCATCTACAGTATATGCCCTGACCTTACTCCACTAGTTTATGTTTACTGTACATGGGTGTGCACTACTTCCATCTACAGTATATGCCCTGACCTTAC
Organism: Paralithodes platypus; assembly: GCA_032716605.1. NCBI lineage: Eukaryota > Metazoa > Arthropoda > Malacostraca > Decapoda > Lithodidae > Paralithodes > Paralithodes platypus. Next base: position 2,424,683 of record CM064531.1, read on the forward strand.
TCCACTAGTTTATGTTTACTTTTAATCCCTCAGGCTGTTGAATTTAGTTTCAGCTTATGGTGCACTATCTGCAATAAGGACTAGGTCATCTGCTAATGGCACTTCGCTTGGGAGACCAGTTCAAATTTCTCTAGATAGTGCCTCCAGGACCATCATAAAAAGAAGTGTATATACAGAGCCCTGGGGACTTCAACTTTTAGTCAACTTTGTCTGGCATATAATTATGACCCTTTGAAAAGTCTTAGTTAACAAAGTCTTGATAAAATTAAACTGCATACCCAGCCTTGCAAAGGTGTGTGAGTGGGGGAGGGAGTATATGTGATTTGCCGTTTTAGATACTGAACTGAAATTTGTCGATTGTGTTGCTTGTCCGGTAGTTGTGGTGCAACTTCGAAAGCTTTGATGGTACGCCTGAGTTTGGTGTAGTCTGTGTTTTCCGTGGTAGTTGTGATGTGTGGTTGTTGTGGCACTTGCATAGTTGTTGTGATGTGTGGTTGTTGTGATGTGTGGTTGTTGTGATGTGTGGTAGTTGTGATGTGTGGTAGTTGTGATGTGTGGTAGTTGTGATGTGTGGTAGTTGTGATGTGTGGTAGTTGTGATGTGTGGTAGTTGTGATGTGTGGTTGTTGTGGCACTTGCATAGTTGTTGTGATGTGTGGTTGTTGTGATGTGTGGTTGTTGTGATGTGTGGTAGTTGTGATGTGTGGTAGTTGTGATGTGTGGTAGTTGTGATGTGTGGTAGTTGTGATGTGTGGTTGTTGTGGCAGTTGCATAGTTGTTGTGATGTGTGGTTGTTGTGATGTGTGGTTGTTGTGATGTGTGGTAGTTGTGATGTGTGGTAGTTGTGATGTGTGGTTGTTGTGGCACTTGCATAGTTGTTGTGATGTGTGGTTGTTGTGATGTGTGGTTGTTGTGATGTGTGGTAGTTGTGATGTGTGGTAGTTGTGATGTGTGGTTGTTGTGGCACTTGCATAGTTGCTGTGGTGTGTTTGTTGTGTAGAATGTGCAGTAAGTGCATAGGTGGTGATTGTTTTAATGGTGGATGCGGTACCTGTGTACAAAGGAAATCAAGAAACAACAGGTCTAGTGACTCCTCTAGGCTGCTTGTACTCCAAATCACTGAGGATCAAGTGTCCGAACAGTGGTTTCGAGTGGGTAAGGGAAAATTGGGAAGGGAACTACTGCTCTGGAACTAATATCCGTGGCAGGATTAGGAAGTTAGTAGGGGACAGAGGGGTTAGTAACATAACAAAGTTATAAGTGACCTTTCGTATATCTGGGAAAAATAGAGTAACATCTTAGTAATATACAGTACATATGCAATAATCCTTGATGAATCTGAGGGGGGAATAAAATATAGTTATTCTTTTACAAACGCAGTCAGTCGCGGGTTTGAGGCAAGATATTTGTCTAGGCGAAGTTCAAAAGAATCAACGGTGCTGCAGTCTATAACGTCTCGGGGAAGCCCATTCCAAAAGTTGACAACTCGATTGAAGAAGAAATTCTTAGATTCGTGTGAGTTAAAAGTTTTACCAATAATTTTGCAACCGTTTCCCCGCGTATAATTAGATTGGTCTGGTCGATAGTGAAGTACTTACTACTGTTCATATTGACGATCCCTTTGATGATTTTGAAAACTTTAATTAAGTCACCTCTTAATCTGCGCTGGGTTAAAGGAAATATATTTAATTCCTTAAGACGCTCCTCGTATGGTTTGTTCTATAGGCTAGGTATCATTTTGGTAACTCTACGTTGAACTCGTTCTAGCTTGTCTATATCCTCTTGGTAATAAGGGCACCAGGATTGAACGCAGTATTCCAGCAGAGGGCGGACTAAGGAATTGTAAAGAGTTAGGATAACTTCTTTGGATTTATGCTCAAATGACCTGCCTATGAAGCCAATTATTTTGTTTGCCTTCTTAACAACTTCTGAACATTGTTGACTCGGCTTTAGGTTACTTGATATTGTTACTCCCAGATCGGTTTCTCTGTCTACAGTCTTAAGCTGAGTGCCATTCATCAAATAGTTTGCTTTCTCATTCCGGTATCCGATATGTAGTACTTTACATTTATCCGCATTGAAACTCATTTGCCAAGTTTGGGCCCAACATGACAACTTATCTAGATTGTGTTGCATATTGTCAACTTGTTCTTTTGAGAGTACGCTATTTGCAATTTTTGTATCGTCAGCAAACTTTGAGATTGTACAGCTGAGACCCTCGTCGTTGATGTAAATTAGAAAGAGAATTGGTCCCAGTACCGATCCCTGGGGTACCGCACGATTCACATTGGTCCATTTAGATGCCTTACCGTTTATGACTACTCTTTGCTTTCTGTCGCTGAACCAATTTTCTATTCATTTCAACACACCATCTTGTGTTCCATGCGCTTTTAGTTTTAGCAGTAAACGTTTGTGGGGAACTTTGTCAAAGGCCTTTTGAAAATCAAGGTATATAATTTCTACAGCTTTACTCTCATCATAGAGGTTGAGGATATCGTGGAGGAAGTCTAAGAGGTTTGTTAAGCAGGAACGTTTGTTACGAAAGACGTGTTAAGTATCATTAAGTATGTTATTTTCCTCTAAGTGATTTACGAGTCTGTCTCTTATAAGTGTTTCTAGCATTTCACATACAACTGAGGTTAAGCTAATTAGACGATAGTTACTGGGTAGGCATTTGCTGCCTTTTTTTAATATCTTTGTTACGTTGGCAAGCTTCCACTGATCAGGCATAGTTCCAGACTGCAAGGATTTATTGAATAGCAATATCAGTGGTTTTGGAGAGCTCATCCTTAGCTTCCTTTAGAACTCTAGGTGTATTAGGTCCGGGTGATTTATTTACCTTGAGTTTATCTAAACATTTCTTTCGGGTTTGTTTTACTTTGATTCGCAACATGTAACTCCAGGGCCTTTTTACTTTGCATAATTAACTTTTTGGCTTTGCGCCGTAGCTCTACAAATTTCACCCGTTCTTCGTCATTTTGTGAGGATTTTAATCTATCATTAGCAAACCTTTTAGCAAGCAAACAGTGTATAAGGGTACTTGAAGTGCTGTGTGCTGGTTGTGGAGTTAGATATATTGGATGTGATGTGTTCTAACTATGTTTGTCAATATATATATATATATATATATATGTGTATGCAATAGGTGTATGTGCATGAATGATGTATGAGTATAGATTGCATAGTGTACTCGTATGTAAAACTGTGCGTGTGTATGCAGGCGATATGTGTGAGCGTGCGAACATATTTCTTTCTGTTACATACCATCAGCCAGTATAAGACACACGGAGATCTGTGATAACCCCTTCCCCTATTGATCTCCAGGGTTGTGCTTGCGTGCTGACCGTCTGCCTCGGGAGTCATTACACCGTACGATTGATTTACTTCAACTCTTGGGCTCATTCTCTCTGTGGGTTACATTTAGGTGAGCTACTACGAATCATATTCTGGTGCCACGTGAATTATTATAGTCTATTCATTATTATTAGGCTAACAATCTAGACCACTAACCTCTATAACTAAAAAAACAACTTGAGTAACAGAGCTAATATTTCTACCATTTAGGAAGAATCAGTTAGGGAATACGTGTGGGAATATACAGCCCATTTTCTCTAGCTCATTTTGAGTTACAGAGGTTAGGGGTCACGATTTCTGGTTTACCCATAATGATTGGAGTAGAGTATATTTGCGCTGTATTATATAGGTTATAACCAGTTAAAAATGCCTGTACATACACTGTAAAAAATGTACAATCAAAAGGTATACGACAGCTTTAAGTAAATGGATAGTGATTTCTATTTCTATCATGATTTGATGTGGGTATATTACTACCAATATTTGTTTTCTATGTGAATGGAGGAGACAAAAGGCAAAGCTGCCTGTAACATGCATCTCCCCCAAGTTGAAAGAGTGACAGAGCTAAATTCAAGGTACAGTCGCGCTAATAAATCATGTCTCGCCACCAAGTATGTTTTGATCAACATATCTAAGCCTCATTTCTTCATATCGAGTGAGATATACAAACATGTTCCTACACTTACCCACCCTATTCAACATTTGACAGACATTAATACAGCACAGAGCAAGCCAAACGTAATGACAGCTGGGACATGACTTATTAGCGCGACTGTACGCTGGAGTCAAAATGTCTGGACACACGGAGTAGAGCTTGAAGCAGCTTAAGTCATGGGATGAGGGAAAGACAGATTGAAGGAAAGAGTTCACGTTTGAATTAAGAATAGAATCGAAAACTTTAAGAGATACAATATGTGAGGATGATAGCTGAAGGGTTGACAAAAATTGCAAAAAATGTATTTGTTTTCAATGTAAGAATAACCACTTGAATAAAGGTATTAAAATTAATATTATTAGTTATTACTATTTATTATTATTATTATTTATTATTTTTATTATTATTATTATCATTAATATAATTATTATTATTATTATTATTAGTAGTAGTAGTAGTAGTATTCTCCTTGTATTCTCTCCTCGATCCTGTGTCGCTCGATTCTCCTATCTCCCTACTCCTTCCCCTTTCATTCTTCTATCTCCCTACTCCTTTCCCTTTCATTCTTCTATCTCCCTACTCCTTTCCCTTTCATTCTTCTATCTCCCTACTCCTTTCCCTTTCATTCTTCTATCTCCCTACTCCTTTCCCTTTCATTCTCTTACTTCTATCTTCACCCTCTTTTCGCCTTCCTCTCCTCCTCACTCTTTCTCCCCTCTCCCTTCCCCTCTTCTCCTCTTCGTCCAACCTTCACGATCGTTCTACTGTCATTTCCACCCCTCAGACCTCTCTCTCTCTCTCTCTCTCTCTCTCCTTTTCTTTTTAGGCTCAAAGTACATACTGGTTTTGTGTCAAAGTGAAAACTTACAAACGCATAGTAAATATTCACTACACAAAGACAAACTTATTATTATTAACAGAGTTTAAAGAAAATACATTTATTTGATGCATATATCTTTATATGTATGCATTTGATGCATATATCTTTATATGTATGCATTTGCATTTTGCCTTACTTTGTGTACAGTTACAATGTAACTAATATTATTTTAGCATCGAAGTTCAGAAGTGTTCAGTAAGTTTATGCAGTTTAGGAAAGACCTCTAGGAATGTAAGGGGTCTATACCAACTCAATTATGCCTCTGACTCCCACAGATCTTTCCTAAGCTGAATAAAATCATCTAATGGAGGGGGAATGAGGAGCAAAGGAGGAAAGAGAGGGGGGTTGGAGGGGGAATGAAGAGCAATGGAGGAAAGAGAGGGGGGGTTGGAGGGGGAATGATGAGCGAGGGAGAAAAGAGAGGGGGGGGGGTTGGAGGGAGGAAAGAGAGGGGGGTTGGAGGGAGGAGGAGGAGCAAGGGAGGAAAGAGAGGGGGGTTGGAGGGGGAATGATGAGCGAGGGATAAAAGAGAGGGGGGTTGGAGGGAGGAGGAGGAGCGAGGGGGGGTTGGAGGGGGAATGATGAGCGAGGGAGAAAAGAGGGGGGAGAGGGGGAAGGGACATGGTGGAGACAGGAACAGATTGAGAGAGAGAGAGAGAGAGAGAGAGAGAGAGAGAGAGAGAGAGAGAGAGAGAGAGAGAGAGAGAGAGAGGACAAAACCACAAACAATATCAGTCTCAAACCTATACACAGTCAAGCATAATAGTCATCTAATTGACCACTTGCGAGTTTCAGGCTATAAGGAAGTTCTGCCTGTAAACATCGATATTAAACACAAATACAGTAATTATATAGGTTTCTGATGGATAAATATCATGTTGAATTTGGTTTTATGTATTAATAAATGTACTAAAACCGTATTATAGCTGGTTATTCTGCTAAATATCAATGTCTACAGCTCCAACTTCCTTATAGAGCGAAACTCGCAAGTGGCCAATTGGCACCATTAATAGAACATAACAAAAATAAACTGGCAAGCTAAAGGTTAGATGGGCTTATTTATTTCCTCATTTATGTATCTTTCTATCATTATTTTAATTTCCTCCCTAGACCTCCATCAAACTTTAAAAAAAAACATCCAATAAATCCCCCTTCTAGATTAATTTGTACATTTTTCGGTAGGAAAGTGTCCCGGCCGAAGACCGGTTCTTCCAAAATGACAGGCTCACTATCGTTCACTAGGAAAACATCAACACCTAAATAGCACGAAAAGTCTTAATATTGACACAGAAATGAGGCGAAAGGTCTTAAAATCGACAAACTAATGAGCCGGACGTCATAAAATCTGAAAACTAATGGGGCTAAACACGAGGAAGTAGGGGTCAAGAAAAACGGCCCATCTCCCCTTAACATAAGCAAGAACCTTTGAGAATGTTTGGATGGAAGATAACTTTATTCTACCTCGGTGTCTCTACAGTATATAATGGTACTGTACGCTCGGATGCCATAGTCTCTAGCTCACACATAAATATTTGTGTGTAATTGGTGTGTAATAGGGGTGATCGTAGGGTGAATCTAGATGTGAGGCTGGATGGGAAAATATTAGAACAAGTACTGGAGAGTGTTTTAAATATCTAGAAGGATCAATAAGCAGGAGTGGAGGTACGGAAATGGAGGTAAAACAGAGAGTGTGTGAAGGAAGGAAGGTTTTCGGAGCAATGGGAAGTATGTGTAAGACGAGAAATCTCGGAATGAAAGTAAAAAGTGCAATGGATCAAGGAATTGTTGTGCCAACAGTGATGTATGGGGCTGAGACATGGGCTCTGAAGAAGAAGGAGAGAAGAAAGCTGGATGTGATGGAGATGAGCTGCTTGAGGAGTATGTGTGGAGTTACTCGTATAGACAGATTGAAGAATGAAGAGATACGTAGGGGAGTGAGGCAGCAGCAACATTTGTCAGCCAGAGTGGACAGAAGGGTGCTGAGCTGGTATGGTCATGTTGAACCAATGGAAGATGAAAGGCTTACAAAGAGAATATGTGAGTCGGATACAAGGGGAGATAGAAGGGCAGGAAGACACCCATTGAGATGGAGAGACTGTGTAAGACAAGCATTGAATGATAGAGGAATGACTATAGATCAGGTGGGGGAAGTTGTAATAAACAGGAATGAATGGAGAATGCTAGTGAATAGATGAGTGTGAACGCGGTCGTTTGGGAGAGAGGGTCATGCGCCAGTTGGTCTAGCCCGGGGAGCCGGTGGTAATGAAGGGTGCGCCTGGAAGCATGGTGGGCGGGCTTGTGGTGGTGAAGCTGCGGGTCTGCCTGCGGAAATCGACGCCTCTCCGGAGGATCTGGGACCTGGGAATCTTTTGCTGGGGACCATAAATGGGCCTGGGTCACTGGGTATTTTTTCTGGGCGACCTACTGTAGATGTGTGTGAGATTTTTATGTTTTGTTTTGTTTTGCTTTCTGATGTGTTGTGATGTCCCTGTTCGGGCTCTGTCTCGAGTCGGCCACCCCCATAATTTTTTTTTGGAAAACTGGGGAAGATGCCAGAGTATATACATACATACATACATACATACCTATTTCTAATCATGGAAGTATATATCTGGAAACTAATGTATGATTATAATTTTCTATACATCAATTACACAACTATACTGTCTGTATATGCTATTTATTGAAAAGCAAGTTCTATCCATAAATCAATCCAGATAGTTCACGAAATCTTATGAGAGACTATGACATTAGAGTGTACCGTTCAAGTATGTATTATGTTAGTATCTTATGATAGTTTATACATGTACTGTATGTGTATATGCTTGTTGTATTTATATCCATGTGTCTATGTTTTTGAGTTTGTGTGTTTGCTTATGTAAGTGTGTGTGTGTGTGTGTTTGTGATTGTATATGTGTGCGTGTACATGTTTGCTTCAATATATGGTGAGTGATAAATATTCATGGCATTGTATAAATATATTCACAAATGGCCAGTGCCCTTCCTTAAATAAACAAATATTTGTATGCAACGATACAAGGACAAATTACAAAATACAAAACATTGCGGCAAAATATGCTAATGGAACAATACAAAAAAGAACAAAAAATCAATTAAAAGGTTCATATTTTCGTATTATATATATGAGCAAACCCTAATTTCATAAGCTTTAAGTGGTTTTATTAATATTACAAGATTTGCAGTATTGAAAACCGTACCAAAATCGAAAAACAATCCAAGAATATGATGACCTAAATCTAGTACTTCTGATATTGTGTATATGAAAAACTATTAACCCCTTTAGCACCGTCGACATCCTTTCCATTCTATATTGGCTACTATTATTAATCGATTTCATTCAGTATAGGAAGGACCTCTAGTAATAATATGGCTTCAAACAATCTCGACCGACCTATTTAACTACTACAGATCCTTCCTAAGCTGTATAATATCGTCTGAATATAGCTAGAATTAAAATGTAAAACTTGCAAACTAAACAAACCAAAATTGGGACAAGGACAATATAAAGTCAAATTAAATTTAAAAGATAACACACGTCGCTGGTACTCAAAGGGTTAAGGGGAGATGGCGTATTTATTTGATCATTTATGTATATTTTTTTATGATTTAATTAGTTTCCTCCCTAGATCTCCATCAAGATTAAAATAACATCAATTGGATCCCCCTTCTAGATTAATTTGTACCCCGGCCAAAGGCCGGTTCTTCTTGGTTCACTATAATTCGCCAGGAAAAAAATCGACACCTAAATAGCACGAAAGGTCTTAATATTGACAAATAAATGGGGCGAAAGGTCTTAAAATCGACAAACTAATGAGCCGAACGTCATCAAGTTTGAAAACTAATGGGGCTAAACACGAGGAAGAAGGGGGACCAGGAAAACGGCCCATCTCCCCTTAATGGAAATGTTGTGTCGCATATCTTTGGACAACCCATCTGGCATTTTAGAAAGCAAATCACGTTTATTTACCCCTTCTGTATAGGTCCCACGTCTTATTCATTTACCCCTTCTGTATAGGTCTCACGTCTTATTTACCCCTTCTGTATAGGTCCCACGTCTTATTCATGTTTATTTACCCCTTCTGTATAGGTCCCACGTCTTATTCACGTTTATTTACCCCTTCTGTATAGGTCCCACGTCTTATTCACGTTTATTTACCCCTTCTGTATAGGTCCCACGTCTTATTCACGTTTATTTACCCCTTCTGTATAGGTCCCACGTCTTATTTACCCCTTCTGTATAGGTCCCACGTCTTATTCATGTTTATTTACCCCTTCTGTATAGGTCCCACGTCTTATTCACGTTTATTTACCCCTTCTGTATAGGTCCCACGTCTTATTTACCCCTTCTGTATAGGTCCCACGTCTTATTTACCCCTTCTGTATAGGTCCCACGTCTTATTCACGTTTATTTACCCCTTCTGTATAGGTCCCACGTCTTATTCATTTATTTACCCCTTCTGTATAGGTCCCACGTCTTATTTACCCCTTCTGTATAGGTCCCACGTCTTATTCATTTATTTACCCCTTCTGTATAGGTCCCACGTCTTATTTACCCCTTCTGTATAGGTCCCACGTCTTATTCACGTTTATTTACCCCTTCTGTATAGGTCCCACGTCTTATTTACCCCTTCTGTATAGGTCCCACGTCTTATTTACCCCTTCTGTATAGGTCCCACGTCTTATTCACGTTTATTTACCCCTTCTGTATAGGTCCCACGTCTTATTTACGTTTATTTACCCCTTCTGTATAGGTCCCACGTCTTATTCACGTTTATTTACCCCTTCTGTATAGGTCCCACTTCTTATTCACGTTTATTTACCCCTTCTGTATAGGGCCCACGTCTTATTTACCCCTTCTGTATAGGTCCCACGTCTTATTCATGTTTATTTACCCCTTCGTCTTATTTACCCCTTCTGTATAGGTCCCACGTCTTATTCATTTATTTACCCCTTCTGTATAGGTCCCACGTCTTATTCATTTATTTACCCCTTCTGTATAGGTCCCACGTCTTATTCATTTTATTCTAGCTACATTTAGACGATTATGTGTGCAGTTTAAGAAGGATCTGTGGCAGCAAAAAGGGTTAAGGGAGATAGTTCGAGGCCTGTTAGTTTTATTAAGTTGAATAAAATCGTCTAACAGTAGCCAGAATACAGTTGAAAGGACGTTTCCGGTACTGAACGAGTTAATGAACGAAATTAATCCATCCGACATAATACGCTCTAAAAATTTGAAAAACTGGATAACACCGATACTGAACGATAAAGATTTATTGTCTGTGTGTATGAGGGAGACAAAAGGCAGAACTACCTGTAACAAGTGTCTCCCCCAAAGTTGGAAGAGTGACAGAGCCAAATTAAGGGCGTATGTTGTCGTCTTCAAATTGTGGTATGCTTGTTTAGTGTAGTGAAGTGAGTAGGAGGAGGAGCAGGTGTTTGTGAGAGCTAGCTGGATTACTCTGTGTAGGTGTGACACAAACATAAAAAGTGAGGTGAACCAGACAAATGAAACAGGTGTTCCAGCAACTCCTTATCACATGATTTACTATACATTTGGGATAGGCCGATCCTGCAATTAAGGGGAGTCAGACCATTTTTCTGGAACCCCTTCTCCCTGATGTTTAGCCCCACTAGTTTTGAGATGAAAAGACGTTCGGCCCATTAGTTAGGCGATTTTAGCACCTTTCGCCCAATTTCGTTGTCAATTTTAAGACCTTTCGTGCCATTTAGGTTTCGATTATTTCCTGGCGAGCGAAAGCGAGCCTGCAATTTTAAGAGGAACCGGCCTTTGGCGGGGCCATTTTTCTACCGAAAAATGTACAAATTTATCTTGAAGTGGGGGGGGGGGGGGTTCTAAGCTTGATGGAGGTCTAGGGAGGAAACTAAGAAAATATATGAATAAATTAATTAATCATCATCATTATTATTAAATTTATCATCATCATCATCCTTGAATAGTTACAGCTTAGGAGGGATCTGTAGGAATGTAAAAGGTAAACACTATTTCAATTAACCCGTTGAAATCCACATACCCTTCCTTATGGTAACTTAAGGTGGCAAAGTTATACTGAAACAAGAAACTCCTACATAACTGCTAGGTTGCAATTCACCACTGATCTTTAGGCTATACGAAAGTTAGAGCTGTAAACTTCTAAAATTAGAAGAACAAAATGGAGATTACGATGGATATAATATTATAGCTTACTGCATAATTATTTTATGTATGTATATGTGCACTACAAACATATTTCAACAGTTAATTTTGTTTAATATTGATAATCAAAACCAATTGGGGGATTACCCATAAATTGTCTATTACTCTCTCATAGTGCAGACATTCTGATGTTGGTTTGTTTTTTATAATTCACATCCTATAACTTTCCACACTGTTATCAACGGCTGGTTGGTGAAGTGCAGAGCGTCTTGGAGTCTAGTGTCAGTCATCCCAGGATCGACCCCGCTTAAGGCGGCAAATTTTTGTTTTTGTTTTTCTTCACCCAAGACCTAAACCTGAGTGACTATCTACTTGGTGGCCTTCATGGCTATAATGTGCCTTGGACAACTTTACCGTTAACCCTTGTGGCCATCATTCTCTGATACCTTTAACCTTTGACCTATAACTTTTAGCAACTGTGTTTGTAATCCACAACATTTTCAAACTAATTGTTGGAAAGTTTGTCCTGAATGATGGACTGCATTAGGTGTATGGACCCTGCTTTCATTGCTTAGAATGTTCTTCCTTTGTTTTCATCACTTAGTCTTAATTTCAGGAATTGTTCCCCGGATTGATGTAGAAAACCGATTCTACAAGATAGCTACCAGTACAAATCGCCGACTAGCCAAACTCTGCAGGGAGGAGGACATCGGCTTTGTCGACACGTGGGATAATTTTTACTATGATAAATCTTTGTTTTCAGGAGATGGTGTACATCTCAATGAAGTAGGAGCTGCACGTCTTGGTCGTCTGCTGAACGATGCAGTCAAGGATTTCCGTTCAAAAAACGGGGTCAACCGGGGGTACCCAGGCAGGGTAGTGTAAGTCAAATACGAACTGAAAATTCAGACAATGCACAATCGGTAACATCCAACTCTAATACTCTTAAGGTGTTTTATGTAAATGCTCGTAGCATACGCAATAAATTTTCAGATCTAGAGGAAATCGTGTTTACAGAACATTATGATATAATCGGCATTACAGAATCTTGGTTAAATACGGAAGACAGAGACTTTTTAGCCGAATATACGCTTCCTGGTTATACAATGTTTGAGAAAAGTCGGATCAATAGAAATAGAGGAGGAGTTCTGTTTTTTATAAAGGAAAGTCTTAATCCCATCTTAATGTCAAAACCTCAAATTGCGAATATAGACATATCTTACGTACTATTAAATAATAAACGAGGAACTAAAATAACACTAGCTTTAGTATACAGGCCCTCAGCTCAATCAGTGCAAACTGACAGTGAAATTTATGAACAAATTGCAGAAATAACTAACATACAAGATACCGTAATTCTTGGCGATTTCAACTTACCCGTGACTAAATGGGGCGATATTCTTACTTCACACTCTGGACACGACCTCTATGTTAACTTGCAAGAGAGTTCACTTTTTCAATTTGTACAATCTCCGATCTGTGGTAATAATGTGCTTAACCTTGTACTCGCAACAAAAGAAGAATTAATAGAGAATTTGAATGTTGGTGATGAATTCAGTAACAGCGACCATCGTACGATAACTTTCACTTTAAAGTTTACTAGTAACAAATCAAATAGCAGCATTGAGAAAGTCCCTAATTTCAAGAAAGCAAATTTTCATAAACTTAAATCAAAGCTTAAAGAAACTGACTGGAGCTTTCTGACTACCAATAACGACATAAATACATCTTGGGAGTGTTTCACAACCACTTACCTTAAGGCAGTGCAGGACTGCATACCATCGAAAATACGGCGTCCAGGCCATAATGATAAGCCCAAATGGTGGAATAAAGATATTTCAGACTGTCTGCTTGCTAAAAAATTTGCTAATGATAGATTAAAATCCTCACAAAATGACGAAGAACGGGTGAAATTTGTAGAGCTACGACGCAAAGCCAAAAATTGAATTAAGCAAAGTAAAAAGACCCTGGAGTTACATGTTGCGAATCAAAGTAAAACAAACCCGAAAGAATTCTATAGTTATATCAGAAAGAAAAAAGTAGTTACTTCAACTGTTGGACCGTTAGTCGATGAAAATGGAGAATACACCAAAGACGAAGTACAAATGAGTAATGCCCTCAATACCTTCTTTGCATCAGTTTTTACAACCGAAGACCTCAGTGATATCCCTACACCATCGCCGATTCAGATTGATAATTCAGATGTTCTAAGCAATATCACCGTTACAGAGAGAGAAGTATTGAATTGTTTGGATAAACTCAAGGTAAATAAAATGCCTGGACCTGATACAATCTCTCCTAGAGTTCTAAAGGAAGCTAAGGATGAGCTCTCCAAACCACTGACATTGCTATTCAATGAATCCTTGCAGTCTGGGACTATGCCTGATCAGTGGAAGCTAGCCAACGTAACACCGATATTCAAAAAATGCAGCAAATCCCTACCCAGTAACTATCATCCAATTAGCTTAACCTCAATTGTATGTAAAATGCTAGAAACGGTCATAAGAGACAGACTCGTAAATCACTTAGAGGCAAATAACTTACTTAAAGATACTCAACACGGCTTTCGTAAAAAACGTTCCTGTTTAACAAACCTCTTAGACTTCTTCCACGATATCCTCAACCTCTACGATGAGAGTAAAGCTGTAGATATTATATACCTTGATATTCAAAAGGCCTTTGACAAACTTCCCCACAAACGTTTACTGCTAAAACTAAAAGCACATGGAATACAAGACAGTGTTTTGAAATGGATAGAAAATTGGCTCAGCGACAGAAAACAAAGAGTAGTCATAAACGGTAAGGCATCTAAATGGACCAATGTAAGTAGCGGGGTACCCCAGGGATCGGTACTAGGACCAATTCTCTTTCTAATTTACATCAACAACATAGATGAGGGTCTCACCTGTACAATCTCAAAATTTGCTGACGATACAAAAATTGCAAATAGCGTACTCTCAAAAGAACAAGTTGACGATATGCAACACAATCTAGATAAATTGTCATGTTGGGCCCAAATTTGGCAAATGAGTTTCAATGCGGATAAATGTGAAGTACTACATATCAGATACCTAAATGAGAAAGCAAACTATTCGATGAATGGCACTCCGCTTAAGAATGTAAACAGAGAAACCGATCTGGGAGTAACAATATCGAGTAACCTATAACCGAGTCAACAATGTTCAGAAGTTGTTAAGAAGGCAAACAAAATAATTGGCTTTATAGGCAGGTCATTTGAGCATAAATCCAAAGAAGTTATCCTAACCCTTTACAATTCCTTAGTCCGCCCTATTCTGGAATACTGCGTTCAAACCTGGTGCCCTTATTACCAAAAAGATATAAACAAGCTAGAACGAGTTCAACATAGAGTTACCAAAATGATACCTAGCCTAAAGAACAAACCATACGAAGAGCAGCGTCTTAGAGAATTAAATCTATTTCGTTTAACCCAGCGCAGATTAAGAGGTGACTTAATTCAAGTGTTCAAAATCATCAAAGGCATCGACAATATGAACTGTAGTAAGTACTTCACTATCGACCAATCTAATTACACGCGGGGAAACGGTTGCAAAATTATTGGTAAATCTTTTAACTCACACAAATCTAAGAATTTCTTCTTCAATCGAGTTGTCAACTTGTGGAATGGGCTTCCCCGAGACGTTATAGACTGCAGAACCGTTGATTCATTTAAACTCCGCCTAGACAAATATCTCGCATCAAACCCGCGACTGACTGCGTCAGTAAATTAATAACTTGATTTTATCCCCCTCTCAGTTACTAACCCATCTGTCCCCTACTAACTTCCTAATCCTGCCACAGACATTAGTTCCAGGGCAGTAGTTCCCTTTCCAATGTTCCCTTACCCACTCTAAACCACTGTTTGGACACTTGATCCTCAGTGTTTTGGAGGACAAGCAGCCTAGAAGGGTCACTAGATCTGTTGTTGCTTGATTTCCTTTGTACTCCTTTGTACTTAGAAAGAAAAAAAAGCTGCAGACAAAATGATTTATAGATCATATTGTGCATTACTTTATCAACTCTGCGTAAGCAGAGTGGTATCGCTTCCCGTATAGTGGTACATGGTGGCCGAAATGTCTGTCTGTCGTCTGTCTGTCTGTCCGTCCGTCCGAGAACTCCTCCTAGACCGTTTGACGGATTTTCACCAAACTTCACACGAACCTTCGGTGCGTGAATTCGACGGTAATTAAAAAAAGATGTTTTGAATTTGTGCAATAGTTATGATCTTAGGTAAACAAAAAAATCCCCCCCCCCCCTCTTCAGGGCCCCCACCCCCCAGCTGGCCCCTGCAAATACAATGTACGTCATCCACGTTGGATCCAACGATATACAGCGAACCCGGTCGGAAGATTTGCTTTTAAAGTACCAGCAGCTGATCAAGTCGTTTAAGGAGAAGTCATCAAGGATCATCGTCTCAGGAATCGTCCCCCGGCTCGGTGTAGAGAGCCGATTTTACAACATAGCCACCAGCACAAATCGTTGTCTAGCAAACCTCTGCAGGAAGGAGAACGTGGGATTCGTCGACACCTGGGACAATTTCTACTACGATGACTGTTTGTTTTCGGATGATGGAGTTCATCTGAACCAGGTGGGAGCAGCGCGTTTTGGGCGTCTTCTCAACGATGCGGTGAAGGATTTTCGGAGAAGAAATCGACTCAGCACAGGACAACCAGGAAGGAGGACCGAAGACAGCGAGGACGGCAATCTACAAAGGAATTAAATACTAATCCGTCAAGAACCGCGAATTTGGATAAAGCTCCACCAACACGACCCAAATTCAAAACCGTCAGGGATAACGACCGAGGACCGAGGACAGCCATGAATGTAAATGTAGATCCGACCAGAACCAAAAATTCGATGAAAGAACGATCTGCGAGTTCTAAAACCGCAACTTTAAAGGTTTTCTATGCAAACGCTCGTAGCATACGCAATAAATTTTCAGATTTAGAGGAACTAGTGTTTACAGAAAATTATGATGTGATTGGCATAACAGAATCTTGGCTCAATACACAAGATAGAGACTTTTTAGCAGAGTATTCACTTCCCGGTTATGTAATGTTTGAGAACAGCCGAATAAATAAAAATGGAGGTGGCGTTTTATTTTATATCAAAGAAAGTCTTAACCCGACCCTCGTGTCAAAACCTCAAATTGTGAACGTCGACACATCTTTTGTGCTAATAAAGAATAATAAAGGTACAAAAATAATACTTGCGTTAATATACAGACCTCCAGCTCAATCAGTGCAAACTGACCGAGAAATTTACGAACAAATTGCAGATGTAAGTAACTCACAAGATACCGTAATTTTTGGCGACTTTAATTTACCTGTGACCAAGTGGGGCGATACTCTTACTTCACACTCCGGACATGACTTGTATACGAACTTGCAAGAGAGTTCGCTTTATCAATTTGTTCGAATGCCGACCCGTGGTAATAACGTTCTTGACATTGTACTTGCAACAAAAGAAGAATTGATAGAGAATTTGAATGTTGGTGATGAATTCAGTAACAGCGACCATCGTACGATAACTTTCACTTTAAAGTTTACTAGTAACGAACCAAATAGTAGCATCGAAAAAGTCCCTAATTTCAAGAAAGCAAACTTCCATAAACTTAGAGCTATGTTTAAAGAAACTGACTGGAGCTTTTTAATTAACAATAACGACATAAATACATCTTGGAAGTTATTCGAAACCACTTACCTAAAAGCAGTGCAAGACTGCATACCATCGAAAATACGGCGTCCAGGCCATAATAATAAGCCCAAATGGTGGAATAAAGATATTTCAAACTGCCTGCTTGCTAAAAAATGTGCTAATGATAGATTAAAATCCTCACAAAATGACGAAGAACGGGTGAAATTTGTAGAGCTACGACGCAAAGCCAAAAAGTTAATTAAGCAAAGTAAAAAGACCTTAGAGTTACATATTGCGAATCAAAGTAAAACAAACCCGAAAGAATTCTATAGTTATATCAGAAAGAAAAAAGTAGTTACTTCAACTGTTGGACCGTTAGTCGATGAAAAAGGAGAATACACCAAAGACGAAGTACAAATGAGTAATGCCCTCAATACCTTCTTTGCATCAGTTTTTACAACAGAAGACCTCAGTGATATCCCTACACCATCGCCGATTCAGATTGATAATTCAGATGTTCTAAGCAATATCACCGTTACAGAGAGAGAAGTATTGAATTGTTTAGATAAACTCAAGGTAAATAAAACGCCAGGACCTGATACAATCTCGCCTAGAGTTCTAAAGGAAGCTAAGAATGAGCTCTCCAAACCACTGACATTACTATTCAATAAATCCTTGCAGTCTGTAACTATGCCTGATCAGTGGAAGCTAGCCAACGTAACACCGATATTCAAAAAAGGCAGCAAATCCCTACCCAGTAACTATCGTCCAATTAGCTTAACCTCAGTTGTATGTAAAATGCTAGAAACGGTCATACGAGACAGACTCGTAAATCACTTGGAGGAAAATAACATACTTAAAGATACTCAACACGGCTTTCGTAAAAAACGTTCCTGTTTAACAAACCTCTTAGACTTCTTCCACGATATCCTCAACCTCTACGATGAGAGTAAAGCTGTAGATATTATATACCTTGATTTTCAAAAGGCCTTTGACAAAGTTCCCCACAAACGTTTACTGCTAAAACTAAAAGCGCATGGAATACAAGACGGTGTGTTGAAATGGATAGAAAATTGGCTCAGCAACAGAAAGCAAAGGGTAGTCATAAACGGTAAGGCATCTAAATGGACCAATGTAAGTAGCGGGGTACCCCAGGGATCGGTACTAGGACCAATTCTCTTTCTAATTTACATCAACGACATAGATGAGGGTCTCACCTGCACAATCTCAAAATTTGCTGACGATACAAAAATTGCAAATAGCGTACTCTCAAAAGAACAAGTTGACGATATGCAACACAATCTAGATAAATTGTCATGTTGGGCCCAAATTTGGCAAATGAGTTTCAATGCGGATAAATGTAAAGTACTACATGTCGGATACCTAAATGAGAAAGCAAACTATTCGATGAATGGCACTCAGCTTAAGAATGTAAACAGAGAAACTGATCTGGGAGTAACAATATCGAGTAACCTAAAACCGAGTCAACAATGTTCAGAAGTTGTTAAGAAGGCAAACAAAATAATTGGCTTTATAGGCAGGTCATTTGAGCATAAATCCAAAGAAGTTATCCTAACCCTTTACAATTCCTTAGTCCGCCCTCTTCTGGAATACTGCGTTCAATCCTGGTGCCCTTATTACCAAAAAGATATAAACAAGCTAGAACGAGTTCAACGTAGAGTTACCAAAATGATACCTAGCCTAAAGAACAAACCATACGAAGAGCGTCTTAGAGAATTAAATCTATTTCCTTTAACCCAGCGCAGATTAAGAGGCGACTTAATTCAAGTGTTCAAAATCATCAAAGGCATCGACAATATGAACTGTAGTAAGTACTTCACTATCGACCAATCTAATTACACGCGGGGAAACGGTTGCAAAATTATTGGTAAATCTTTTAACTCGCACGAATCTAAGAATTTCTTCTTCAATCGAGTTGTCAACTTGTGGAATGGGCTTCCCCGAGACGTCATAGACTGCAGCACCGTTGATTCATTTAAATTCCGCCTAGACAAATATCTCGCATCAAACCCGCGACTGACTGCGTTTGTAAATGAATAACTTTATCCTCCCCTCAGTTACTAACCCATATGTCCCCTACTAACTTCCTAGTCCTGCCACGTTAGTGGCAGGGCAGTAGTTCCCTTTCCAATGTTCCCTTACCCACTCTAAACCACTGTTTGGACACTTGATCCTCAGTGTTTTGGAGGACAAGCAACCTAGAAGGGTCACTAGATCTGTTGTTGCTTGATTTCCTTTGTACTCCTTTGTACTCCTGTACCTATTCCCGATGGTGACGGTAGTAGTGACGATGGTGAGTAGTATTGATTATGGTGAAAGTTGTAGTGATTATACAGTAGTAGTGATGATGAGAGTAGTAGTAATTATGGCGAGAGTAGTAGTGATGATTATAATATTAGTAGTGCTGATGATATTAATGATGATAGTGACTAGTAGTGATGATGGTGACCGATCGCAGAGTTGGGTATGCCGTTTTGATTTTGGGCAACACGGCACGTCTACTTTATTTATATATTATAACTTAACCTCGCTAGACCTCCATCACACTTTAAAAACACCCCCTAGACCTCCCTTCAAGATATATTTGTAAATTTTTCGATAGAAAAAATACAGGCTCGCTATCGCACGCCAGGAAAAAATTGAAACCTAATGGCCCGAAAGGTCTTCATAGTGAGAAATGGGGCAAAAGACCTTAAAATCGCCAAGCTAGAGAAAACGAACGTCCTAAAATCTCCAAGCTAATGGGACTAAAAATGAAGGAGAAAAAGCAACTATCTCCCTCTTAAGATGAGATGAATCGTGTTTCTGATCTCCCTTCTTCCTCGTGTTGAGACCCATTAGTTTTCAGGTTTTAAGACGTTCGGCCCATTACTTTCGCGATTTTAAGACCTTTTGTCCGATTTCTTTGTCAAAATTAGGACTTTTCGCGTCATTAAGTGTCGATTTTTGTTCAGGCGAGCGACAGCGAGCCTGTAATTAGAGAGGAACCGGCCTTCGGCCTGGACATTTTTCTATCAAAAAAATATAAACAATACACACAAATGAGCAAATAAATACGGCCTTCCCCCCTTAACGGAGCCCACCTCGCTTTTTTTCTCTTTCTCTCCCTCTCTCTTTGGCTTGTATCCATTCGGCCCCATTCAGCCTACGATTTCAAGACGTTTACCCCCATCCAGGTGTCAATATTTTCCTGGTGAGCGGTAGTGAGCCAGCATATATATATATTTTTGTTTTGACAGCAAGCTAAATTTGTACATTTTTCGATAGAAAAATTTCTCCGGCGAAGCCGGATTTCTCCATATAATACAGGCTCGCTATCGCTCGCCAGGAAGAAATCGACACCTGGATGGGGATAAACGTCTTAAAACAGTTGGCTGAATGGGGCCGAATGGATACAAGCCAGGGAAAGAGAAAACGAGAGAGAGAGATAAAAAAAAGCCAGTGACCCCCCTTAATGCCTACTAACACGCTACACCCCTTGATCATGGCCAGTGCTGCGGGTCATGTGGAAAGGTATTATACTCGCTACATATCACTACGGTGCGATTACTGCCATACAACTCACTATCATCACAATACACGCTACTACCAAACAGTACACTACAATCATACAATGTTACTATCACCACGCTCCATTATCACCACACAAACACGCAGATCCACCACCACCACACACACACTCACACATACACAACCACTAACCACAAAACAGCCACACCACCACACTATCACCACGCTCCACATTATCAACACCCCCCAAAAGGGGTTGAAATAGGGGCACTATCCCCCCGCCAAAGGCGGCTTTCTAGGGCCTTTCCTAGCTGATGCTGAGAGGATTGGGTTCTAGTCATGTGGTGATGGGCTGGTCTATCAGAGTGAGAACTGAGCGATCTCTGCCATACCCATAGCTTACTCTGACTGTTCCTTTTACTTATATATTTTCTAGATCTCAAGTGACGGCGTCTCTTCCGTGGATTGACCTCCCAATCTACCAAGATTGGAAGCCAAAGCGTCACATATTTCCTTTGCCCCTCAACTTTCTCTTCATAATTGTTGAGGGGCACGGGGCCCTGGGTGGGGCTTTGGTTTCCCGGGCGTTTCCGCACCCTCCTCAGCTCCCCGCCATGGAATGGCTTCGGTCACCCAAGCTTTATTGTGGTCGGCAGGGAGGGTTCTGTGGGGGCGCTCGGTTATGGCCTTGGCCTTGCTCGGGGCCTTGGGGCTGTTCGGCCAGACAGCTTGGGGAACAACAACAACAACAACAACCATTACATAATAATATACATTACTACCACACACACACACACACACACCACACTACCATTGCACAATATCTCTACCACCACACACCACATTATCACTACACACACACACACAACCACAACCACTAAGCACAATGCAACCACACAAACACAAACCACCAACGTCCACCATGACTCTCTGTAAAGGTGGAAGATCAGTACCATACCCACATATACACACACTGGGGCGCACATACACATACGACACAGGGACGCACATAGGTTCACACATACACGTACAGGGACCCACATACACTCACTGGGACGCACATACACACACGACACAGGGACGCACATAGGTTCACACATACACTCACAGGGACCCACATACACTTACTGGGACGCACATACACACACGACACAGGGACGCACATAGGTTCACACATACACTCACAGGGACCCACATACACTTACTGGGACGCACATACACATACGATACAGGGACGCACATAGGTTCACACATAACACTCACAGGGACCCACATACACTTACTGGGACGCACATAGGTTCACACATACACTCACAGGGACCCACATACACTTACTGGGACACACATACACATACGACACAGGGACGCACATAGGTTCGCACATACACTCACAGGGACCCACATACACTTACTGGGACACACATACACATACGCACATAGGTTCGCACATACACTCACAGGGACACACATACACTTACTGGGAGACACATAAACATACAACACAGGGACGCACATAAGTTCACACATACACTCACAGGGACCCACATACACTTACTGGGACACACATACACATATGACACAGGGACGCACATAGGTTCTCACATACACTCACAGGGACCCACATACACTTACTGGGACACACATACACATATGACACAGGGACGCACATAGGTTCGCACATACAGACACAGGGACACACATACACACACAGGGACACACATACACACACAGGGACACACATACACACATGACACTGGGACACACATACACACACAGGGACACACATACACACACTGGGACACACATACACACACAGGGACACCTGTGGTTCCTGTGGTGAGTAGTTTCAGGCAGTAGTTGCTGCCCGTGGCCACGCTGATGCACCGCCACTAGTATAACCCGTCTGCTCGTCTCTTCGCCATCTGGTCTATGATGCTGTTGCTGGCAGCTTGGGTTGATCGGGTATTATCCGTAGGAATTTATCTAGTTGGTTCTTGAAACTTTCAAGGTTATGTTCCGTTGAGTCATGCAGGTGTCTGGGCAGTGAATTGAAAAGGAGTGGCTCTCTTATAGCAAAAGCGTTTTCTTTGAGCGTCTTGATTCTTGTACTTGCTCTGGGGTATATCCTTTCAATATGGCAGAGCCGACCCCGTCGTTGGTGGATGCTAAACCGTATATTCAAGTTATTTACAGGTTTTTCAGTCAATATTTTGTAGATGTATAATATAGCGTACCTTTCTCTACGCCTTTCTAGTGAGTAAAGGTCGAGTTCACGTAACCTTGCCCAGTAGTCTAAATGTCGGACGTTAGATATTCTATCGGTGAAAGATCGTTGTACTGTTTCAAGTGACTGCTTCTCTCCTGCTCGCCACGGACTCCACAGCTGACAACAATACTCTAGCAATGGTATCACGAGTGACTTGTATAACGTCAGCATAGGAAGCCTTTCACGTGTCCGGAAAGTGCGAAGGATCCAGCCAGCCTGGCTTCGTGCCTTCTTTACCACATTTTGTATATGTTGGGTAAAGTTTCCGTCACAACTGAGGGTAATTCCTAGGTCTCTTATATACTCCTTGGTGTCTACATGTGAACCGTCCGGTGCTGCAAACGTGTGTGCATTGTAGTTGATTTCCCCTGAACTGTAATGTATATGCTCAAATTTGTTGTCGTTGAAGGACATGTTATTATGCTCTGCCCACGAGTAAAGTGATGCCAGATCAGTTTGTAATTTTTCGGCATCCGATACTGAAGAAACTTCCTTCAGTACCCTGGTGTCATCGGCAAAAGAAGCTACAGACGAGTGTAAGACGTGTCTGTTTATGTCGGATATGTGGATCAGAAATAGCAGAGGTCCAAGGACCGAGCCCTGTGGCACCCCACTGTTGACCACCGACGGCCGAGACACTGCACCGCTAGCCGCTACACACTGCTCCCTGTCAGTAAGAAACGAGTGCAGCCACATCCCGAGCTTTCCAGTAATGCCCATTTGTCTTATCTTGTGTAACAAAATGCCGTGGTCTACCTTGTCAAAGGCTTTTGCGAAATCAAGATAGACCACATCAACATTTTTGTTATATTCCAACTTTTCTAAAATTGTTTCATAGTGGGCGAGCAGTTGGGAGAGGCATGAACGCCCAGTGCGAAAACCATGTTGGTCTTGGATAATTTTGTTGTTTTGTTCGAGATATTGAGCCATGTTCTTAACCATTATTCTCTCCAAGACTTTAATAATGTGGGACACACATACATACATACACACATACACACACAGGGACACACATACACACACGACACTGGGACACACATACACACACAGGGACACACATAAACACACAGGGACACACATACACACACGACACTGGGATACACATACACACACAGGGACACACATACACACACAGGGACACACATACACACACAGGGACACCCATACACACCCAACACAGGGACACACATACACACAGGGACATACATACACACACGACACAGGTACACACACGACACAGGGACACACATACACACACTGGGACACAAATACACACACTGGGACACACATACACACACGACACATGGACACACATACACACACACAACACAGGGACACACATACACACACACAACACATGGACACACATACACACACAACACAGGGACACACACACACAACACAGGGACACACATACACACACAACACTGGGACACACATACACACACAACACAGGGACACACAAACACACACAACACAGGGCCCGCACAAACACACACAACACAGGGACACACAAACACACACAACACAGGGACACACATACATACACAACACAGGGACACACATACACACACACCACAGGGACACACATACACACACAACACAGGGACACACATACACACACAACACAGGGACACACATACACACACAACACTGGGACACACATACACACACAACACAGGGACACACATACACACACAACACTGGGACACACATACACACACAACACTGGGACACACATACACACACAACACTGGGACACACATACACACACAACACAGGGACACACATACACACACAACACAGGGACACACATACACACACAACACAGGGACACACATACACACACAACACTGGGACACACATACACACACAACACAGGGACACACATACACACACAACACTGGGACACACATACACACACAACACAGGGATGCACATACACACACAACACTGGGACACACATACACACACAACACAGGGATGCACATACACACAGGGACACACATACACACACGACACAGGTACACACACGATACAGGGACACACATACACACACGACACAGGGACACACATACACATACACACACGACACAGGGACACACATACACACACTGGGACACAAATACACACACGACACATGGACACATACACACACTAGGACACACATACACACACGACACAGGGACAAACATGCACACACGACACAGGGACGCACATAAACGCACTGGGATACACATACACAGACGACACAGGGACACACATGCATACACTGGGACACACATACACACACAGGGACGCACATACACATACACACACAGGGACACACATGCATACACTGGGACACACATACACACACAGGGACGCACATACACATACACACACACAGGGACGCACATACACATACATACACGACACAGGGACGCACTTAAACGCACTGGGACACATATACAATATACAACCACTGGGGCCTACATACGCACACATACACTAGGCTGTACTTACACAAACTGGGACGCACATACACATACTGTACATACACTGATGCATACGTGAATATACATACGATAGTATATGCAGTTTAAGAAGGATCTGTGGTAGTTAAGAAAGTTGATTGGTATAGTTTGAAGCCTTATTATTGCTAGAGGTCCTTCCTAAGCTGAATAAAATCTAATCATTGTCAGGTTATAATTAAAGGATCGCACCGATACTGAACGGGTTAAAAATAATTCCAATCAATGCATATTAGCGTTTTGACAGTTTATTTTGGCTATCATTAGACGATTTAATGCAGCTTAGGAAGGATCTGTGGGAATTAAAAGGGTGGAGACCATCTCGCTTCCCCCTCTGACTTCCACATTCCCTTCCTAACCTGATTAAAATCTTGTAATAGTAGCCAGAATAAACAGTCAAAACGCGTCATAATTCTCAAGGGTGTAAGAAACCTGAAACTTTCAACTGCACACGTGTTTCATCATAATAATCATCATCATTTTCATAATTATCACCATCATTATCATTATATTTATCGTCATAATCATCACCATCATTAAATTTATCATTCACCATAATAATAATCATCATAATTACCATCATCGTTGTCATTATATTAATAGACCAAACAAACGGTCAGTCTCCCCTTAAAATCGCCCAAAATCAAAACGGCATACCCAACTCTGCGATAGGTCACCATCAGCACGACTAGTCAATCATTACTATCATCATCACTACTACTATTACTACTACTACTACTCTCACCATCATCACTACTACTGTCATCATCAATAAAACTTTCACCATCATCACTACTACTTACCAACATCACTAATACTGTCACCATCATCTTACAATCATCATTACTACTGTCACCATCATCAATACTATTATGGCCATCATCACTACTACTAGTACTGTCACCATCATATCTACTACACACTCGCTACCTCCAACTAACCTGCCTACACCGTTAATTCATTTAAACTCCGCCTAGACAAATATCTCGCATCAAACCCGCGACTGACTGCGTTTGTAAATGAATAACTTTATTTTATCCCCCCCTCAGTTACTAACCCATCTGTCCCCTACTAACTTCCTAATCCTGCCACGGACATTAGTTCCAGGGCAGTAGTTCCCTTACCCACTCTAAACCACTGTTTGGACACTTGATCCTCAGTGTTTTGGAGGACAAGCAGCCTAGAAGGGTCACTAGACCTGTTGTTGCTTGATTTCCTTTGTACTCCTTTGTACTACTGTTATCGTCATCACTACCATCATCATCACTACTGTCATCATTATCACTAAATCTACAACCATCATCACTGCTATTATCACCATCAACAATATCCCCACTATTTACTATAGGTACAGGGGGGTCTGGTGGCTTGGGGAGGGGGGACCATTTTTAGGACCTAAGATCATAACTGTTGCACACATTCAAAACATATTTGTTTAATTACCGTCGAATTCACGCACCGAAGGTTCGTGTGAAGTTTGGTGAAAATCCGTCAAACGGTTCTCGGACGGACAGACAAACGGACAGACAGACAGACAGACAGACAAACAGACAGACATTTCAGTTAGCATGTACCACTATACGGGGGGGCGATAATGCTTACGCAGAGTTGATAATTTTGTCTGCATTTTTTTTTCTTTTTTTTGTAAGTGAGGAAAACAAAAGAAGAACATTCTAAGCAATGAAAGCAGGGTCCATACACCTAATGCAGTCCATCATTCAGGACAAACTTTCCAACAATTAGTTTGAAAATGTTGTGGATTACAAACACAGTTGCTAAAAGTTAAAGGTCAAAGGTTAAAGGTATCAGAGAATGATGGCCACAAGGGTGAACGGTAAAGTTGTCCAAGGCAAATTATAACCATGAAGGCCACCAAGTAGACAGTCACTCAGGTTTAGGTCTTGGGTGAAGAAAAAAAAAGAAAAACTTTGCCGCCTTAAGCGGGGTCGATCCTGGGATGACTGACACAAGACTCCAAGACGCTCTGCACTTCACCAACCAGCCGTTGATAACAGTGTGGAAAGTTATAGGATGTGAATTATAAAAAACAAACTAACATCAGAATGTCTGCACTATGAGAGAGTAATAGACAATTTATGCGTAATCCCCAATTTATGGGTAATCCCCCAATTGGTTTTGATTATCAATATTAAACAAAATTAACTGTTGAAATATGTTTGTAGTGCACATATACATACATAAAATAATAATTATGCAGTAAGCTATATATCCATCGTAATCTCCATTTTGTTCTTCTAATTTTAGAAGTTTGCAGCTCTAACTTTCGTATAGCCTAAAGATCAGTGGTGAATTGCAACCTAGCAGTTATGTAGGAGTTTCTTGTTTCAGTATAACTTTGCCACCTTAAGTTACCATAAGGAAGGGTATGTGGATTTCAACGGGTTAATTGAAATAGTGTTTACCTTTTACATTCCCACAGATCCCTCCTAAGCTGTATAAAATCGCCCAAAATCAAAACGGCATACCCAACTCTGCGATAGGTCACCATCAGCACTACTAGTCAATCATTACTATCATCATCACTACTACTACTTCTCTCACCATCATCACCACTACTCTCATCATCACTACTACTGTCATCATCAATACAACTTTCACCATCATCACTACTACTTACCAACATCACTAATACTGTCACCATCATCTTACAATCATCATTACTACTGTCACCATCATCAATACTATTATGGCCATCATCACTACTACTAGTACTGTCACCATCATATCTACTACACACTCGCTACCTCCAACTAACCTGCCTACACCGTTAATTCATTTTAACTCCGCCTAGACAAATATCTCGCATCAAACCCGCGACTGACTGCGTTTGTAAATGAATAACTTTATTTTATCCCCCCCTCAGTTTCTAACCTATCTGTCCCCTACTAACTTCCTAATCCTGCCACGGACATTAGTTCCAGGGCAGTAGTTCCCTTTCCAATGTTCCCTTACCCACTCTAAACCACTGTTTGGACACTTGATCCTCAGTGTTTTGGAGGACAAGCAGCCTAGAAGGGTCACTAGATCTGTTGTTGCTTGATTTCCTTTGTACTCCTTTGTACTACTGTTATCGTCATCACTACCATCATCATCACTACTGTCATCATTATCACTAAATCTACAACCATCATCACTGCTATTATCACCATCAACAATATCCCCACTATTTACTATAGGTACAGGGGGGTCTGGTGGCTTGGGGGTGGGGACCATTTTTAGGACCTAAGATCATAACTGTTGCACACATTCAACAAATATTTGTTTAATTACCGTCGAATTCACGCACCGAATGTTCGTGTGAAGTTTGGTGAAAATCCGTCAAACGGTCTAGGAGGAGTTCTCGGACGGACGGACAGACAGACAGACAAACGGACAGACAGACAGACAGACATTTCGGTTAGCATGTACCACTATACGGGGGGCGATACCACTCTGCTTACGCAGAGTTGATAATTTTGTCTGCATTTTTTTTTTTTTTTTGTAAGTGAGGAAAACAAAAGAAGAACATTCTAAGCAATGAAAGCAGGGTCCATACACCTAATGCAGTCCATCATTCAGGACAAACTTTCCAACAATTAGTTTGAAAATGTTGTGGATTACAAACACAGTTGCTAAAAGTTAAAGGTCAAAGGTTAAAGGTATCAGAGAATGATGGCCACAAGGGTGAACGGTAAAGTTGTCCAAGGCAAATTATAACCATGAAGGCCACCAAGTAGACAGTCACTCAGGTTTAGGTCTTGGGTGAAGAAAAAAAAAAAAAAACTTTGCCGCCTTAAGCGGGGTCGATCCTGGGATGACTGACACAAGACTCCAAGACGCTCTGCACTTCACTAACCAGCCGTTGATAACAGTGTGGAAAGTTATAGGATGTGAATTATAAAAAACAAACCAACATCAGAATGTCTGCACTATGAGAGAGTAATAGACAATTTATGGGTAATCCCCAATTGACCAATTGCGAATGTTGGGCAATAAGGAAGTTGGTTTTGATTATCGATATTAAACAAAATTAACTGTTGAAATATGTTTGTAGTGCACATATAAATACATAAAATAATTATGCATTAAGCTATATATCCATCGTAATAATTATGCAGTAAGCTATATATCCATCGTAATAATTATGCAGTAAGCTATATATATATCGTAATCTCCATTTTGTTCTTGTAATTTTAGAAGTTTACAGCTCTAACTTTCGTATAGCCTAAAGATCAGTGGTGAATTGCAACCTAGCAGTTATGTAGGAGTTTCTTGTTTCAGTATAACTTTGCCACCTTAAGTTACCATAAGGAAGGGTATATGGATTTCAACGGGTTAATTGAAATAGTGTTTACTATTAAACTATCAACTATCGTTGATTAACTAAGTGAAATAGATACAATTTTCTGTCGAATGAGCGATTGAACACAAAAATCTTATAAACAAAATAAATAAAATGTGATTTGAAGAAAAGGAATCACGTGTTAAACTATCGTGTTGTTGATAATAATATAGTGGACTGTCTTGTCTGGAGCGGTGTAAACTATCGTGTTGTTGATAATAATATAGTGGACTGTCTTGTCTGGAGCGGTGTGAACTATAGTGTTGTTGATAATAATATAGTGGACTGTCTTGTCTGGAGCGGTGTGAACTATCGTGTTGTTGATAATAATATAGTGGACTGTCTTGTCTGGAGCGGTGTAAACTATCGTGTTGTTGATAATAATATAGTGGACTGTCTTGCCTGGAGCGGTGTGAACTATAGTGTTGTTGATAATAATATAGTGGACTGTCTTGCCTGGAGCGGTGTGAACTATAGTGTTGTTGATAATAATATAGTGGACTGTCTTGCCTGGAGCGGTGTGAACTATAGTGTTGTTGATAATAATATAGTGGACTGTCTTGCCTGGAGCGGTGTGAACTATAGTGTTGTTGATAATAATATAGTGGACTGTCTTGCCTGGAGCGGTGTGAACTATAGTGTTGTTGATAATAATATAGTGGACTGTCTTGCCTGGAGCGGTGTGAACTTAGTTTTATTATTATTATTATTATTATTATTATTATTATTATTATTATTATTAAATCCCTGGAATAATAATAGTAATAATAATATTTATCTATCTGAGTATATGGATAGATAGATCATCATTATTATTATTATTATTATTATTATTATTATTATTATTATTGTTATTGAATCCCTGGTGTTTTTCCTTCAAGAAAACCCTATATATTGGATGTAACCCCTTCTGTACCGGCGATGTATTATTAATTCTTATTCTAGCTTTATTGAGACGATTCTGTGCGGTTTAACCCCTTCACCACCATTACGTAATCCTCATCATATTCTGGTTACAATTAGACGAATTTCTTTAGTTTGTAATCTACCTATCCGACTCAAATGGGTAAATATAATCTCAATAAACCCTCTTAGTAACATAGGTCCTTCTTAAACTGCTTAAAATCATCTAATTTTAGCCATAATCAAAGGTAACAACGAGTCATGGGGCTGAAGGGGTTAACACTTTCACGCTTTTGACGCGATTTTGAGCCTATTAGGGATACTTTAAAGCCCTTGTTACCATCAGGGGTATTTAGAAACCTTTAGTTTAGTTACTTCAACCTCTACAGTTGTCTTTGAGTTAGCTGTGGGCAGAAAACTAATTTTGGAGAGGTAATTATAAGAGTGAGAGAACTCTATTTATTATTGCTAATCTGGCAACCTCTGCGTCATATGAGTCTGAAAGGGTTAATTGCGGGATGGCCTTTTTAAACTGAATAAAACCGTCTAATAGAAGCCAAAATAAAATATATAAGGCGTTGCCGGTACAGAAGGGGTTAAGCTGTTGTGGATTGAAAGATGGAGGGGATGTATGCAACCTGTTATGTTTACTAGTAATATATAATTTGAATATAATACTGAAAAGGTGCGTTGTTATTTGTGCGATTAGTTTGCTTGGGTAACATATTAACCTGCTCATGTAGTGATGTACACCCTATGTGGTGGATTGTGTTCAATTATTTCATAATTATATTTTGCTTAAGCGTTTTTTCCACATAGCTATTTTGATTAGTTATTTTGCCTTTATATCGTCTTTGTCCTAGTTTTGGTTTGTATATTTTGCAAGTTTTACAATATAATGTATATATTGATGAATACATTAATAAACCGTAATATCAAACATAACATTTACACATATATAACTATAAAAAACAAGAGTACCTAAGAACAATTATACTCAAAACAGATAATCCATATTGTATTAGTTAATACTAATTATTATAATCATTTATGCCAACTGACAGAGATACATGGATGAGATTAGTTAGTGGCCACCCCCTGGGGGATCAGTCCGTCTGACAATAGATAAACAGATAAGTAATCATAATAACAACAAAGTATGCTTAAATAGACCCATTAACTTTGATAATATCAGCCAGTTGACGCTAGCGTGTTGAGTACAACTACCATCTCTCACCGCTAGGTCTGTAGTTCGAGCCTCGAGCTGGACATGTTAACTGGTTAGGTGATTACCAAATTCTGACCCGGGCTGATCATCCGGTGATGAACAAATCCAGTTGTTGCCCTTAACTGGGTGATGACTGGTGTCCCTTGCTTTGGCCTAGCTGACCTGGAGTGATCACCAGGTGGGACTGGCTGACCGGAAATGATCATCTGGTCACCAACACAAAGTTAAATTGCACTTAATTGTGTGATACTTGGTGTACCTTGCTGACCGAGGGTGATCACCTCGGTGGGATATGTAAACCAGCCAAGTAGACTCGCATGATATTCGTGCTAGAGACCTTGACTAACCCTGACTATGACTAACCCTGACTATGACTAACCCCGACTATGACTAACCCTGACTATGACTAACCCCGACCTTGACTAACCCCGACTATGACTATCCCTGATCTTGACTAACCCTGACTATGACTAACCCCGACCTTGACTATGACTAACCCCGACCTTGACTAACCCCGACTATGACTATCCCCGATCTTGACTAACCCTGACTATGACTAACCCCGACCTTGACTAACCCGACTATGACTATCCCCGATCTTGACTAACCCCGACCCTGACTAACCCCGACTATGACTATCCCAGACCTTGACTAACCCCGACTATGACTATCCCCGACCTTGACTAACCCCGACCTTGACTAACCCCGACCTAGACTAACCCCGACTATGACTAACCCCGACCTAGACTAACCCCGTTGACCCAAACGCCTGACCCTGACCACTCCTGACTGACCCATCCCTGACCATAATGCCTGACCCTCACCACTCCTGACTGATCCATCCCTGACTCTAACGCCTGACCCTGACCACTCCTGACTGACCCATCCCTGACCATAACGCCTGACCCTGACCACTCCTGACTGACCCTAACCACTCCCTACTGACCCATGCCTGACCCTGACCACTCCTGACTGACCCATCCCTGACTCTAACGCCTGACCATGACCACTCCTGACTGACCCATCCCTGACCCTAACGCCTGACCCTGACCACTCCTGACTGATCCATCCCTGACTCTAACGACTGACCCTGACCACTCCTGACTGACCCATCCCTGACCATAACGCCTGACCCTGACCACTCCTGACTGACCCATCCCTGACCCTAATGCCTGACCCTGACCACTCCTGACTGATCCATCCCTGACTCTAACACCTGACCCTGACCACTCCTGACTGACCCTAACGCCTGACCCTGACCACTCCTGACTGACCCTTCCCTGACCCTGACCACTCCTGACTGACCCATCCCTGACCATAACGCCTGACCCTGACCACTCCTGACTGACCCTAACGCCTGACCCTGACCACTCCTGACTGACCCTTCCCTGACCCTGACCACTCCTGACTGACCCATCCCTGACCATAACGCCTGACCCTGACCACTCCTGACTGACCCTAACGCCTGACCCTGACCACTCCCTACTGACCCATGCCTGACCCTGACCACTCCTGACTGACCCTAATGCCTGACCCTGACCCATCCCTGACTCTAACGCCTGACCCTGACCACTCCTGACTGACCCATCCCTGACCCTGACCACTCCTGACTGACCCATCCCTGACCCTAACGCCTGACCCTGACCACTCCTGACTGATCCATCCCTGACTCTAACGCCCGACCCTGACCACTCCTGACTGACCCATCCCTGACCCTGACCACTCCTGACTCTAACACCTGACCCTGACCACTCCTGACTGACCCTAATACCTGACCCTGACCACTCCTGATTGACCCATCCCTGACCCTGACCACTCCCTACTGACCCATGCCTGACCCTGACCACTCCTGACTGACCCTAATGCCTGACTCTGACCACTCCTGACTGACCCATCCCTGACTCTAACGCCTGATCCTGACCACTCCTGACTGACCCATCCCTGACTCTAACGCCTGACCACTCCCTACTGACCCATGCCTGACCCTGACCACTCCTGACTGACCCTAACCACTCCCTACTGACCCATGCCTGACCCTGACCACTCCTGACTGACCCATCCCTGACTCTAACGCCTGACCCTGACCACTCCTGACTGACCCGTCCCTGACCCTAACGCCTGACCCTGACCACTCCTGACTGATCCATCCCTGACTCTAACGACTGACCCTGACCACTCCTGACTGACCCATCCCTGACCATAACGCCTGACCCTGACCACTCCTGACTGACCCATCCCTGACCCTAATGCCTGACCCTGACCACTCCTGACTGATCCATCCCTGACTCTAACACCTGACCCTGACCACTCCTGACTGACCCTAACGCCTGACCCTGACCACTCCTGACTGACCCTTCCCTGACCCTGACCACTCCTGACTGACCCATCCCTGACCATAACGCCTGACCCTGACCACTCCTGACTGACCCTAACGCCTGACCCTGACCACTCCTGACTGACCCTTCCCTGACCCTGACCACTCCTGACTGACCCATCCCTGACCATAACGCCTGACCCTGACCACTCCTGACTGACCCTAACGCCTGCCCCTGACCACTCCCTACTGACCCATGCCTGACCCTGACCACTCCTGACTGACCCATCCCTGACTCTAACGCCTGACCCTGACCACTCCTGACTGACCCATCCCTGACCCTGACCACTCCTGACTGACCCATCCCTGACCCTAACGTCTGACCCTGACCACTCCTGACTGATCCATCCCTGACTCTAACGCCCGACCCTGACCACTCCTGACTGACCCATCCCTGACCCTGACCACTCCTGACTCTAACACCTGACCCTGACCACTCCTGACTGACCCTAATACCTGACCCTGACCACTCCTGATTGACCCATCCCTGACCCTGACCACTCCCTACTGACCCATGCCTGACCCTGACCACTCCTGACTGACCCTAATGCCTGACTCTGACCACTCCTGACTGACCCATCCCTGACTCTAACGCCTGATCCTGACCACTCCTGACTGACCCATCCCTGACTCTAACGCCTGACCACTCCCTACTGACCCATGCCTGACCCTGACCACTCCTGACTGACCCTAATGCCTGACCCTGACCACTCCTGACTGACCCCTCCCTGACTCTAACCACTCCTGACTGACCCATCCCTGACCCTAACGCCTGACCCTGACCACTCCTGACTGACCCATCCCTGACCATAACGCCTGACCCTGACCACTCCTGACCCTAATGCCTGACCCTGACCACTCCTGACTGACCAATCCCTGACCATAACGCCTGACCCTGACCACTCTTGACTGACCCATCCCTGACCATAACGCTTGACCCTGACCACTCCCTACTGACCCTAACGCCTGACCCTGACCACTCCTGACTGACCCATCCCTGACCATAACGCCTGACCCTGACCACTCCTGACTGACCCCTAATTCAACTATATATAAAGTAGACGTGCCGTTTCGCCCAAAATCAAAACGGCATACCCAACTCTGCGATGGGTTTCCATCATCACTACTAATACCATCATTAATCCCAATCATCACTACAACTGCCACAATCATCACTACTACTGAGTACTGTCATCATCACCATTACTATGATCATCACTACTACTCTCACCATCATCACTACTACTGTAACTATTGTGACTACCATCTTAATAACTACTATCATCATTGATACTATAACTATCAACCATCATTACTTCTATAATCACCACCATCTTACAATCGTCATTACTACTGTTAACATCATCACTACTACTATAACCATCATCATTACTACTGTCACAAGTATTACCATCATGTATCCTAATGTCACCATCATCACTACTACTGCCATCATCACCATTACTATGATCTTCATCATCACAACTATTGTCATCATCACTACAACTTTCACCATCATAACTACTACTCACCATCATCACTAATACTCACACCATAATCACTACCATCATCACTACTGTCATTATTATCACTACAACTATCATCATTACTGGTTACCATCATCACTACTATTATGACCATCATCACTACTACTAGTACTGTCACCATCATATCTACTACTGTCATCATCATCATCACTACTGTCATCATCATCAATACAACTACAACCATCATCACTACTATTATCACCATTATCACTACTATCACCATAAATCCAAATATTACTACCATCACTTCTAATGCCAACTAAACTAACTTAACCTAGCAAGATGTTTTCGCTCCCAGAACGAATGCGTTCTTAGATCGCCATCATTGCTGGATGGGGGGGGGGGGAGGGCCCCCCCCCCCCCGGAAGGGTTGGGGGTCCGGGAGGTGGGAGGGGGGGGGGGGTAAAACCATATTTTGGACCTAAAATCTTAACTATTGCATAAATTCAAAAAATCTTTTTTGACTGACGTTCCCATTCACGCAACAAATGTTTGTGTGAAATTTGGTGAAAATCCGTCCAACGGTCTAGGAGGAGTTCCGAGACAGACGGACGACGACGACAACGACGACAACGACGACGACGACAGACATTTTTTTCGTGTGTTACCCACTATACGGGGGGGCGATACCAAACTCTGCTTACGTAGAGTTGATAAGTAGACGTGCCGTTTTGCCCAAAATCAAAACGGCATACCCAACTCTGTGATGGGTTACCATCATCACTACCAATACCATCATCAATCACAATCACCATCATCACTACTACTGCCATCATCACTACAAATACCACAATCATCACAACTACTGTCATCATCACCATTATTATGATCATCATCACTACTACAATTACAATCATCACTACTACTCTCACCATCATCACTACTACTGTCACCATTGTCACTACCATGTTAATCACTACTATCATCATTGATACTACAACTATCAACCACCATTACTAATATCATCACCACCATCTTACAATCATCATTACAGCTGTTAACATCATCACTACTACTATAACCATCATTATTACTACTGTAACAAATATTACCATCATGTATCCTACTGTCACCATCATCACTACTACTGCCATCACCACCATTACTATGATCTTCATCATCACAACTATTGTCATCATCACTACAACTTTCACCATCATATCTACTACTGTCATCATCATCACTACTGTCATCATCATCAATACAACTACATCCATCATCACTACTATTATCACCATCATCACAACTATCACCATAAATCCAAATATTACTACCATCACTTCTAATGCCAACTAAACTAACTTAACCTAGCAAATGCATAGCGAGATGTTTTCGCTCCCAGAACGAATGCGTTATTAGTGTGTGAGCACTTAGTGTGTGAGCGGGGCTCACACACTAAGAATGCCATCATTGCTGGGTGGTGGTGGTGGTGTGTGTGTGTGTGGGGGGGGGGGGGGGGGGGTGTTTGGTAAAACCATATTTTGGACCTAAAATCATAACTATTGCATAAATTCAAAAAATCTGTTTTGCCTGACGTTCGCATTCACGCAACAAATGTTCGTGTGAAATTTGGTGAAAATCCGTCCAACGGTCTAGGAGGAGTTTCGAGACAGACGGACAACGACAACAGACATTTTTTTGTGTGGTACCCACTATACGGGGGGACGATACCAAACTCTGCTTATGCAGAGTTGATAAAGTAGACGTGCCGTTTTGCCCAAAATCAAAACGGCATACCCAACTCTGCGATAGGTTACCATCATCACTACTAATACCATCATCAATAACAATCATAACTACTATCATCATTGATACTACAACTATCAACCATCATTACTAATATAATCACCACCATCTTACAATCATCATTACTACTGTTAACATCATCACTACTATTATAACCATCATATCCCCCCCACACACACACACACACCACCATATGATGGTGACAGTACTACTACTAGTACTGTCACCATCATATATACTAGTCACCATTATATCTACTACTGTCATCATCATCACTACTATCATCATCATCAATACAACTACAACCATCATCACTACTATCACCATCAATCCCACTATTACTACCATCACTTCTAATGCCAACTAAACTAACTTAACCTAGCAAATGCGGAGCGAGATGTTTTCGCCCCCAGAACGAATGCGTTTTTAGTGTGTGAGCCCCTTCAGGGCTCACACACAAATAACGGCATCATTGCTGGTAAAACCATATTTTGGACCTAAAAACATAACTATTGCATAAATTCAAAAAATCTTTTTTGACTGACGTTCGCATTCACGCAACAAATGTTCGTGTGAAATTTGGTGAAAATCCGTCCTTTATCCGGATCCGGCAGCTTTAGTGTATGTGTGTGGAGGGGACGGCAGTTGCCGCGCGGGACCCGTGCCGAACGGTCAGAGCCGACCTACGCTCCTCCCACCGCTCGTCTCTCTCTCAGAGCCAACTATTGCTCAAAATTGCACACCGCCTGAAGTCGGTCCCCGCCACATAGTCCTTTCTTCTCTAGACCGACTTAAGTCCAGTCCCGCCAGACAAGGGTTAATCTGCACAAAATCGTCTAAACATAGCTAGAATAAAATTAAAAATACGTCGCCGGTACAGAAAAGGTTAAGCTTGATGGAGGTCTAGCCATATATACTATTTAGTGAAAAGCAAGTTATATCCAAAAATTAATCCATAGTTATAAATGCATAAAGAAAAACAGAGGGGGTCCACGAATTCTAATGGGTGGACTATGGTATCCGAGTCTACAAGCGTAAAATATTGTGGAGTGAGGGGTATGCCCTGTTCCAAATAGGTAGGTCAGAAATTGTGAACCCAAACCTCTGTAAATCAAACAGGGCTAGAACAAATGGGCTATAAATGTCCACACCTACTCCCTGTCTGATCCTTCCCAAATGGTAGACATATTAACTCGATTACGCTAGTCGTTTATGAGTATTAGAGGTTAATAGTCATGCATTTTGGCCTACTTACTTGGAACAGGGCATAGTCTGGTAAAATTGTAGACTCGGTGAGGTTGTGGTAGTGATCCTGCAGCTTTAGATAGAGTTTGGACCCAAGGGGGGATGGTAGTGTGGTAGTGGGCTTCAGAGTGAGGTAATGTAGTAGCCTGACAAAGCGTGTGGTTGTGTGGTAGGATAGAGGGCGTGGTGGTGTGGTAGTGTAACAGTGTGTGTGGTAGTGTAACAGTGTGTGGTAGTGAAACATTGTGTGGTAGTGTAACAGAGTGTGGTAGTGTAACAGTGTGTGGTAGTGTAACAGTGTGTGGCAGTGAAACATTGTGTGGTAGTGTAACAGTGTGTGGTTGTGAAACATTGTGTGGTAGTGTAACAGTGTTTGTGGTAGTGTAACAGTGTGTGGTAGTGAAACATTGTGTGGTAGTGTAACAGTGTGTGTGGTAGTGTAACAGTGTGTGGTAGTGTAAAAGTGTGTGGTAGTGTAACAGTGTGTGTGATAGTGTAACAGTGTGTGGTAGTGAAACATTGTGTGGTAGTGTAACAGAGTGTGGTAGTGTAACAGTGTATGGTAGTGAAACAGTGTGTGTGGTAGTGTAACAGGGTATGGTAGTGTAACTGTGTGTGGTAGTGTAACAGTGTGTGGTAGTGTAATAGTGTGTGGTAGTGTAACAGTGTGTGGTAGTGTAACAGTGTGTGGTAGTGAAACATTATGTGGTAGTGTAACAGTGTGTGGTAGTGAAACATTGTGTGGTAGTGTAACAGTGTTTGTGGTAGTGTGACAGTGTGTGGTAGTGTGACAGTGTATGGTAGGGTAACAGTGTGTGGTAGTGTAACAGTGTGTGGTAGTGAAACATTATGTGGTAGTGTAACAGTGTGTGGTAGTGTAACAGTGTGTGGTAGTGTAACAGTGTGTGGTAGTGAAACAGTGTGTGGTAGTGTAGTAGTGTGTGGTAGTGTGACAGTGTGTGGTAGTGTGACAGTGTGTGGTAGTGTAACAGTGTGTGGTAGTGTAACAGTGTGTGGTAGTGTAACAGTGTGTGGTAGTGTAACTGTGTGTGATAGTGTAACAGTGTGTGGTAGTGAAACATTATGTGGTAGTGTAACAGTGTGTGGTAGTGTAACAGTGTGTGGTAGTGAAACAGTATGTGGTAGTGTAACAGTGTGTGGTAGTGTGACAGTGTGTGGTAGTGTAGCAGTGTGTGGTAGTGTAACAGTGTGTGGCCCTAACCCTGCACATGGATGTGTAAAAGGCCGTCAGTGTGAGAACTTTCACCCTATTATCTGTAAAGGATCAGCAGAGGCATCCGAGTGTTTTAACCAAAGATGTAGGAAACTTCACCTTAAAGGCACTCGTCGTCGACCTCTGAACTCCAGACTACCACCAACGACTGCTCACCAGGTACCACCTACTAATGTTTACAATCCAGGACCCAGAACTTTACCACCACCTGGTCCAGTGGTTGAGCCAAGACCATCTGCTGGACCAGGACCCACAGTTTATGTTGGGCCAGGACCACCTACTTCTACAGTAACTACACCCACTGCTACTCCACCAGTTATGCCTGAGCCTATACATCCATTTATTGCAGCTCCCCCTGTACAGAACCAACCAAGACCAAGTGATGGAATAGAACATTTTCTTATAAAACAAGTGCAAATTCTTCAAATGCAAATGAACCATATCCTCAAGATAAAAGCATGGCAACAAGACCAAAGCATCAATTGGCATCCATCCCGTGTGCCGATAGGCCATCCTCAAGGAGTCCTCTCACCAGATCATATGTTTCCATATTAAACAAAATAATTTCATGCAACATTGAGGGGCTAATCCCACGCAAGTTCAAAGCAAAGCTTGAAATAATTTCTGAATTAGCATCTGAAGAGGAAGCCCTTATTGTTGCACTTACCGAATCACATCTCTCTGAAAATATTAAAGATGCCGAGGTTAAAATAAACAACTATACATCGTTCAGAACTGATAGAGCAAATAGAAGAAAAAAAGGAGGAATTATCACCTATCTCAAAGACACAATCTCCCCGTACACCAAAGTGATACTTTCATTCTCAAACTCAGTTTCTGAGGTACAAATGCTCAACATTGAACACATAAATCTGATGTTTATTGTCATCTATCGCCCTCCTGACTGTACCCAGAACAATTTTATCCCTATCCTGACACTGATTAAAGACAAAATAAATGAGATGTCAGCTCCCTTACCAAATATCATCCTAACGGGTGATTTCAACTTACCAATAATTGACTGGGAAACTGAAGTGGTACAAGGAGGATCTACAGATGCACAATTACAAGCAGCTGCCCTCCTTGACCTAGCAGAGAACTACTGCATGAACCAGTATATCCGAGTCCCTACACATGGCAAAAATATCCTAGACCTATTCTTCACTAATAACGAAGAGCTTGTCCACGAGTACACTGTAGACCCAACTACTATATCAGACCACAATATAATTGTAATGACGACCAACATAAAATCTTTAGAACACAACAAAGCAATGATACCACCCCAAAGAAATCTAAGTTTAAATGAACTAAATTTTTTCAGTACTAATACATGCTGGGAGAATATTGATAGAGAATTGGGTGAATTATGTTGGGAGAAATTGTTGACAGATACAGACCCCAATAACCAATATGACTTACTGCTGAAACATTGCTTAGCGATTTGTGAAAAATACACCCCTATTAAAAAACAACCCTCAACCACTAAGAAAATTCCCCGTGATCGAAGGATAATAATGAGAAAACGAAGAAGACTACGAGTAAAAATTGCCCATTCTACCAACAACCACAACCGTACTATGATGCAGCGGAAAATCTTGACGCTAGAAGAGCAGTTGAAAACCTCTATTGAAAAAGAAATGAAGCTGAGAGAAGAACATGTAGGCAGTATCTGCAATCAAGTCAAACCCTAAATACTTCTTCAAATATGCAAGTAACCGATCAACAATTAAGGCCGCTGTTGGCCCTTTAACAAGTGAGCACGGTAAAATGATTGAAGACCCAACAGAAGTTTGTGAAGCTCTTTGTAAACAGTACGAGAGTGTTTTCAGTACTCCTTTTAAAGATAAGATCATCACAGAACCCAACAACTTTTTCTCCAACAAGATCAAGGACCCATCAATAGAAGATATAGCTTTTACTGAGAATGATATAATAGAAGCAGTTAAAGAAATTTCCACCAATGCTGCAGCTGGCCCTGATGGTTTTCCGGCCATACTACTGAAGAAATGTGCAGAAAAGTTGTGTGTACCTCTCAAAATCCTATACAGATCTTCACTGGATTCCGGGATTGTTCCTGGATTACTGAAGAGAGCTAAGGTAACTCCCGTATTCAAAGGCGGGTCAAGAGGCAAAGCCGAAAACTACCGACCTATTGCCCTCACATCCCATATCATTAAAACTTTTGAGAAAATTATTGTCAAGAATATTACAAACTACCTTGAACAAAACAATAAAATGAATGATAGCCAACACGGATTTCGACAAGGTAGATCATGCTTGTCCCAGCTCCTTCTTGCCCATCATGATTTTTTTTTTAGTACACTAGAGAATGGCAGCAACATCGATGTAATCTACTTGGACTTCAGTAAGGCCTTCGACAAGGTGGACCACGGAATCCTATTACATAAAATCCGCAATCTAGGAATAGTAGGTCGCCTTGGAGTATGGATCCATAACTTCCTGAACGAGAGAAAGCAATGTGTTGCTGTGGGTGGTGTCATTTCCCATGACTCAAATGTCTACAGTGGTGTCCCTCAAGGTTCTGTACTGGGGCCACTGCTGTTCCTCATACTTATATCCGACATTGACCAAGGTACACTCTACTCCAAAGTCTCGTCTTTTGCCGATGATACCCGAGTAATGAAAGAAACTAAATCAATGGCAGATGTGGACAAATTAAAATCTGACCTTACCAAGCTATATACATGGGCCGAAACAAATAATATGTCTTTCAATAATAACAAATTTGAACTGGTTAGATATGGTACAAACAAAATAGAAGAAGTCCACTATTCGGCACATGATGGCCAAAGAATAAAGTGTAACAACAAAGTGCTAGACCTAGGGGTAACAATCAGTGATGATGCCACCTTCACTACCCATATCCTAGCAGTAGTACAAAAGACACGAGCCCAGGTTGGCTGGGTATTGCGTACTTTCGGAACTCGTGAAAGCGAACCTATGTTAACCCTGTATAAGGCCTTGGTAATACCACTTTTGGAATATTGTTGCCAGTTATGGAATCCCTGGAAGTCACGAGAGAAACAAGCATTGGAAGGCATCCAGCGCTCCTTCACTAGTAAAATAGTGTCTGTGAAGGAGGAAGACTACTGGCAAAGACTTAAGTCTCTAAACTTGTACTCTCTAGAACGACGCCGAGAAAGATACTTGATCATTTATACCTGGAAAATTCTCAACAACTTAACCCCAAACCTGCTGGGAGAGGAAGAAAAGGAGTTGATAGAGATAAAAGAAAACCAACGACTGGGCCGTATGTGTATTATCAGGTCAATTAACTCAAGAGCACTGATAAGAGTTAAGACACTTAAAGAAAATGCCTTCGCTACACGGGGTCCGAAGCTCTACAATGCACTGCCAAAAGAAATAAGAAACCAAAACTACCCAACCGTTGAAAAATTCAAAAAGGACTTGGATGATTTCCTGTCATCACTGCCAGACCAACCAATCCTACCCCACTACTACCTCCGTGCTGCCAGCAACAGCATTCTTGACCAGCTGGCACAGAGGAGGGTAGATGGGATGTACAGTGGCGGCGCCGCAACGGCGTAGACCACAGGGCGCTAACTGACAGCCCTCAACTACAACCACAGGAACCACAGGAAGTGTAACAGTGTGTGGTAGTGTAACAGTGTGTGGTAGTGTAATAGTGTGTGGTAGTGAAACAGTGTGTGGTAGTGAAACATTGTGCGGTAGTGTAACAGTGTGTGGTAGTGTAACAGTGTGTGGTAGTGAAACATTGTGTGGTAGTGTAACAGTGTGTGGTAGTGTGACAGTGTGTGGTAGTGTAACAGTGTTAGGTAGTGTAACAGTACAAAGGAGTACAAAGGAAATCAAGTAACAACAGATCTAGTGACCCTTCTAGGTTGCTTGTCCTCCAAAACACTGAGGATCAAGTGTCCAAACAGTGGTTTAGAGTGGGTAAGGGAACATTGGAAAGGGAATTACTACCCTGGAACTAATGGCCATGGCAGGATTAGGAAGTTAGTAGGGGACAGTTGGGTTAGTAACTGAGGGGGGGATAAAATAAAGTTATTCATTTACAAACGCAGTCAGTCGCGGGTTTGATGCGAGATATTTGTCTACGCGGAGTTTAAATGAATCCACGGTGATGCAGTCTATAACGTTTCGGGGAAGCCCATTCCACAAGTTGACAACTCGATTGAAGAAGAAATTCTTAGATTCGTGTGAGTTAAAAGATTTACCAATAATTTTGCAACCGTTTCCCCGCGTGTAATTAGATTGGTCGATAGTGAAGTACTTACTACAGTCCATATTGTCGATGCCTTTGATGATTTTGAACACTTGAATTAAGTCACCTCTTAATCTGCGCTGGGTTAAAGGAAATAATTTAATTCTCTAAGACGCTCTTCGTATGGTTTGT
This sequence comes from Paralithodes platypus, assembly GCA_032716605.1. Classification (NCBI taxonomy): domain Eukaryota; kingdom Metazoa; phylum Arthropoda; class Malacostraca; order Decapoda; family Lithodidae; genus Paralithodes; species Paralithodes platypus. The sequence goes on from CM064531.1 coordinate 2,468,735, forward strand.
TCTTTAGGCTAGGTATCATTTTGGTAACTCTACATTGAACTCGTTCTAGCTTGTTTATATCTTTTTGGTAATAAGGGCACCAGGATTGAACGCAGTATTCCAGAAGAGGGCGGACTAAAGAATTGTAAAGGGTTAGGATAACTTCTTTGGATTTATGCTCAAATGACCTGCCTATAAAGCCAATTATTTTGTTTGCCTTCTTAACAACTTCTGAACATTGTTGACTCGGTTTTAGGTTACTCGATATTGTTACTCCCAGATCGGTTTCTCTGTTTACATTCTTAAGCTGAGTGCCATTCATCGAATAGTTTGCTTTCTCATTTAGGTATCCGATATGTAGTACTTTACATTTATCCGCATTGAAACTCATTTGCCAATTTGGGCCCAACATGACAATTTATCTAGATTGTGTTGCATATCGTCAACTTGTTCTTTTGAGAGTACGCTATTTGCAATTTTTGTATCGTCAGCAAATTTTGAAGATTGTACAGGTGAGACCCTCATCTATGTCGTTGATGTAAATTAGAAAGATAATTGGACCTAGTACCGATCCCTGGGGTACCCCATTACTTACATTGGTCCATTTAGATGCCTTACCGTTTATGACTACTCTTTGCTTTCTGTCGCTGAGCCAATTTTCTATCCATTTCAACACACCGTCTTGTATTCCATGCGCTTTTAGTTTTAGCAGTAAACGTTTGTGGGGAACTTTGTCAAAGGCCTTTTGAAAATCAAGGTATATAATATCTACAGCTTTACTCTCATCGTAGAGGTTGAGGATATCGTGGAAGAAGTCTAAGAGGTTTGTTAAACAGGAACGTTTTTTACGAAAGCCGTTTTGAGTATCTTTAAGTATGTTATTTTCCTCTAAGTGATTTACGAGTCTGTCTCGTATGACCGTTTCTAGCATTTTACATACAACTGAGGTTAAGCTAATTGGACGATAGTTACTGGGTAGGGATTTGCTGCCTTTTTTTAATATCGGTGTTACGTTGGCTAGCTTCCACTGATCAGGCATAGTTCCAGACTGCAAGGATTTATTGAATAGTAATGTCAGTGGTTTGGAGAGCTCATCCTAAGTGTGTGGTAGTGTAACAGTGTGTGGTAGTGTAACAGTGTGTGGTAGTGAAACATGTGGTAGTTTAACAGTGTGTGGTAGTGAAACATGTGGTAGTGTAACAGTGTGTGGTAGTGTAACAGTGTGTGGTAGTGTAACAGTGTGAGGTAGTGAAACATTGTTTGGTAGTGTAACAGTGTGTGGTTGTGTGACAGTGTGTGGTAGTGAAACATTGTGTGGTAGTGTAACAGTGTGTGGTAGTGTAACAGTGTGTGGTAGTGAAACATTGTGTGGTAGTGTAACAGTGTGTGGTAGTGTAACAGTGTGTGGTAGTGAAACATTGTGTGGTAGTGTAACAGTGTGTGGTAGTGTAACAGTGTGTGGTAGTGTAACAGTGTGTGGTAGTGTAACAGTGTGTGGTAGTGTGACAGTGTGTGGTAGTGTAACAGTGTGTGGTAGTGTAACAGTGTGTGGTAGTGTAGCAGTGTGTGGTAGTGTAACAGTGTGTGGTAGTGAAACAGTATGTGGTAGTGTAACAGTGTGTGGTAGTGTAACAGTGTGTGGTAGTGTAACTGTGTGTGATAGTGTTACAGTGTGTGGTAGCGTAACAGAGTGTGGTAGTGTAACAGTGTGTGATAGTGAAACATTATGTGGTAGTGTAACAGTGTGTGGTAGTGTAACAGTGTGTGTGGTAGTGAAACAGTGTGTGGTAGTGTAAGAGTGTTTGTGGTAGTGTGACAGTGTGTGGTAGTATAACAGTGTGTGGTAGTGTAACAGTGTGTGGTAGTGTAACAGTCTTTGTGGTGGTGTAACAGTGTGTGGTAGTGTAACAGTGTGTGGTAGTGTAACAGTGTGTGGTAGTGTAACAGTGTGTGATAGTGAAACATTATGTGGTAGTGTAACAGTGTGTGGTTGTGTGACAGTGTGTCGTAGTGTGACAGTGTGTGGTAGTGTAACAGTGTGTGGTAGTGTAACAGTGTGCGGTAGTGTAACAGTGCTTGTGGTAGTGAGACAGTGTGTGGTAGTGTAACAGTGTGTGGTAGTGAAACATTGTGTGGTAGTGTAACAGTGTGTGGTAGTGTAACAGTGTGTGTGGTAGTGAAACAGTGTGTGGTAGTGTAACGGTGTTTGTGGTAGTGTGACAGTGTGTGGTAGTGTAATAGTGTGTGGTAGTGTAACAGTGTTTGTGGTAGTGTAACAGTGTGTGGTAGTGTAACAGTGTGTGGTAGTGTAACAGTGTGTGGTAGTGTGACAGTGTGTGGTAGTGTAACAGTGTGTGGTAGTGAAACAGTGTGTGGTAGTGTAACAGTGTGTGGTAGTGTGACAGTGTGTGGTAGTGTAACAGTGTGTGTGGTAGTGAAACAGTGTGTGGTAGTGTAAGAGTTTGTGGTAGTGTGACAGTGTGTGGTAGTGTAACAGTGTGTGGTAGTGTAACAGTGTGTGGTAGTGTAACAGTGTTTGTGGTAGTGTAACAGTGTGTGGTAGTGTAACAGTGTGTGGTAGTGTAACAGTGTGTGGTAGTGTAGCAGTGTGTGATAGTGAAACATTATGTGGTAGTGTAACAGTGTGTGGTTGTGTGACAGTGCGTCGTAGTGTGACAGTGTGTGGTAGTGTAACAGTGTGTGGTAGTGTAACAGTGTGTGGTAGTGTAACAGTGTTTGTGGTAGTGTGACAGTGTGTGGTAGTGTAACAGTGTGTGGTAGTGAAACATTGTGTGGTAGTGTAACAGTGTGTGGTAGTGTAACAGTGTGTGTGGTAGTGAAACAGTGTGTGGTAGTGTAACAGTGTTTGTGGTAGTGTGACAGTGTGTGGTAGTGTAAAAGTGTGTGGTAGTGTAATAGTGTGTGGTAGTGTAACAGTGTTTGTGGTAGTGTAACAGTGTGTGGTATTGTAACAGTGTGTGGTAGTGTAACAGTGTGTGGTAGTGTGACAGTGTGTGGTAGTGTAACAGTATGTGGTAGTGAAACAGTGTGTGGTAGTGTAACAGTGTGTGTTAGTGTGACAGTGTGTGGTAGTGTAATAGTGTGTGGTAGTGTAACAGTGTGTGGTAGTGTAACAGTGTGTGTGGTAGTGAAACATTGTGTGGTAGTGTAACAGTGTGTGGTAGTGTGACAGTGTGTGGTAGTGTAACAGTGTGTGGTAGTGAAACATTTATGTGGTAGTGTAACAGTGTGTGGTAGTGTAACTTTGTGGTAGTGTAACATTATATGGTAGTGTAACAGTGTGTGGTTGTGTGACAGTGTGTGGTAGTGTGACAGTGTGTGGTAGTGTAACAGTGTGTGGTAGTGTAACAGTGTGTGGTAGTGTAACAGTGTTTGTGGTAGTGTGACAGTGTGTGGTAGTGTAACAGTGTGTGGTAGTGAAACATTGTGTGGTAGTGTAACAGTGTGTGGTAGTGTAACAGTGTGTGTGGTAGTGTGTAACAGTGTTTGTGGTAGTGTGACAGTGTGTGGTAGTGTAACAGTGTGTGGTAGTGTAACAGTGTGTGGTAGTGTAACAGTGTTTGTGGTAGTGTAACAGTGTGTGGTAGTGTAACAGTGTGTGGTAGTGTAACAGTGTTTGGTAGTGTAACAGTGTGTGATAGTGAAACATTATGTGGTAGTGTAACAGTGTGTGGTTGTGTGACAGTGTTTGGTTGTGTGACAGTGTTTGTGGTAGTGTGACAGTGTGTGGTAGTGTAAGAGTGTGTGGTAGTGTAACAGTGTGTGGTAGTGTAACAGTGTTTGTGGTAGTGTAACAGTGTGTGGTAGTGTAACAGTGTGTGGTAGTGTAACAGTGTTTGGTAGTGTAACAGTGTGTGATAGTGAAACATTATGTGGTAGTGTAACAGTGTGTGGTTGTGTGACAGTGTTTGGTTGTGTGACAGTGTGTGGTAGTGTGACAGTGTGTGGTAGTGTAACAGTGTGTGGTAGTGAAACAGTGTGTGGTAGTGTAACAGTGTGTGGTAGTGTAACAGTGTGTGGTAGTGTAACAGTGTGTGGTAGTGTAACAGTGTGTGGTAGTGTAACAGTGTGTGGTAGTGAAACAGTATGTGGTAGTGTAACAGTGTGTGGTAGTGTGACAGTGTGTGGTAGTGTAATAGTGTGTGGTAGTGTAACAGTGTGTGGTAGTGTAACAGTGTGTGTGGTAGTGAAACATTGTGTGGTAATGTGACAGTGTGTGGTAGTGTAACAGTGTGTGGTAGTGTAACAGTGTGTGGTAGTGTAATAGTGTGTGGTAGTGTAACAGTGTGTGGTAGTGAAACAGTGTGTGGTAGTGTAACAGTGTTTGTGGTAGTGTAACAGTGTGTGGTAGTGTATCAGTGTGTGGTAGTGTAACAGTGTTTGTGGTAGTGTAATAGTGTGTGGTAGTGAAATAGTGTGTGGTAGTGTAACAGTGTGTGGTAGTGTAACAGTGTGTGGTAGTGTAACAGTGTGTGTGTGGTAGTGTAACTGTGTGGTGGTGTAACAGTGTTTGGTAGTGTAATAGTGTGTGGTAGTTTAACAGTGTGTGGTAGTGTAACAGTGTTTGGTAGTGTAACAGTGTGTGGTAGTGTAACAGTGTGTGGTAGTGTAACAGTGTTTGTGGTAGTGTAACAGTGTGTGGTAGTGTAACAGTGTGTGGTAGTGTAACAGTGTGTGGTAGTGAAACAGTGTGTGGTAGTGTAACAGTGTTTGTGGTAGTGTAACAGTGTGTGGTAGTGTAACAGTGTGTGGTAGTGTAACAGTGTTTGTGGTAGTGTAATAGTGTGTGGTAGTGTAATAGTGTGTGGTAGTGAAACATTGTGTGGTAGTGTAACAGTGTGTGGTAGTATAACTGTGTGTGATATTGTAACAGAGTGTGGTAGTGTAACAGAGAGTGTGGTAGTGTATTAGTGTGTGGTATTGTAACAGTGTGTGGTAGTGTAACAGTGTGTGGTAGTGTAATAGTGTGTGGTAGTGTAACAGTGTGTGGTAGTGTAATAGTGTGTGGTATTGTAACAGTGTGTGGTAGCTAGTGTAACAGTGTGTGGTAGTGTAACAGTGTGTGGTAGTGTAACAGTGTGTGGTAGTGTAACAGTGTGTGGTAGTGTAACAGTGTGTTGTATTGTAACAGAGTGAGGTAGTGGAATATAAAATGTGTTATAATTAGTGATACCATGCGATACTATAATGTGGTAGTGTGGTAGAGAGTGTGGTAGTGGAGGGAGTGGTAGTGATCCTGCACCTTTACCCAGGGCCAGGGATTATGGTAGTGATAATGGTAGGGATCATAGTAGAATGTTAGTGTGGTAGTGATCATGGTACGTTGGTAGAATGTGTGGTATGAAGAGTGGTAGTGTGGTAGAATGAGTGGTAATATGGTAGATGCAAACCAAATCGGTAGAACGTTTGGTAGTATGGTAGAATGAGTGGTTGTGTGGTACATAGTATAGCACAGTGTTAGAACGTTTGGTAGTATGGTATAGAACTGTGGTAGAAAGTATGATATGGTAGAGCGACTGGTAGTATGGTAAAATGACTTATAGCATGGTTGAATGAGTGGTAGTATGGATGAACGAGTGGTAGTATGGTTGAACGAGTGGTAGTATGGTAGAACGAGTGGTAGAATGGATGAACGAGTGGTAGTATGGATGAACGAGTGGTAATGAACGAGTGGTAGTATGGTTGAACGAGTGGTAGTATGGATGAACGAGTGGTAATGAACGAGTGGTAGTATGGTTGAATGAGTGGTAGTATGGTTGAATGAGTGGTAGTATGGTTGAACGAGTGGTAGTATGGATGAACGAGTGGTAGTATGGTTGAACGAGTGGTAGTATGGTAGAACGAGTGGTAGTGTGGTTGAACGAGTGGTAGTATGGTTGAACGATTGGTAGTATGCTTGAACGAGTGGTAGTATGGATTAACGAGTGGTAGTATGGATGAACGAGTGGTAGTATGGTTGAACGAGTGGTAGTATGGTTGAATGAGTGGTAGTATGGTTGAACGAGTGGTAGTATGGATGAACGAATGGTAGTATGGATGAACGAGTGGCAGTATGGATGAACGAGTGGTAATGAACGAGTGGTAGTATGGTTGAACGAGTGGTAGTATGGTTGAACGAGTGGTAGCATGGATGAACGAGTGGTAACGAACGAGTGGTAGTATGGTAGAATGAGTGGTAGTATGGTAGATCGAGTGGTAGTATGGATGAACGAGTGGTAGTATGGTTGAACGAGTGGTAGTATGGATGAACGAGTGGTAGTATGGTAGAATGAGTGGTAGTGTGGTTGAACGAGTGGTAGTATGGTAGAATGAGTGGTAGTATGGTTGAACGAGTGGTAGTATGGTTGAACGAGTGGTAGTATGGTTGAACGAGTGGTAGTATGGTTGAACGAGTGGTTGTATGGATGAATGAGTGGTAGTATGGTTGAACGAGTGGTAGTATGGATGAACGAGTGGTAGTATGGATGAACGAGTGGTAGTATGGATGAACGAGTGGTGGTATGGTTGAACGAGTGGTGGTATGGATGAACGAGTGGTAGTGTGGATGAACGAGTGGTAGTGTGGACGAACGAGTGGTAGTAAGGTTGAACGAGTGGTAGTATGGATGAACGAGTGGTAGTATGGATGAACGAGTGGTAATGAACGAGTGGTAGTATGGTTGAACGAGTGGTAGTATGGATGAACGAGTGGTAATGAACGAGTGGTAGTATGGTTGAATGAGTGGTAGTATGGTTGAACGAGTGGTAGTATGGTTGAACGAGTGGTAGTATGGATATACGAGTGGTAGTATGGTTGAACGAGTGGTAGTATGGTAGAACGAGTGGTAGTGTGGTTGAACGAGTGGTAGTATGGTTGAACGATTGGTAGTATGCTTGAACGAGTGGTAGTATGGATTAACGAGTGGTAGTATGGATGAACGAGTGGTGGTATGGTTGAACGAGTGGTGGTATGGATGAACGAGTGGTAGTGTGGATGAACGAGTGGTAGTGTGGATGAACGAGTGGTAGTAAGGTTGAACGAGTGGTAGTATGGATGAACGAGAGGTAGTATGGATGAACGAGTGGTAATGAACGAGTGGTAGTATGGTTGAACGAGTGGTAGTATGGATGAACGAGTGGTAATGAACGAGTGGTAGTATGGTTGAATGAGTGGTAGTATGGTTGAACGAGTGGTAGTATGGTTGAACGAGTGGTAGTATGGATGAACGAGTGGTAGTATGGTTGAACGAGTGGTAGTATGGTAGAACGAGTGGTAGTGTGGTTGAACGAGTGGTAGTATGGTTGAACGATTGGTAGTATGCGTGAACGAGTGGTAGTATGGATTAACGAGTGGTAGTATGGATGAACGAGTGGTAGTATGGTTGAACGAGTGGTAGTATGGTTGAATGAGTGGTAGTATGGTTGAACGAGTGGTAGTATGGATGAACGAATGGTAGTATGGATGAACGAGTGGCAGTATGGATGAACGAGTGGTAATGAACGAGTGGTAGTATGGTTGAACGAGTGGTAGTATGGTAGAACGAGTGGTAGTATGGTTGAACGAGTGGTAGCATGGATGAACGAGTGGTATCGAACGAGTGGTAGTATGGTAGAATGTGTGGTAGTATGGTAGATCGAGTGGTAGTATGGATGAACGAGTGGTAGTATGGTTGAACGAGTGGTAGTATGGATGAACGAGTGGTAGTATGGTAGAATGAGTGGTAGTGTGGTTGAACGAGTGGTAGTATGGTAGAATGAGTGGTAGTATGGTTGAACGAGTGGTAGTATGGTCGAACGAGTGGTAGTATGGTTTAACGAGTGGTAGTATGGTTGAACGAGTGGTTGTAGGGATGAATGAGTGGTAGTATGGTTGAACGAGTGGTTGTATGGATGAATGAGTGGTAGTATGGTTGAACGAGTGGTAGTATGGATGAACGAGTGGTAGTATGGATGAACGAGTGGTAGTATGGATGAACGAGTGGTGGTATGGTTGAACGAGTGGTGGTATGGATGAACGAGTGGTAGTGTGGATGAACGAGTGGTAGTGTGGACGAACGAGTGGTAGTAAGGTTGAACGAGTGGTAGTATGGATGAACGAGTGGTAGTATGGATGAACGAGTGGTAGTATGGATGAACGAGTGGTAGTATGGATGAACGAGTGGTAGTATGGTGGAACGTGTGGTAGTATGGTAGAACGAGTGGTAGTATGGTAGAACGAGTGGTAGTATGGATGAACGTGTGGTAGTATGGATGAACGAGTGGTAGTATGGTAGAACGAGTGGTAGTATGGATGAACGAGTGGTAGTATGGTAGAACAAGTGGTAGTATGGTTGAACGAGTGGTAGTATGGATGAACGTGTGGTAGTATGGATGAACGAGTGGTAGTATGGATGAACGAGTGGTAGCATGGATGAACGTGTGGTAGTATGGATGAACGAGTGGTAGTATGGTAGAACGAGTGGTAGTATAGATGAACGAATGGTAGTGTGGTTGAACGAGTGGTAGTATGGATAAACGAGTGGTAGTATGGATGAACGAGTGGTAGATAGTATAACACAGTAGTATAAATGTAGTAATATGGTAGAATGGCTGGTTGTGTGGTAGGGAATATTGTGGTTGTATTGACACAGGTTATATAGTACAGTACCCCACAAAAGTATCGTTTTACCTTCATCAAGCTTAAAGAAAACACTCCCTAGACCCCCCTTCAAGATAAATTTGTACATTTATTGATAGAAAATTGTCCCAGCCAAAGGCCGGTCTCTCATAAAATTACAGGCTCGCTATCACTCGTCAGGTAAATCAACACCTAAATGACACGAAAGGTCCTGATATTGATATAGAAATGGTACGAAAGGTTTTATAATCGACAAACTAATGGGGCGAAAGTCTTAAAATCTCAAAACTAATGGGGCTGAATATGAGGGAGAAGAGGGTCCAGAAAACTAATCCTCCCCTTCAGGGGAGGCTATTTGCAATGAACAACTTTTATTTGTATATATATATATAATTATATATTTTTTTGTTTTATGGCAAAATTGCAAGGCTCTTTTGAACTGGTATCGACAACAAGACTGAAAATAAATCTTGTTCAAAGTAGCTAGGCCAGGAATCGGTAAACCTAACCTCTGTAACTCAAAAAGGGCTAGAGCAAAGGGGTTGTAAATTTCTACACTTATTCCCTGGTTGACTCTTCCCAAATGGTATAAATATTTGCTCGAATACTCTAGTCGTTTGTGAGTTATAGAGGTAAATGTTCAAGAGTTTGGGCTTACTTACTTGGAACAGGCTATAGATTATCCCCTGTGGTTGAATTATAATAATATATCTTTCAAAGTAGTCACACTAGAATTGCCAAAATTAGTTCCGGAAAAGGTGACTGTGTAATTCAAGTGTTTGTTGTTGGTGGTGTGATTCGAGTGTGTGGTGGTGGTGGTAGTGATGGTGGTGTGATTCAAGTGTGTGGTGGAGGTGGTGTGACTCAAGTGTGTGGTGGTGGTGGTGGTGTGATTCAAGTGTGTGGTGGTGGTGGTGGTCGTGGTAGTGTGACTCAAGTGTGTGGTGGTGGTGGTAGTGTGACTCAAATGTGTGATGGTGGTGTGACTCGAGTGTGTGGTGGTGGTGTGATTCAAGTGTGTGGTGGTGGTGGTGGTGGTGGTGTGACTCGAGTGTGTGGTGGTGGTGGTGTGACTCAAGTGTGGTGGTGGTGGTGTCACGGTGTGACTCAAGTGTATGGTGGTGGATGTGGTGGTGGTGGTGGTGGTAGTGTGACTCAAGTGTGTGGTGGTGGTGGTGGTGGTGTGAATCAAGTGTGTGGTGGTGGTGGTGGTGGTGGTGGTGTGACTCAAGTGTGTGGTGGTGGTAGTGTGACTCAAGTGTGTGGTGGTGTAACTCAAATGTGTGGTGGTGGTGGTGGTGGTGGTAGTGTGACTCAAGTTTGTGGTGGTGGTGTGACTCAAGTGTGTGGTGGTGGTGGTGGTGGTGGTGTGACTCAAGTGTATGGTGGTGGATGTGGTGGTGGTGGTAGTGTGACTCAAGTGTGTGGTGGTGGTAGTGTGACTCAAGTGTGTGGTGGTGTAACTCAAATATGTGGTGGTGGTGGTGGTGGTAGTTTGACTCAAGTTTGTGGTGGTGGTGTGACTCAAGTGTGTGGTGGTGGTGGTGGTGGTGGTGTGACTCAAGTGTATGGTGGTGGATGTGGTGGTGGTGGTGGTGGTAGTGTGACTCAAGTGTACAAAGGAGTACAAAGGAGTACAAAGAAAATCAAGCAACAACAGATCTAGTGACCCTTCTAGGTTGCTTGTCCTCCAAAACACTGAGGATCAAGTGTCCAAACAGTGGTTTAGAGTGGGTAAGGGAACATTGGAAAGGGAATTACTGCCCTGGAACTAATGTCCGTGGCAGGATTAGGAAGTTAGTAGGGGACAGAAGGGTTAGTAACTGACTGGGGGATAAAATAAAGTTATTCATTTACAAACGCAGTCAGTCGCGGGTTTGATGCGAGATATTTGTCTACGCGGAGTTTAAATGAATCAACGGTGATGCAGTCTATAACGTTTCGGAGAAGCCCATTCCACAAGTTGACAACTCGATTGAAGAAGAAATTCTTAGATTCGTGTGAGTTAAAAGATTTACCAAAAAATGTGCAACCGTTTCCCCGCGTGTAATTAGATTGGCCGATAGTGAAGTACTTACTACAGTTCATATTGTCGATGCCTTTGATGATTTTGAACACTTGAATTAAGTCACCTCTTAATCTGCACTTGGTTAAAGGAAATAGATTTAATTCTCTAAGACGCTCTTCATATGGTTTGTTCTTTAGGCTAGGTATCATTTTGGTAACTCTACGTTGAACTCGTTCTAGCTTGTTTATATCTTTTTGGTAATAAGGGCACCAGGATTGAACGCAGTATTCCAGAAGAGGGCGGACTAAGGAATTGTAAAGGGTTAGGATAACTTCTTTGGATTTATGCTCAAATGACCTGCCTATAAAGCCAATTATTTTGTTTGCCTTCTTAACAACTTCTGAACATTGTTGACTCGGTTTTAGGTTACTCGATATTGTTACTCCCAGATCGGTTTCTCTGTTTACATTCTTAAGCTGAGTGCCATTCATCTAATAGTTTACTTTCTCATTTAGGTATCCGATATGTAGTACTTTACATTTATCCGCATTGAAACTCATTTGCCAAATTTGGGCCCAACATGACAATTTATCTAGATTGTGTTGCATATCGTCAACTTGATCTTTTGAGAGTACGCTATTTGCAATTTTTGTATCGTCAGCAAATTTTGAGATTGTACAGGTGAGACCCTCATCTATGTCGTTGATGTAAATTAGAAAGAGAATTGGTCCTAGTACCGATCCCTGGGGTACCCCGCTACTTACATTGGTCCATTTAGATGCCTTACCGTTTATGACTACTCTTTGCTTTCTGTCGCTGAGCCAATTTTCTATCCATTTCAACACACCGTCTTGTATTCCATGCGCTTTTAGTTTTAGCAGTAAAAGTTTGTGGGGAACTTTGTCAAAGGCCTTTTGAAAATCAAGGTATATAATATCTACAGCTTTACTCTCATCGTAGAGGTTGAGGATATCGTGGAAGAAGTCTAAGAGGTTTGTTAAACAGGAACGTTTTTTACGAAAGCCGTGTTGAGTATTTTTAAGTATGTTATTTTCCTCTAAGTGATTTACGAGTCTGTCTCGTATGACCGCTTCTAGCATTTTACATACAACTGAGGTTAAGGGGAGGTTTTTAGTGTGTTTCCTAGTCTTCCATCAAGCTTGAAAATACACCCCCTTGACCCCCTTTCAAGATAAATTTGTACATTTTTCGGTAGAAAAATTTCCCGGCCAAAGGCCGGTTACTCTTAAATTACAGGCTCGCTATCGCTCGCCAGGAAAAAATCGACACCTAAATGGGATGACAGGTCTTAAAAGTTATATAAAGGGGGTGAAATGTCTTAAAATCGCCAAACTAATGGGGCGAACGTCTTAAAATCTAAAAAGCAATGGGGCTAAACATGAGGGAGAAAGGAGTCAAGAAAAAAATCCCTCAAGTGGAAATCTCCCCTTAAGCTAATTGGACGATAGTTACTGGGTAGGGATTTGCTGCCTTTTTTTAATATCGGTGTTACGTTGGCTAGCTTCCACTGATCAGGCATAGTTCCAGACTGCAAGGATTTATTGAATAGTAATGTCAGTGGTTTGGAGAGCTCATCCTTAGCTTCCTTTAGAACTCTAGGCGAGATTGTATCAGGTCCAGGCGTTTTATTTACCTTGAGTTTATCTAAACAATTCAATACTTCTCTCTCTGTAACGGTGATATTGCTTAAAACATCTGAATTATCAATCTGAATCGGCGATGGTGTAGGGATATCACTGAGGTCTTCTGTTGTAAAAACTGATGCAAAAAAGGTATTCGGGGCATTACTCATTTGTACTTCGTCTTTGGTGTATTCTCCATTTTCATCGACTGACTAACGGTCCAACAGTTGAAGTAACTACTTTTTTCTTTCTGATATAACTATAGAATTCTTTCGGGTTTGTTTTACTTTGATTCGCAATATGTAACTCTAAGGTCTTTTTACTTTGCTTAATTAACTTTTTGGCTTTGCGTCGTAGCTCTACAAATTTCAGCCGTTCTTCGTCATTTTGTGAGGATTTTAATCTATCATTAGCAAATTTTTTAGCAAGCAGGCAGTTTGAAATATCTTTATTCCACCATTTGGGCTTATTATTATGGCCTGGACGCCGTATTTTCGATGGTATGCAGTCTTGCACTGCTTTTAGGTAAGTGGTTTCGAATAACTTCCAAGATGTATTTATGTCGTTATTGTTAATTAAAAAGCTCCAGTCAGTTTCTTTAAACATAGCTCTAAGTTTATGGAAGTTTGCTTTCTTGAAATTAGGGACTTTTTCGATGCTACTATTTGGTTCGTTACTAGTAAACTTTAAAGTGAAAGTTATCGTACGATGGTCGCTGTTACTGAATTCATCACCAACATTCAAATTCTCTATTAATTCTTCTTTTGTTGCAAGTACAATGTCAAGAACGTTATTACCACGGGTCGGCGTTCGAACAAATTGATAAAGCGAACTCTCTTGCAAGTTCGTATACAAGTCATGTCCGGAGTGTGAAGTAAGAGTATCGCCCCACTTGGTCACAGGTAAATTAAAGTCGCCAAAAATTACGGTATCTTGTGAGTTACTTACATCTGCAATTTGTTCGTAAATTTCTCGGTCAGTTTGCACTGATTGAGCTGGAGGTCTGTATATTAATGCAAGTATTATTTTTGTACCTTTATTATTCTTTATTAGCACAAAAGATGCGTCGACGTTCACAATTTGAGGTTTTGACAAGAGGATAGGGTTAAGACTTTCTTTGATATAAAGTAAAACGCCACCTCCATTTCGATTTATTCGGCTTTTCTCAAACATTACATAACCGGGAAGTGAATACTCTGCTAAAAAGTCTCTATCTTCTGTATTGAGCCAAAATTCTGTTATGCCAATCACATCATAATTTTCTGTAAACACTAGCTCCTCTAAATCTGAAAATGTATTGCGTATGCTACGAGCGTTTGCATAGAAAACCTTTAAATTTTTTATTTTAGAACTCACGGAACGCTCTTTAATAATATTTTTGGTTCTTGTCGGATCTACATTTATGTTCATGGCTGTCCTCGGTCCTCGCTGTCTTCGGTCCTTATCGCTGGTGGTCCTCGGTTGCCTCTGTTTTTTTTCTTGGCGTTGGATGATTTATGTCACTGCTGCTTCTTCTCGGATGGCGTTTTTTTTATCCATGGCTTCGGACTGCTTTGTGTAGGAGACGACCCATGCGTACTGAACCCACAGGGTTTAGATGAGTGCCATCCTTGCGGAACAGAGTAGGCTGGTTGTAGAAGTTGTCCCAGAGGTTGATGAATTCAACTTCTTCCCTCAGACACAAATATTTTAGTCGGCTATTTGTGCTGAAGGCCTTGTCGTAGAATTTGTCAGGTGCGTCGATCTTGGGGAGAATGCCTGAGATGATGATATTCCTTGACTTGTTTTTGTAGTGCTGGAACATCTTGCAATATTTCTCCATCAACTCTTCGGATCTGGTGCGCATGACGTCATTTGAACCAGCATGGATGACAAAAAGGGTATTTTCATTTGCATCCTTTGTGGTATCTTCGAAGGCTTCCACAATGTCGTCCAGTCCAGCTCCTGGGATGCAATTTTATTTTCGTTGATTTGGGACTCTGTCGCAGAACTCTTCGACCTGTCCTCGTAGGATGGAATCCCCAACGAGCCTGGTCTCTTCTGGTTTGTCTTCCATCTCTACCAATATCTCAAATCTGTTTGACATTGTGACTGGTAGACGAGACCTTTTCTGCGTTGGCCGTGCACCGTTCCTCACTGGTGTAAATCCGGAAACCTGTGGTGGCGGGACTCTACGTACAGGTCGGGGAAAGGAGTGGTTAGAATGGGGGCGAGGAGTTGGTACTGTTCGTGCTAGCAGGCTTCTTGCACGAGGAGTGGGAGAGAGACTAAGGTGAACAGGGCGGCTTTCCTGGTTTGATGTCGGCTCAGGTTCGTCAGAAGCATCTGCTGCAGTGTCTACTGCAGGTGTTGGATTGTTGGCAGATGACGTTGGGGCGGTGGTGGATACTGGAGTTGAAACAATTGGAGTTAGTGATACTCCAACGTTGAGTGTTACAAACTCTTGGAGTGATTCCAGCTTCCTGGTGAGGGCGTTGATCTTGTTGTGGGCTTCATCCAATTTTGCTGTCAAATCCTCTCGTTGCTGGCAGAGTCGGCAGACTTGTGGATCGGCAGGAGCAAACATGGAAGCACCAAACCTACCGGCGCAGTTCGTACAGGCACGAGGCATGGTGACGATCACTTTCTTCAGATCACTTCACTCACTTAAAAACACTTAACTCACTTTAAAAACACTAAACTCACTTTAAAAACACTTCACTCCCTTCAGGTCGCTTCACTTACTTAAATAGGCCTAACCGAAAACAAAAAATTTGAAATACACACAAATAGGTTATCAGCGGTGATAGCCTAACTGAAAATTAAAACAAAACAACATTAAATTTGAATACGCAGTGATAGCCGAACCGAAAACAATTTTATGTTTATTTAAACAGAAATAGGCCACCAGGGGTTATAGCCTATCCTAACCGAAAACAAAAATTATGAAATACCGGTACGCAGAAATAGGCCACCAGCGGTGATAGCCTAACTGAAAATTTAAAAATTGAAGTACGCAGAAATAGGCCACCAGGGATGATAGCCTAGACTAACCGAAAACAAAAATAACCGAAAACAAAAATTATGAAATACCGGTACGCAGAAATAGGCCACCAGCGGTGATAGCCTAGACTAACCGAAAACAAAAATAACCGAAAACAAAAATTATGAAATACGGGTACGCAGAAATAGGCCACCAGCGGTGATAGCCTAGACTAACCGAAAACAAAAATAACCGAAAACAAAAATTATGAAATACCGGTACGCAGAAATAGGCCACCAGCGGTGTGTGGTGGTGGTAGTGTGACTCAAGTGTGTGGTGGTGTAACTCAAATGTGTGGTGGTGGTGGTGGTGGTAGTGTGACTCAAGTTTGTGGTGGTGGTGTGACTCAAGTGTGTGGTGGTGGTGGTGTGACTCAAGTGTGTGGTGGTGGTGGTGTGACTCGAGTGTGTGGTGGTGGTGGTGGTGTGACTCGAGTGTGTGGTGGTGGTGGTGGTGGTGTGACTCGAGGGGGTGGTGGTGGTGGTGGTGTGACTCAAGCGTGTGGTGGTGGTGGTGGTGTGACTCGAGTGTGTGGTGGTGGTGGTGTGACTCAAGTATGTGGTGGTGGTGGTGGTGGTGTGACTCGAGTGTGTGGTGGTGGTGTGACTCGAGTGTGTGGTGGTGGTGTGACTCAAGTGTGTGGTGGTGGTGGTGTGACTCAGGTGTGTGGTGGTGGTGTGACTCAAGTGTGTGGTGGTGGTGGTGGTGTGAGTCAAGTGTGTGGTGGTGGTGTGACTCAAGTGTGTGGTGGTGGTGGTGATGGTGTGACTCAAGTGTGTGGTGGTGTGATTCAAGTGTGTGGTGGTGGTGGTGGTGGTGTGACTCGAGTGTGTGGTGGTGGTGGTGTGACTCAAGTCTGTGGTGGTGTGACTCAAGTGTGTGGTGGTGGTGGTGGTGGTGTGACTCAAGTGTGTGGTAGTGGCGGTGGTAGTGTGACTCAAGTGTGGTGGTGGTGGTGGTGGTGTGACTTGAGTGTGTGGTGGTGGTGGTGGTGGTGTGACTCGAGTGTGTGGTGGTGGTGGTGGTGGTGTTGTGATTCAAGTGTGTGGTGGTGGTGGTGGTGTGACTCGGGTGTGTGGTGGTGGTGGTGGTGTGACTCAAGTGTGTGGTGGTGGTGGTGATTGTGGTG
Organism: Paralithodes platypus; assembly: GCA_032716605.1. NCBI lineage: Eukaryota > Metazoa > Arthropoda > Malacostraca > Decapoda > Lithodidae > Paralithodes > Paralithodes platypus. The sequence continues at coordinate 2,485,132 of CM064531.1, forward strand.
TAACTCGAGTGTATGGTGGTGGTGGTGGTGGTGTGACTCAAGTGTGTGGTGGTGGTGGTGGTGGTAGTGTGACTCAAGTGTGTGGTGGTGGTAGTGTGACTCAAGGGTGTGGTGGTGGTGGTAGTGTGACTCAAGTGTGTGGTGGTGGTAGTGGTGGTGTGACTCAAGTGTGTGGTGGTGGTGGTAGTGTGACTCAAGTGTGTGGTGGTGGTGGTAGTGTAACTCAAGTGTGTGGTGGTGGTGGTAGTGTGACTCAAGTGTGTGATGGTGGTGGTGGTGTGACTCAAGTGTGTGGTGGTGGTGGAAGTGTGACTCAAGTGTGTGGTGGTGGTGGTGTGACTCAAGTGTGTGGTGGTGGTAGTGTGACTCAAGTGTGTGGTGGTGGTGGTAGTGTAACTCAAGTGTGTGGTGGTGGTGGTAGTGTGACTCAAGTGTGTGGTGGTGGTAGTGGTGGTGTGACTCAAGTTTGTGGTGGTGGTGGTAGTGTGACTCAAGTGTGTGGTGGTGGTGGTGTGACTCAAGTGTGTGGTGGTGGTGGTGGTGTGACTCAAGTGTGTGGTGGTGGTGGTGGTGGTGGTGGTGTGACTCGAGTGTGTGGTTGTGGTGGTGGTGTGACTCAAGTATGTGGTGGTGGTGGTGGTGTGACTCAAGTGTGTGGTGGTGGTGGTGGTGTGACTCAAGTGTGTGGTGGTGGTGGTGGTGGTGGTGGTGGTGTGACTCAAGTGTGTGGTGGTGGTGGTGGTGGTGTGACTCAAGTGTGTGGTGGTGGTGGTGTGACTCAAGTGTGTGGTGGTGGTGGTGGTGTGATTCAAGTGTGTGGTGGTGGTGGTGGGTGGTGTGACCTAAGTGTGTGGTGGTGGTGGTGGTGGTGTGATTCAAGTGTCTGGTGGTGGTGGTGGTGTGATTCAAGTGTGTGGTGGTGGTGGTGGTGTGATTCAAGTGTGTGGTGGTGGTGGTGGTGTAACTCAAGTGTGTGGTGGTGGTGGTGTGACTCAAGTGTGTGGTGGTGGTGGTGTGACTCAAGTGTGTGGTGGTGGTGGTGGTGGTGTGACTCAAGTGTGTGGTGGTGGTGGTGGTGTGACACAAGTGTGTGGTGGTGGTGTGATTCAAGTGTGTGGTGGTGGTGGTGGTGTGATTCAAGTGTGTGGTGGTGGTGGTGGTGTGATTCAAGTGTGTGGTGGTGGTGGTGGTGTAACTCGAGTGTGTGGTGGTGGTGGTGTGACTCAAGTGTGTGGTGGTGGTGGTGTGACTCAAGTGTGTGGTGGTGGTGGTGTGACTCAAGTGTGTGGTGGTGGTGGTGGTGTGATTCAAGTGTGTGGTGGTGGTGGTGTGACTCGAGTGTGTGGTGGTGGTGGTGTGACTCGAGTGTGTGGTGGTGGTGGTGTGACTCAAGTGTGTGGTGGTGGTGGTGGTGGTGGTGTGACTCAAGTGTGTGGTGGTGGTGGTGGTGGTGGTGTGACTCAAGTGTGTGGTGGTGGTGGTGGTGTGACTCAAGTGTGTGGTGGTGGTGGTGGTGGTGGTGTGATTCAAGTGTGTGGTGGTGGTGTTGTAACTCAAGTGTGTGGTGGTGGTGGTGTAACTCGAGTGTGTGGTGGTGGTGGTGGTGTGACTCAAATGTATGGTGGTGGATGTGGTGGTGGTGGTGGTGGTGGTAGTGTGACTCAATTGTGTGGTGGTGGTAGTGTGACTCAAGTGTGTGGTGGTGGTGGTGGTGGTGTGACTCAAGTGTGTTGTAGTGGTGGTGGTAGTGTGACTCAAGTGTGGTGGTGGTGGTGGTGGTGTGACTTGAGTGTGTGGTGGTGGTGGTGGTGTGACTCGAGTGTGTGGTGGTGGTGGTGGTGGTGTTGTGATTCAAGTGTGTGGTGGTGGTGGTGGTGTGACTCGGGTGTGTGGTGGTGGTGGTGGTGTGATTCAAGTGTGTGGTGGTGGTGGTGATTGTGGTGTAACTCGAGTGTATGGTGGTGGTGGTGGTGGTGTGACTCAAGTGTGTGGTGGTGGTGGTGGTGGTGGTAGTGTGACTCAAGTGTGTGGTGGTGGTGGTAGTGTGACTCAAGTGTGTGGTGGTGGTAGCAGTGTGACTCAAGTGTGTGGTGGTGGTGGTGTGACTCAAGTGTGTGGTGGTGGTGGTAGTGTGACTCAAGTGTGTGGTGGTGGTGGTAGTGTAACTCAAGTGTGTGGTGGTGGTGGTAGTGTGACTCAAGTGTGTGGTAGTGGTAGTGGTGGTGTGACTCGAGTGTGTGGTGGTGGTGGTAGTGTGACTCAAGTGTGTGGTGGTGGTGGTGTGACTCAAGTGTGTGGTGGTGGTGGTGGTGGTGTGACTCAAGTGTGTGGTGGTGGTGGTGGTGTGACTCAAGTGTGTGGTGGTGGTGGTGGTGGTGTGACTCAAGTATGTGGTGGTGGTGGTGGTGTGACTCAAGTGTGTGGTGGTGGTGGTGGTGGTGTGACTCAAGTGTGTGGTGGTGGTGGTGGTGGTGGTGCGACTCAAGTGTGTGGTGGTGGTGGTGGTGTGATTCAAGTGTGTGGTGGTGGTGGTGGGTGGTGTGACCTAAGTGTGTGGTGGTGGTGGTGGTGGTGGTGTGATTTAAGTGTGTGGTGGTGGTGGTGGTGTGATTCAAGTGTGTGGTGGTGGTGGTGTTGTGATTCAAGTATGTGGTGGTGGTGGTGGTGTAACTCAAGTGTGTGGTGGTGGTGGTGTGACTCAAGTGTGTGGTGGTGGTGGTGTGACTCAAGTGTGTGGTGGTGGTGGTGGTGGTGTGACTCAAGTGTGTGGTGGTGGTGGTGATGTGATTCAAGTGTGTGGTGGTGGTGGTGGTGGTGTGACACAAGTGTGTGGTGGTGGTGTGATTCAAGTGTGTGGTGGTGGTGGTGGTGTGATTCAAGTGTGTGGTGGTGGTGGTGGTGTAACTCGAGTGTGTGGTGGTGGTGGTGTGACTCAAGTGTGTGGTGGTGGTGGTGTGACTCAAGTGTGTGGTGGTGGTGCTGTGACTCAAGTGTGTGGTGGTGATGGTGGTGGTGGTGGTGGTGTGATTCAAGTGTGTGGTGGTGGTGGTGTGACTTGAGTGTGTGGTGGTGGTGGTGTGACTCGAGTGTGTGGTGGTGGTGGTGTGACTCAAGTGTGTGGTGGTGGTGGTGGTGGTGGTGGTGTGACTCAAGTGTGTGGTGGTGGTGGTGGTGGTGGTGTGACTCAAGTGTGTGGTGGTGGTGGTGTGACTCAAGTGTGTGGTGGTGGTGGTGGTGGTGGTGTAATTCAAGTGTGTGGTGGTGGTGTTGTAACTCAAGTGTGTGGTGGTGGTGGTGTAACTCAAGTGTGTGGTGGTGGTGGTGGTGGTGGTGTGACTCAAATGTATGGTGGTGGATGTGGTGGTGGTGGTGGTGGTGGTAGTGTGACTCAAGTGTGTGGTGGTGGTAGTGTGACTCAAGTGTGTGGTGGTGTAACTCAAATGTGTGTTGGTGGTGGTGGTGGTAGTGTGACTCAAGTTTGTGGTGGTGGTGTGACTCAAGTGTGTGGTGGTGGTGGTGTGACTCAAGTGTATGGTGGTGGATGTGGTGGTGGTGGTAGTGTGACTCAAGTGTATGGTGGTGGTAGTGTGACTCAAGTGTGTGGTGGTGTAACTCAAATGTGTGGTGGTGGTGGTGGTGGTAGTGTGACAAGTTTGTGGTGGTGGTGTGACTCAAGTGTGTGGTGGTGGTGGTGGTGGTGTGACTCAAGTGTGTGATGGTGGTGGTGGTGTGAGTTAAGTGTGTGGTGGTGGTGTGACTCAAGTGTGTGGTGGTGGTGGTGGTGGTGGTGTGACTCAAGTGTGTGGTGGTGGTGGTGGTGTGATTCAAGTGTGTGGTGGTGGTGGTGGTGGTGTGACTCGAGTGTGTGGTGGTGGTGGTGTGACTCAAGTGTGTGGTGGTGGTGGTGATGGTGTGACTCAAGTGTGTGGTAGTGGCGGTGGTAGAGTGACTCAAGTGTGGTGGTGGTGGTGGTGGTGTGACTTGAGTGTGTGGTGGTGGTGGTGGTGGTGGTGTGACTCGAGTGTGTAGTGGTGGTGGTGGTGGTGGTGTGACTCGAGTGTGTGGTGGTGGTGGAGGTGGTGTTGTGATTCAAGTGTGTGGTGGTGGTGGTGGTGTGACTCGAGTGTGTGGTGGTGGTGGTGGTGTGACTCAAGTGTGTGGTGGTGGTGGTGTGACTCGAGTGTATGGTGGTGGTGGTGGTGTGACTCAAGTGTGTGGTGGTGGTGGTGGTGGTGGTAGTGTGACTCAAGTGTGTGGTGGTGGTGGTAGTGTGACTCAAGTGTGTGGTGGTGGTGGTAGTGTGACTGAAGTGTGTGGTGGTGGTAGTGGTGGTGTGACTCAAGTGTGTGGTGGTGGTGGTAGTGTGACTCAAGTGTGTGGTGGTGGTGGTAGTGTGACTCAAGTGTGTGGTGGTGGTGGTAGTGTGACTCAAGTGTGTGGTGGTGGTGGTGGTGGTGTGACTCAAGTGTGTGGTGGTGGTGGTAGTGTGACTCAAGTGTGTGGTGGTGGTGGTGTGACTCAAGTGTGTGGTGGTGGTGGTAGTGTGACTCAAGTGTGTGGTGGTGGTGGTAGTGTGACTCAAGTGTGTGGTGGTGGTGGTAGTGTGACATAAGTGTGTGGTGGTGGTAGTGGTGGTGTGACTCAAGTGTGTGGTGGTGGTGGTAGTGTGACTCAAGTGTGTGGTGGTGGTGGTGTGACTCAAGTGTGTGGTGGTGGTGGTGGTGTGACTCAAGTGTGTGGTGGTACAAAGGAGTACAAAGGAAATCAAGCAACAACAGATCTAGTGACCCTTCTAGGCTGCTTGTCCTCCAAAACACTGAGGATCAAGTGTCCAAACAGTGGTTTAGAGTGGGTAAGGGAACATTGGAAAGGGAACTACTGCCCTGCCACTAACGTGGCAGGACTAGGAAGTTAGTAGGGGACATATGGGTTAGTAACTGAGGGGAGGATAAAGTTATTCATTTACAAACGCAGTCAGTCGCGGGTTTGATGCGAGATATTTGTCTAGGCGGAATTTAAATGAATCAACGGTGCTGCAGTCTATAACGTCTCGGGGAAGCCCATTCCACAAGTTGACAACTCGATTGAAGAAGAAATTCTTAGATTCGTGTGAGTTAAAAGATTTACCAATAATTTTGCAACCGTTTCCCCGCGTGTAATTAGATTGGTCGATAGTGAAGTACTTACTACAGTTCATATTGTCGATGCCTTTGATGATTTTGAACACTTGAATTAAGTCACCTCTTAATCTGCGCTGGGTTAAAGGAAATAGATTTAATTCTCTAAGACGCTCTTCGTATGGTTTGTTCTTTAGGCTAGGTATCATTTTGGTAACTCTACGTTGAACTCGTTCTAGCTTGTTTATGTCTTTTTGGTAATAAGGGCACCAGCATTGAACGCAGTATTCCAGAAGAGGGCGGACTAAGGAATTGTAAAGGGTTAGGATTACGTCTTTGGATTTATGCTCAAATGATCTGCCTATAAAGCCAATTATTTTGTTTGCCTTCTTAACAACTTCTGAACATTGTTGACTCGGTTTTAGGTTACTCGATATTGTTACTCCCAGATCGGTTTCTCGGTTTACATTCTTAAGCTGAGTGCCATTCATCGAATAGTTTGCTTTCTCATTTAGGTATCCGATATGTAGTACTTTACATTTATCCGCATTGAAACTCATTTGCCAAATTTGGGCCCAATGTGACAATTTATCTAGATTGTGTTGCATATCGTCAACTTGATCTTTTGAGAGTACGCTATTTGCAATTTTTGTATCGTCAGCAAATTTTGAGATTGTACAGGTGAGACCCTCATCTATGTCGTTGATGTAAATTAGAAAGAGAATTGGTCCTAGTACCGATCCCTGGGGTACCCCGCTACTTACATTGGTCCATTTAGATGCCTTACCGTTTATGACTACTCTTTGTTCTCTGTCGCTGAGCCAATTTTCTATCCATTTCAACACACCGTCTTGTATTCCATGCGCTTTTAGTTTTAGCAGTAAACGTTTGTGGGGAACTTTGTCAAAGGCCTTTTGAAAATCAAGGTATATAATATCTACAGCTTTACTCTCATCGTAGAGGTTGAGGATATCGTGGAAGAAGTCTAAGAGGTTTGTTAAACAGGAACGTTTTTTACGAAAGCCGTGTTGAGTATTTTTAAGTATGTTATTTTCCTCTAAGTGATTTACGAGTCTGACTCTTATGACCGTTTCTAGCATTTTACATACAACTGAGGTTAAGCTAATTGGACGATAGTTACTGGGTAGGGATTTGCTGCCTTTTTTTAATATCGGTGTTACGTTGGCTATCTTCCACTGATCAGGCATAGTTCCAGACTGCAAGGATTTATTGAATAGTAATGTCAGTGGTTTGGAGAGCTCATCCTTAGCTTCCTTTAGAACTCTAGGCGAGATTGTATCAGGTCCAGGCGTTTTATTTACCTTGAGTTTATCTAAACAATTCAATACTTCTCTCTCTGTAACGGTGATATTGCTTAGAACATCTGAATTATCAATCTGAATCGGCGATGGTGTAGGGATATCACTGAGGTCTTCTGTTGTAAAAACTGATGCAAAGAAGGTATTGAGGGCATTACTCATTTGTACTTCGTCTTTGGTGTATTCTCCATTTTCATCGACTAACGGTCCAACAGTTGAAGTAACTACTTTTTTCTTTCTGATATAACTATAGAATTCTTTCGGGTTTGTTTTACTTTGATTCGCAATATGTAACTCTAGGGTCTTTTTACTTTGCTTAATTAACTTTTTGGCTTTGCGTCGTAGCTCTACAAATTTCACCCGTTCTTCGTCATTTTGTGAGGATTTTAATCTATCATTAGCAAATTTTTTAGCAAGCAGGCAGTTTGAAATATCTTTATTCCACCATTTGGGCTTATTATTATGGCCTGGACGCCGTATTTTCGATGGTATGCAGTCTTGCACTGCTTTTAGGTAAGTGGTTTCGAATAACTTCCAAGATGTATTTATGTCGTTATTGTTAATTAAAAAGCTCCAGTCAGTTTCTTTAAACATAGCTCTAAGTTTATGAAAGTTTGCTTTCTTGAAATTAGGGACTTTTTCGATGCTACTATTTGGTTCGTTACTAGTAAAGTTTAAAGTGAAAGTTATCGTACGATGGTCGCTGTTACTGAATTCATCACCAACATTCAAATTCTCTATTAATTCTTCTTTTGTTGCAAGTACAATGTCAAGAACGTTATTACCACGGGTCGGTGTTCGAACAAATTGATAAAGCGAACTCTCTTGCAAGTTCGTATACAAGTCATGTCTGGAGTGTGAAGTAAGAGTATCGCCCCACTTGGTCACAGGTAAATTAAAGTCGCCAAAAAATACGATGTCTTGTGAGTTACTTACATCTGCAATTTGTTCATAAATTTCTCGGTCAGTTTGCACTGATTGAGCTGGAGGTCTGTATATTAATGCAAGTATTATTTTTCGGACATTCTGAGAATGGCTACGTGGAATGTTAGTGGCATGAATGATGGAACAAAAGAGAGAGAGGTTCTGGAAGTGTTAGTGAATGCCAGGCTGGATGTATGTGGAATGACAGAGACCAAATGGAAAGGTTCAGATGTGAGAGAATGGGAATGTGGAATGGGTGTGTGTGCTGGAGTGAGTGAAGGAACAGCGAGAGAAGGTGCATGTTTGTTTGTAAGTAGCAAATGGAAGGAATGTGTAAGAGAGTATGGGTCTGTGGGTTCAAGGATTGTGTGGGTGAGAATGAAAGTAGGAATACAAACGTGGGTGATTGTATGCGTGTATGCCCCGTCAGAGGATATACTTGAAAGAAAGAAAGAGGAGTTCTGGATGAATGTGGAGGCGTGCCTGGAGAAGTTTGACAAGAACGAAAGAATATTTCTGATTGGGGATATGAATGGTAAGGTGGGTGATAGGAAAGTTGAGGGAGTGGTGGGAGGATGGGGGGTACCATCAGAGGTGAATGGGAATGGTAGTGCACTTGTGGACGTATGTGTGGGGAGGAGGCTGTGGATAGCCAACACCTTCTTCCGACACAGAATGGTCCACAGGTACACGTGGAAACGGATGTTGACGATGAAAGATAAGACAGTGGTGGAACGAAAGTCATTGATTGATTATGTATGTGTGGATGAACGAATGAAGAAATCTGTGATGGATGCTAGGGTGTATAGGGGTATTGGAGGGGGTCTGTCTGATCATTATGTAGTGGTAGCTAAGGTTAGGATACAAAAGAAGTGGGTGAGGAGAGCGGGAGGGAGGCGAGAGGAGGGTGGAATGGTGAGGAGGGTGGAGAGGTTGCAGGAGGAGGAAGTCAGGGAGGAGTACAGGAGAGCAGTGGAAAGACGACTAGGTGGGTTCGACCTGGAAGTTATGGAGGAAGTGGAGGAGATGAGCAAGGTGTTTAAGGATGAGATCTGTGCAGCATGTGAGGAGGTGTGTGGAGTGAGGAGAAGAGGGAGGGGAGTGAAAGGTACAGCATGGTGGACAGAAGAGGTAAGAATAGCTGTGGAAGAAAAGAAGAAAGCATATAGAGAGTGGTTGGGTAGTAGAGGTAATGAAGATTCCGAGAGACAGAAACGAGCGAGGTACGTGGAGAGTAAGAGGGTGGTGAAGAGAGTAGTGAAGGAAAGTAAGAGAAGAGTATATGAGGAATTTGGAAGGAATCTGAGTGTAAAATGGAGGGAGAGTAAGAAACTGTTCTGGAAAGAAGTCAAGAAAGTTAGGGAAGGTAGCAAGGGAAACAGTAAGGGTGTGAAAGATAAGAATGGGAGAATGCTAGCCGAGAAGCAAGAGAGAGTCGAAAGATGGAGGGAGTACTTCAGTGAGTTGCTAAATGAAAGGAATGAAGAGCCAGCAAACATAGCTGGATATGGTATGGGAGGGAGAAGAAGAGAAGTAGTGGAGGAGGAGGTGGGGATCAGGAGGTCAGAAGTGTGGGAAGCCATGAAAAGAGTGAAGTTGGGGAAAGCACCAGGAACAGATGGAGTGTGTGGGGAAATGTTGAGGTATGGTGGTGAGATAGTGATAGAATGGGTATGGAAAATGTGCAAACTAGCATGGGAGAAGGGGAGTGCACCCGATGACTGGAAGACTGGCATAATAGTCCCCCTATATAAGGGCAAAGGGGAAAGAGGAGTGTGTGGTAACCACCGAGGAATATGTCTTCTAAGCGTAGTAGGGAAGGTATACAGTAGGGTAGTGATTGAGAGAGTGAGAGTGAGAACGGAGAAATGGATAGGCGACGAGCAGGGAGGTTTTAGGAAGGGAAGAGGATGTGTAGATCAGATTTTTACCCTGAATTGTGTTGTGGAGAAGTATCTGGAGAAGAAACAAAAGGTGTATGTTGCCTTTATGGACTTGGAGAAGGCCTATGACAGAGTGGATAGAGAAGGTTTGTGGAAAGTACTTAGAATATACGGAGTAGAGGGCAAGTTGCTGAAAGCAGTGAAGAGCATGTATGAGGGTGCAAAGGCAGCAGTACGTGTGGAGAGTGAGCAGAGCGAGTTCTTTGACCTGAATGTTGGTTTGAAACAGGGGTGTGTGATGTCCCCGTGGTTGTTTACTGTATATATGGATGGAGTCATGAAAGAAATACTATCAAGAGCAGTGGATGTTGGTGTATCGCTGAAAAGGGAGGGAATTGAGTGGAAGCTACCTATACTGCTGTTTGCGGATGATACAGTTCTGATGAGTGATAATGAATGGGAGTTGCAGGGTCTGGTAAATGAGTTTGGAACAGTGTGCGAAAAACGGAATTTGAAGGTAAATACGGGGAAGAGCAAGTTATGGTCTTCGAAAGGGGTGAAGTCACAGAGTGTGAGGTGAAGCTGAACGGTCAGGCTATGGAGATCGTCAACTCTTTTAAGTATCTGGGCAGTGTGTTGAGTAAAGAAGGGACTATGGATGAAGAGGTGCGGGAGAGGGTACAACAGGGGAAGAGGGTTGTAGGAACGCTAAAAGCAGTAACAAGAAATAGGGTGGTCAGTATGGAAGTGAAGAAGTCCTTGCATGACAGTGTGGTAATCCGACACTGACTTACGGAAGCGAAGCATGGACGTTGGTTGAGAGACTCAGACCAAGAGTGAGAGCAGTGGAAATGAATTACTTAAGGAGTGCGTGCGGAGTTACATGGAGGGATAGACAGACTAATGAGGAAGTAAGAAGGAGGTGTGGTGTGGAGGTAGATGTGCTGGAAAGTGTGAAAAGGAACAACTTGAGATGGTTCGGCCATGGAACGTATGGAAAGCGAGAGTATGACTAAGAGGGTGTACGAGAGCGAGGTGGAGGGACAGTAGGGGAGCGGAAGACCGAAGATGAGGTGGAAGGATGGAGTGAGGAACTACATGAACGAAGGCGGTGCTGGTTGGGGGGAGGGGCGTCGACTGACTGGGGACAGAGGTGCATGGCGGCGGTTCGTTCGTGGCCACCCCTTCGGGGATCACGGCGTCAGGCAATAGATAGATAGATGAAGTATTTTTGTACCTTTATTCTTTATTAGCACAAAAGATGTGTCGACGTTCACAATTTGAGGTTTTGACAAGAGGGTCGGGTTAAGACTTTCTTTGATATAAAATAAAACGCCACCTCCATTTTTATTTATTCGGCTTTTCTCAAACATTACATAACCGGGAAGTGAATACTCTGCTAAAAAGTCTCTATCTACTGTATTGAGCCAAGATTCTGTTATACCAATCACATCATAATTTTCAGTAAAACTAGTTCCTCTAAATCTGAAAATTTATTGCGTATGCTACGAGCGTTTGCATAGAAAACCTTTAAAGTTGCGGTTTTAGAACTCACAGAACGTTCTTTAATCAAATTTTTTGGTTCTGATCGGATCTACATTTACATTCATGGCTGACATCGGTCCTAGGTCTTTATCCCTGGCGGTTTTGAATTTGGGTCGTGTCCGTGGATCTTTATCCAAATTCGCGGTTCTTGACAGATTAGCATTTAATTCCTTCGCAGGTTGCCGTCGCTGTCTTCGGTCCTCCTTCCTGGTTGTTCTGTGCTGAGTCGATTTCTTCTCCGAAATCCTTCACCGCATCGTTGAGAAGACGCCCAAAACGTGCTGCTCCCACCTGGTTCAGATGAACTCCATCGTCCGAAAACAAATAGTCATCGTAGTAGAAATTGTCCCGGTGTCGACGAATCCCACGTTTTCCTTCCTGCAGAGGTTTGCTAGACAACGATTTGTGCTGGTGACTATATTGTAAAATCGGCTCTCTACACCAAGCCGGGGGACGATTCCTGAGACGATAATCCTTGATGACTTCTCCTTAAACGACTTGATCAGCTGCTGGTACTTTAAAAGCAAATCTTCCGACCGGGTTCGCTGTACATCGTTGGATCCAACGTGGATGACGTACATTGTATTAGCAGGGGCCAGCTTAGATACTTCGTCAACTGCAGCAACTACGTCGTCCACACCACCACCAGGGATACAAAAACGCTTCCTGGACTTAGGTGCTCTGGCGCAAAACTCTGTGAGCTGACCACGTATCATCGAGTCTCCCACGAGCCGGACTTCTGGTGGTGGTGGTGGTGGTGGTGTGACTCGAGTGTGTGGTGGTGGTGGTGGTGGTGGTGTGACTCAAGTGTGTGGTTGTGGTGGTGGTGTGACTCAAGTATGTGGTGGTGGTGGTGGTGTGACTCAAGGGTGTGGTGGTCGTGGTGGTGTGACTCAAGTGTGTGGTGGTGGTGGTGGGTGTGACTCAAGTATGTGGTGGTGGTGGTGGTGTGACTCAAGTGTGTGGTGGTGGTGGTGGTGTGACTCAAGTGTGTGGTGGTGGTGTGACTCAAGTGTGTGGTGGTGGTGGTGGTGGTGTGATTCAAGTGTGTGGTGGTGGTGGTGGTGGTGTGACTCAAGTGTGTGGTGGTGGTGGTGGTGGTGTGATTCAAGTGTGTGGTGGTGGTGGTGGTGTGATTCAAGTGTGTCGTGGTGGTGGTGGTGTGACTCGAGTGTGTGGTGGTGGTGGTGTGACTCAAGTGTGTGGTGGTGGTGGTGTGACTCAAGTGTGTGGTGGTGGTGGTGGTGGTGTGATTTAAATGTGTGGTGGTGGTGGTGTGACTCAAGTGTGTGGTGGTGGTGGTGGTGGTGTGATTCAAGTGTGTGGTGGTGGTGGTGGTGTAACTCGAGTGTGTGGTGGTGGTGGTGTGACTCAAGTGTGTGGTGGTGGTGGTGGTGTGACTCAAGTGTGTGGTGGTGGTGGTGTGACTCAAGTGTGTGGTGGTGGTGGTGGTGGTGTGACTCAAGTGTGTGGTGGTGGTGGTGGTGGTGTGGTTCAAGTGTGTGGTGGTGGTGGTGTGACTCAAGTGTGTGGTGGTGGTGGTGGTGTGATTCAAGTGTGTGGTGGTGGTGGTGGTGTGATTCAAGTGTGTGGTGGTGGTGGTTGTGTAACTCGAGTGTGTGGTGCTGGTGGTGGTGTGACTCAAGTGTGTGGTGGTGGTGGTGTGACTCAAGTGTGTGGTGGTGGTGATGTGACTCAAGTGTGTGGTGGTGGTGGTGGTGGTGTGACTCAAGTGTGTGGTGGTGGTGGTGGTGTGATTCAAGTGTGTGGTGGCGGTGGTGTGTGACTCGAATGTGTGGTGGTGGTGGTGTGACTCGAGTGTGTGGTGGTGGTGGTGTGACTCAGGTGTGTGTGGTGGTGGTGGTGGTGGTGGTGTGACTCAAGTGTGGTGGTGGTGGTGGTGCTGGTGGTAGGGGAATCACGTGTGTGGTGGTGGTAGGGAAATCACGTGTGTGGTGGTGGTGGTGGTGGTGGTGGTGTGATTCAAGTGTGTGGTGGTGGTGTTGTAACTCAGTGTGTGGTGGTGGTGGTGTAACTCAAGTGTGTGGTGGTGGTGTTGGTGGTGGTGGTGTGACTCAAGTGTGTGGTGGTGGTGGTGGTGTGATTCAAGTGTGTGGTGGTGGTGTTGTAAACTCAAGTGTATGGTGGTGGTGGTGGTGGTGGTGTAACTCAAGTGTGTGATGGTGGTGGTGGTGGTGGTGTGACTCAAGTGTGTGGTGGTGGTGGTGTTACTCAAGGTGTGGTGATTGTGGGGCTGTGACTCAAGTGTGTGGTGGTGGTGGTGGTGCTGTTATTCAAGTGTGTGGTGGTGGTGGTGGTGTGATTCAAGTGTGTGGTGGTGGTGGTGGTGTGACTCAAGTGTGTGTGGTGGTGGTGGTATGATTCAAGGTGTGGTGGTGGTGGTGTGACTCAAGTGTGTGGTGGTGGTGGGTGTGTGACTCGAGTGTGTGGTGGTGGTGGTGTTGTGACTCAAGTGTGTGTGGTGGTGGTGGTGGTGGTGGTGGTTGTGGTGTGAACTCAAGTGTGTGGTGGTGGTAGTGTGACTCAAGTGTGGTGGTGGTGGTGTGAATCAAGTGTGTGGTGGTGGTGGTGGTGGTGTGACTCGAGTGTGTGGTGGTGGTGGTGTGACTCAAGTGTGTGGTGGTGGTGGTGGTGGTGGTGGTGGTGGTGGTTGTGGTGTGACTCAAGTGTGTGGTGGTGGTAGTGTGACTCAAGTGTGTGGTGGGGGTGGTGTGACTCAAGTGTGTGGTGGTGGTGGTTGTGGGTGTGACTCAAGTGTGTGGTGGTGGTATGTGACTCAAGTGTGTGGTGGTGGTGCTGTGACTCAAGTGTGTGGTGGTGGTAGTGTGACTCAAGTGTGTGGTGGTGGTGGGGCTGTGACTCAAGTGTGCGGTGGTGGTGCTGTGACCCAAGTGTGGTGGTAGTGGTGGTGGTAGTGTGACTCAAGTATGGTGGGTGGTGGGTGGTGTGACTTGAGTGTGTGGTGGTGGTGGTGGTGGTGGTGGTGTGACTCGAGTGTGTGGTGGTGGTGGTGGTACTGTTGTGATTCAAGTGTGTGTGGTGGTGGTGGTGTGACTCGAGTGTGTGGTGATTGGTGGTGTGACTCGAGTGTGTGGTGGTGGTGTGACTCAAGTGTGTGGTGGTGGTGGTGTGTGACTAAGTGTGTGGGTGGTGGTTGGTGTGATTCAAGTGGTGGTGGTGGTGGGGTGTGACTCGAGTGTGTGGTGGTGGTGGTGGTGTGACTCGAGTGTGTGGTGGTGGTGGTGGATTACCAATTTGGCGAAGAGTAGTTGCTTAGTTGACGTAGTTTGTGTTTCCGAGGTTACAGCGGGATGATTGACCAACGGCAACCCCTATTGACGACTGTAAGAGAATATTTTTTAGTTGCCTGGAATTGCACCATATAAATGAAAAGGCAATACAGTATTAGTGTAACAAAATTTCAATTTTAATCGAGAATGTAGAGTATATTTTTCAATTCATCAGAGAAGGTTATAATATATATTGAAGGAGTAATCCCATCTACCAATTAGGAGCTTCCAGGAAAATATTACGGGGATAAAATTAAACGGGTGAAGGATACCGAGATTCAAAGCGAGCGGGCTAGTATAGTCCTGCCAGAGCGCGCGGCTTGGCCAATCACAGGGCCGTGTTGCGTGAGGGATAGGGGGGATCACAGCAAACAGACAGCCTCGAGCACCTGCCTGGAACACATTGACACGCTCTTAGCAGACACACACCCCTTGCTCACCTTGGCACTTATGGGGAGATCAATAAGCCTGTTCCTGATCTCCAGCAACCGAGCCCTACTGAATACAAGACAAGCCGGGATCAAGTACACCGCCCACCCTTGGCACAGATACACCTACAATATCCTGATGCCTGCAGACACATCGCTAGCCTTCACACAATAAGCCAAGCGAATCAAGATTGTAACCTGGTGGTGGATGGTACCGAGAAGATGGACCTGATGTATTGGCCAGCTTTGAAGTGGTGAAGCAGAAACAATATTTTTAAAGGACTCTTAAGGGCCCAAACAGACTTACCAAAGAGTTAAATGCTAGACTGAGCTTCTGTGTTCCAACAATAATATAATATACAGTATGTGTTCTTATAGAACAACAAAAGATAAGCTGACTAGACAATTGATGAAATAAAGAGATGAAGTGTTGAGAGATATTAGTAAGGTATTCAGCCAATTAGTTAGCAATATTACAGGATCTAATAAAGCTATAAGGAGAAATATTTGATATAGACCATGTAACTGAGATAACTAGGCTTACCTGAGCAGTTATCCGTGGTTTAGTATTGGCAGAACAATGCATGTAATGCTAAACGTTAACTTTTTCTTCTGAAGTTATATTCCTTTAACTATTTTGTATTATAATACACAACACATTTTATGATTATGGTAATGATTCATACAATCATAAGAAAATCCTTTTTGCAACTGTACCACTCAATAATACTTCCCCACTGCACCGCCACCCACAATCCTTAACCAAACTCTCAGAACACACCAATTCATCACAAAGTACAGAACAAAAATTTTGTATTGGTCACATTTACGTTATCAGATTCTGCCCTCACTAAAAAAAAAAAAAAAAAAAATCCTGAAGATAATCGCACCCACTCATAACATTCGAGATAGGTTAACCAAGTCACTGGGTTGCTCAATAATAGAAAGATAAATATTTAGTAAATAGATAAAGACATTATAAATATAAAGTATAGAAGGGCTTATTTTAGGCATCCCTAATTTTCCTGGAATTTCATGAGAACAAAATAACATAAGAACACGGAAATCTGCAGAGGGCCTACCGGCCCACACAAAGCAGATTCACACATAACCAATATCACTCATATGATTAACCAAATTAAATTTCAATTTTCTCATCGTTTTTGAGGTGATTAAAGTGCAAGGCAATCTAGCTGACACATCCACAACCCTATTTCAAAACCATTGCTTCCTTTTTTTCATTTTAAAGCTAAATTGATCTTGTTTGGAGCCATTTTAATGGCTATTTCGCAATCATTCAGCTTTAATACTTTCCAAATATCCTCTTTGTTTATTTCCTGTATCCACTTAAACACTTTTATCATAATAATATCCACTACAGCTTCTTGTGTTTAATTAATGTAAGCCGAGGGTTTGTAACCTCTCTTATTATGATAAATCTGTAATATTGTAGATCCCTTTTGGCATTGTACGTTGCATTGCCTCTAGAGAGTCTATATCCCTTCTATAATAAGGGCACCACAATTGAGCAGCATAATCCATATGAGTTCTCACTAATGACAAGAATATTTCAAGATAACATCAGCAATTCTGTTACTCACACACCTAAAGATGAACCCAAGAAACTTGTTTGCTTTGTTACAAACGCGTATACACTGTTTTCTAGGCTTCAGATCATTGCTAACAAACACACCCAGATCCTTCTTACAGTCTGAATGTTCTAATTCCGTATTAGCTAGTTAATATTTTGCATTTTTATTCATCTTCCCTATATTTAATACCTTGCATTTATTAAGGGGGGTCACCTGTTTTTTTTTTTCTTTCTCTCCTGTTCTCTCTTTCTCTGGCTTATATCCATTCGGCCCCATTCAGCCAACTGTTTTAAGACGTTTATCCCTATCCAGATGTCAATTTCTTCATGGCGAGCGAAAGCGAGCCAGCATTGTATGGAGAAACCCTGCTTCGCCGGAGTAATTTTTCTATCGAAAAATGTACAAATTTTGCTTGCTGTCAAAACAAAAATATATACTGTATATGCTGGCTCGCGGAAAATATTGACACCTGGATGGGGTAAACGTCTTAAAACAGTAGGTTGAATGGGGTCGAATGGATACAAGCCAAAAAGAGAGGGAGAGAAAGAAAAAAAAAGCGAGGTGTGTCCCCTTAATGTTAACATTTCTCTACGAAGTTACTAACCATGCATGTAAGGTGTCTAGATATCTTTGCAGGTTCTGTATAACCATGCATGTAGGTCTAGATATCTTTGCAGGTTCTGTATAACCATGCATGTAAGGTGTCTAGATATCTTTGCAGGTTCTGTATAACCATGCATGTAAGGTGTCTAGATATCTTTGCAGGTTCTGTATAACCATGCATGTAAGGTGTCTAGATATCTTTGCAGGTTCTGTATAACCATGCATGTAAGGTGTCTAGATATCTTTGCAGGTTCTGTATAACCATGCATGTAAGGTGTCTAGATATCTTTGCAGGTTCTGTATAACCATGCATGTAAGGTGTCTAGATATCTTTGCAGGTTCTGTATAACCATGCATGTAAGGTGTCTAGATATCTTTGCAGGTTCTGTATAACCATGCATGTAAGGTGTCTAGATATCTTTGCAGGTTCTGTATAACCATGCATGTAAGGTGTCTAGATATCTTTGCAGGTTCTGTATAACCATGCATGTAAGGTGTCTAGATATCTTTGCAGGTTCTGTATAACCATGCATGTAAGGTGTCTAGATATCTTTGCAGGTTCTGTATAACCATGCATGTAAGGTGTCTAGATATCTTTGCAGGTTCTGTATAACCATGCATGTAAGGTGTCTAGATATCTTTGCAGGTTCTGTATAACCATGCATGTAAGGTGTCTAGATATCTTTGCAGGTTCTGTATAACCATGCATGTAAGGTGTCTAGATATCTTTGCAGGTTCTGTATAACCATGCATGTAAGGTGTCTAGATATCTTTGCAGGTTCTGTATAACCATGCATGTAAGGTGTCTAGATATCTTTGCAGGTTCTGTATAACCATGCATGTAAGGTGTCTAGATATCTTTGCAGGTTCTGTATAACCATGCATGTAAGGTGTCTAGATATCTTTGCAGGTTCTGTATAACCATGCATGTAAGGTGTCTAGATATCTTTGCAGGTTCTGTATAACCATGCATGTAAGGTGTCTAGATATCTTTGCAGGTTCTGTATAACCATGCATGTAAGGTGTCTAGATATCTTTGCAGGTTCTGTATAACCATGCATGTAAGGTGTCTAGATATCTTTGCAGGTTCTGTATAACCATGCATGTAAGGTGTCTAGATATCTTTGCAGGTTCTGTATAACCATGCATGTAAGGTGTCTAGATATCTTTGCAGGTTCTGTATAACCATGCATGTAAGGTGTCTAGATATCTTTGCAGGTTCTGTATTTAATAGAATTATATTTCTCCCCATGTTCGTATCGTCGGCAAAATTACTAATCCTACTAGTAAATTACTAGTTCCACCACCGATAAGTAGAAGCTCGATAAAATACCGTACGCATTACACTATAAAGATATGAATAATGATAGTATGAAAAAAGAAACCAGGTCCCGAGTGAGTTCCCCTGAACCAGCAAAGAAACTAAAAAAACATCGTCTTAACACCAAAAATCCAAATGAAATAAGGAAGCATATCTCCCAGGATTCAACTAGAAATTTACAAAAAAAGATGAATAACAATAAATAATATAAAAAAGTAAAAAATAATATAAAATTAACCCGATTAAATAATTATTTTTTTTTTTGTTTTTTTTATCCAGCAACTGATGAAATACCTGTAAAAGGACATAAATAATAAAACGTTGGCTGTATCTGCAATATAAAACTAATAGAAAGGCACGCATGCGCTATGGCGGATTAACATCAGTTTTCTACACCCTCATTTAGCTCATCTGACCGTATGGAAAATTGTGTCACAGATAATAACCCATCTACACCTATTCGCCAACCTATATAGTCTAATCTATTTATTCACTCCCAACAACAACACCCCCAACGAAATGAAATCATATGAACCACCGGGATTCGACATGGGTTACCACTTACATATTTAAACACCCAAACCATAACACAAGACAAAATAAAGTACAGACTTCATATTTATATATCATCAACTATCAATCTTCGAAACCAAATATAATAATGAGAAGAGCACATTTTGTGGGACACAGCTCTCTAAGATCCCATGAAAAAGTCCTGAAAAAATGGAAATATTCACCCCAAACAAACACCCCAACGAAATTAATGACACCTCAAAACGTTGCCACAAAAAAGTTGCTGATCAAACGTTGCCAGAAATATTGTAAATCCCCTCATATTGATGTTGGAGGAGCCCCTACATAATTAAAGGAGCGAGGGCCAGGTTATTACATAGGAGGACGTACTGTAGGAGGAAACACCAGATGTATAAGGTAAAGGAACGACCTGTAACGACAATACACGAAGTAAAGTAGGGTAAAGGAACGACGACTGGTGCTTACGTATGTGCTGTATGTGTGGTTGTGATAAATTATGTAAGTGTATTTACATATTTTTGGTTGTCTTGTGTGCTTGGTTAATCTGTGTATATTTTATGTGCGTACGTGTGTAACCTGTGTGCGTGTGCGTAGGTGAAGGTGAAGGCATTGAGGAATAAGCCTTCACAATGGCACACAACACGCAGGCAATTAAACACGTACATACAAACAAACACAGATTAATCAAGCACACAAAGAAAACCAAATACAAAATGCTTATAGATACAGTTACACAAAATTAACAATCACAACCACACATACATACGTAAGCACCAGAAAAACTAATCTAGCGAGGCCAGCCAGTCAACAGGCTTCCTATGTATCGAGGAATAGAGTGAACATGTTACCACACACACACACACACACACACACACACACACATACACACACACACACACACACACACACACACACACACACACACACACACACACACACAAAGACACAGACACACACACACACACACACACACATACACAGCCCGTAGCCTAGTAGGTAGAGCTCTCGTCTCACACACGAGGGGTCGGGGGTTCAATCCCCGGCCGGGCGGAGACAAATTGGGCTTGTTTCCTTTCATGTGTTAGCCTCAGTTCACCTAGCTGTAAATAGGTACCTGGAATAAGTGGACGACGTTGTGACGTCCCATCTGGGGTTGGCAAAAATGGTACAAGGCGAGATGGGTATCATATGGTTCACCTAAGCTGATGGCTACCTAAGCCTTCGGGCGAGACGGTACTGTCTATAGTGAGAATGGTACCATACAGATCCACCCTAAGCCTTCGTTTCCGATGTCGCCAATTGGCTAAAAATACAGACTACACACACATCCACAGCCATTCCAACGATACATATAACACCTACACATATAGGAGGCGGGAAATAACGAGCATGCTCACTCCCGCAATACAATACAACTAGAGTAAGTACACACACACACACACACACACACACACACACACACACACACACACACACCACCACCAGACAGTCCTAGAATCGTATAGTGTTTGTTGGGCTTCTGTTTTTCTGTCTGTGTGTATAGATGTATGTGATACTGTGTGTATGTGTGTGATATAGTTACATCGAGTTACATATATATACAGACTGCACAGACCTTGCAGTCCCTGATAGCCAGTCCGAACTTTATTATAATATAGAATTTGCTACAAAGTGGAAAGTAAGGATGGTAAAGCAGAAGGCTCTCTCCCCACCCACTACCAGGGAAACAGAGAGAGAGATAGAGAGAAGGAGAGAGAGTACATGGGAGTACAAAGGAAGTCAAGCTAAAATAGGTATATCGACCCGTCGAGGTTACTTGCCTTCTAAATCAATGCTGCTTTGTAGTGGCTAAAGGACACTTGGAAAGGGAAGTACTGCCCTATGACTATTGTTCAAGTCATAGTTAGATGTTTGTAGGGGACAGTTTGGGTTAATAACATAACACAGCTATAAGTGGTTTTTCTTCATTTGTGTTTCTGCATGTGACTACGTACTTAATGTACTTGTGTGTACAAACTCTCACCTGTATTGTTTATGTCGTTGGTGTATTTATAATTTCAAACCATGTTATTAAGGGGCTAATGCTTGGTTTTTGGTCTATGTATATATTTATTAATATATTTTTTTAGTTTTCTCGCTAGACCTCCATCAAGCTTATAAAAACACCCCCTAGACCACCTTTCAAGATAAATTTGTAAATTTTTCGGTAGAAAAATATCCCGGCCGAAGGCCGATTCCTTCTAAAATTACAGGCTTGCTTTCGCTCGCCAGGAAAAAATCAACACCTAAGCGGCACGAAAGGTCTTAATATTGACAAAAAAATTATGTGAAAAGTCTCAAAATCACCAAACTAACGGAACGAACATCTTAAAATGTCAAAACTAATTAAATAGGCTAAATATGAGGGAGAAGGGGACCCAGAAAAAGCAAGTACTACCCCCTTAAGATAAACTATGCTTATATCGGTGATTTTCGGTTTGTAAATCTAAGGAACGCTGAAAGCAGTAAGAATAAATAGGGTGGTCAATATGGAAGTGAAGAAGTCCTTGCATGACAGTGTGGTAATCCCGACACTGACTTACGGAAGCGAAGCATGGACGTTTGAGAAGATACTCAGACCAAGAGTGAGAGGGGTGGAAATGAGTTACTTGAGAAGTGCGTGCGGAGTTACATGGAGGGATAGACAGACGAATAAGGAAGTAAGAAGGTGGGTGTGGTGTGGAAGTAGATGTGCTGGAAAGTGTGAGAAGGAACACCTTGAGATGGTTCGGCCATATGGAATGTATGGGAAGCTAGAGAATGACTAAGAAGGCGTACGAGATGGAGTGAGGAAGTATATGGATGAAGGCGGTGCTGGTTGGGAGGAGGGGCGTCGACTGACTGGGGACAGAGGTGCATGGGGGCGGTTCGTTCGTGGCCACCACTTCGGGGATCACGGCGTCAGGCAATAGATAGATAGATAGAAATCTAACAAGACATCTCAAAAGGGTAAGACAGACATGGGCAGAATATGTCATAAGAACATAAGAACATAAGAAAATGGGAGTCTGCAGAAAGCCGATTGGCCTAAGCAAGGCAGATCCCTGTCCCACACAACCCCAATTACAAAGCCCAATTATAGGCTCAACACTCTAATACCCTGAGGATCATCTTACCAAACCGGTTAGAGATTAACGCAGGATTACGGGGTCTGCAGAGCGCTGATTGGCCCAACCCGGCTGATCCCCCTTCACACCCAACCCTTCTCGTCCATATGCTTATCCAATTTTTTCTTAAAGCTCCCTATCGTTCTTGATCCCACTATATCACTTGGTAGCCTATTCCACCCATCTACAACTCTGTTACCAAACCAATATTTGCCTATATCTTTTCTGAAACGAAATTTATCTAATTTGAAACCATTGGTACGAGTTCTTTCGCTATCACTGAGCTTTAGTACATTTGTCATGTCCCCTTTGTTAATCCCACTAACCCACTTGAACACCTCTATCATATCCCCTCTAACTCTGCGTCTCTCTAACGAATGTAAACCTAATTTCTTCAACCTTTCTTCATACGGAAAATTTCTAATATTATGGATCATTTTTGTCATTCTACGCTGAATTCTCTCCAATGAATCTATGTCCATTCTGTAATAAGGACACCAAAATTGGACAGCATAATCCATATGGGGTCTCACTAATGACAAGTAAAGTTTTAAGATAACATCAGCAGTTCTGTTACTCACACTCCTAGAGATGAACCCGAGAATCCTGTTTGCCTTATTACGAACGCTTATACACTGTTTTCTAGGCTTCAAATCATTGCTAACAAACACACCTAGATCTTTCTCGCAGTCTGAATTTTCTAATTCTAAATTAGCTAGTTTATATTTAACATTTGTTTGCATCTTCTTCCCTATCTTTAATACCTTGCATTTGTCAATGTTAAACTTCATCTGCCAATTTACTGACCATTCATGTAAGGTATCTAGATCCCTTTGGAGGCACTCTATATCGCTATCTGAATCAATTGATCTCCCCATTTTAGTATCGTCTGCGAATTTACTTATCCTACTAGTTATACCTAAATCTAGGTCATTTATGTATATAAGAAACAACAGGGGACCTAATACCGATCCCTGGGGGACACCACTTTTGACTGCTCCCCACTCTGACTTGGTACCATTTATGCTGACTCTCTGTTTCCTACCAATTAGCCATGACCTAATCCATCCCAACAACGACCCTCCTATTCCATGTGCCTCAACCTTTCTCATCAATCTCTCATGAGGGACTCTGTCGAAAGCTTTACTGAAATCTAAATATATAATATCATATGACTTGTCACTATCTACTGCTTCATATACCTCTGAGAAAAAGCTAAGCAAATTAGTAAGGCAAGAACGTCCCTGAGTGAATCCATGCTGAGAAGAATTTATTAAGTTAAATTTTACTAAGTGGCTTCTAATTTTCCTAGCAAATATAGACTCTAGCAACTTTCCTATGATTGATGTGAGACTAATGGGACGGTAATTGGATGCTATCGATTTATCACCTTTTTTGAAGATCGGAACTACATTTGCAAGCTTCCAAGCTTCTGGAACTAAACCTGTTTCTAATGACTTGTTAAATATAAATGCTAATGGACTACTTAACTCATCTCTGCACACTTTTAATACTCTAGCATATACCTCGTCAGGACCAGGCGATTTTTGAGGTTTCAGTCTGTCAATTTCCTTAAGCACATCATTTCTACTTATACTAACTGTACTTAACATATTTTCTATACTATCACTATATACCATATTGACTTCTGGAATCTGTGCCAAATTTTCATTAGTGAAAACGGAAAGAAACTGACTATTTAATGTACTGCACATTTCTAAATCATTTTCTGTTATTTCTCCTATTGAAGTTTTTAGGGGGCCTATTACATCTCTAACTTTAGATTTATATAGTTGGTAAAAAGCTTTAGGGTTATTTTTTGAGTCGCTGGCTATCCTTATTTCATAATTTATTTTTGCTTTCCTGATTTCCTTTTTGACCTGTCTTGATAGAGTCTGATAGTATATATGTAAATGATTTTCACCTTTCTTTATTTTTCGATATATTCCTTTCTTTTTTCCTATAAGATCTATTAGCTTATTAGTCATCCATTTTGGTTGGTTCTGCGTCGATCTAAATCTTCTTTTAGGGATATATTTATTTTGAGCATTGTGGAGTGAAGCAATAAACTGGTTATATGTAGGTGGCAAGTTTACCTCTGGCATATCCTGACTTAATTGCTTAACAATAGGGTCCACCCTTAAGTCTCTTCTTAGCCCACCATAATCGGCTTTTCTGAAATCTGGGATAAGTGTCGTATTCTCTTTAGCATTCCCTGTCCATTGTATATTAAAATAAATAGATTTATGATCGCTATTTCCTAGGTGGTCACCAATCTCTACATTATTTATCATATGTTCATTGTTACTGAAAACTAAATCAAGAATATTAATACCTCTAGTCGGCGTATCTATGAATTGAAATAAAAAACTATCTTGTACTACCTCAATAAACTCTACTGAATCGGAGTCGCCTATTTGGTGCTGCCAATCAATGTTCGGAAAATTAAAATCCCCCATAATGCACACATTGCTAAACCTTGATGCTATTTTAATTTCCTCCCATAACGATTTTCCGCCATTTCTACTCATATTAGGCGGTCTCTATATATAACTCCAATAACTATGGTCTCACTACCTTCGTTAACCTCTACCCAAACACTTTCATTATCATTATTTAGTCTAATACCTGATTTAATACAGCTTTTTAATGTACTCCTGACAAACACTGCTATACCCCCGCCCCTCCTACTTGTTCGGTCATATTTAAACAAACTATATCCTGGAATATCAAATTCTGCTAAAAAATGCCTAGATTCTGTATTAATCCACGTTTCAGTTAGCGCTATTATGTCTATATTTTCTGTGCTAACGAGTGCTCTAAGTTCGTTCATTTTGTTACATAAACTCCTACAATTTGTATAATATACCCTCAACCTATTACTTTTATTTGCAACTAATTTTCTATTGTGTTTAGCTAACTTATTATTTCCTGTTGAACTACTAGCTCTAGACGGAAATTCTACTCTATCAGTATTCTCATCTTTACTATCAGTTACATGTGTAGTGTTATCGATACTACTATTACACATCACTATATCCGCACTATCTTGACTGATTATTTCTATTTTACTCACTGGTTTGTCACATGAAGTACCTGCTCCATATGGAGACAGTATTTTACTTACACACCCAGGTTTTTTTAACGAAACCCCGCAACAATCTTGTCGAGTGAGCTGGCCAAGGTCGAAACTCCTAGTCGAGAGAGATGTACTCCATCCTGGGCATACAGTTCATCCTTACCATAAAAGAGGGACCAGTTATCCAGGAATGGAATAGTATTTGCCTTACAATGATGATGTCGATGATGTCGATGATGTCGACCATCATCCATGAAATCTTTCTCAAGATGATTAGGATTTATAAAGAATGTTGATAACTCCGAAGCTATCTCAAGGCACCTGCAATAATTTTTTTTTTTTTTGTAATTAATTGATTGTGCATGATTTATAGTGTTCTTTGTTTCATGAAATTGATAGTACTGTATAATATATTTTCAAGATAATATGCCTTTCCAATAATCCAGAATCTTCGTGTGGGGCAAGTGTATATGTGGCTAAAGTACCTCGATGTTGTGCATACATATAGAATAATCTATTTCCTTAGCAACTGATATATCGATACTAAATAATAGATATTACTGAGCTACCATGTCTCTGCATCTTATTAATGCTATAATTCCTAATGAACAACATATGCCGCTGCCATATATTCGTATGAGCTAAGAAATCAAGATAGTAATTTACTGTCAGCTCAGGCAAACTATAGAATGATATTGTCATTATATCATGTCTTCCATAACATCCTGCTCGTCTAGATTGATACATTATAACTGCTCGTAAATTAAGGAATACAAAATATTGGAGGTAGAGATCACTACATGTTGTCCATTCATTTTCCAGCCCATTTCAGATTTTGGGAAGATCTATCGCACATACAAGATTACCAACGATATATCACCAGTCCAATTTATATTACCCCGCGTAAAATATATTCTGCGCTCGAGCTCCCGAAGTTTGGCAAAAATATTTAGCAAAGTCGTGCTACATCATAACTCACGCCTCATATTAGGTTCTGGTTGATTCTAAACTAAGTGTTTGCAAGCACCCAGGTATTAAATATAATCTATAATTAATATGCTAATTGAAAGTTTAAACATGGATTACAGCTTTAATAGCGTTTTTTGTCGTAAAAACATGTCGTGTGATTCAACCTTAACGCTAACTGATCCACCGTAATGGGGGATTTATTGAATGTTTTCATGTATTATTATTGTTATTATTATCATAATTATTCATTATTATTATCATTATTATTATTAATATTTTTTATTATTTTATTTTTATTATTATAATTATTGTTACTATTATATAATTGTATATATAATTGGGGGGAACAAGTTTAGAGCACCTTCAACCTTCAACCCCACCAACAAGAATCCCCTTGAAGTTAAATTTGTATCACTCTTGGTCATCCTCTTTACGAGAGTTCGGTGAGACCTTCTCTTTTGCGCGCATTGCGCTAAACAAATCTTAAGCTTTCGATAGAGTCTGGCATAGAGCTCTTATTTGTAAACTACCCTCCTCCGGTTTCTATCCTTCATCTGTGTCATTATCTCTAATTTCCTTCTAGATGTTTGAACGGCCATCGCTCCTTCCTCAACCTATCAACTCCGGTGTTCCTCAGGGTTATGTCCTGTCTCCAGTTCTCTTTCAATATTCATTAATGATCTTTTCAACTGGACATCTCGTCAAATCACTTCATATGCTGATGACTCTACCATACACTATTCAACTATTTTTTCCACAACGCCCCAGCATGCAATAACTCCAAAACTCACATG
Source organism: Paralithodes platypus (assembly GCA_032716605.1). NCBI lineage: Eukaryota > Metazoa > Arthropoda > Malacostraca > Decapoda > Lithodidae > Paralithodes > Paralithodes platypus. The sequence continues at coordinate 2,511,697 of CM064531.1, forward strand.
ATGAAGCCATAGCACGCTTATCTTCTGATCTATCAACTATCTCCAAAATTTTAAACATGTTCTCAGTCTTCTTCTACTCAAAAGGTGTACTCTGGAACTTACTTCCTTAACCAAGCTTTCCTTCATCTTAATATTTAGACTACTTTAAAATTCGAGTGTCCAGGCATTTTGATTATAACATTCCTTGAATTCACTCCTTCACTCACATAGAACAAAAAATACCATTTTCGGTTACAAAATTCCTGTCCAATGCTGGATTCTCCTAAATACAGGCTCTTTCGCTCACTGGGAAAAATCAACACCTGGATGGTGCAAATATCTTATAATAGCCATCTAATAAGGCGACACATCTTAAAATTGTCAAACTAATGATGTGAAAGAGGAGGGTACAGAAACGACCACCATATAATAAGATGCTGTTAAATCTAGGACTACAAGTGAACTATTCCGACTGATTGCAAAAGCAGAGAGTGTAATAGCAAGTAGGAATACAAGACAAGCTGATGTAGTCATTCAACTGTGGAGACTGTAGATACCAATCGAGCAGGGTAATACCAGGAGGCCTCGTAGGCATGTGATAAGAAATTACTGGAACTCCTGCTTCATTTGTCGGGCATCCCTCATTGTTCCTGTTTGCGTTTCACCTACACAGAGAGTAATCCAGCCAGCTCTAACAACACCTCCTCCTCCTCCTATTCACTTCACTGCACTAAACAATCACACCACACTTCTTTACAATACAAAGGAAATATAAAATGTTTTCACTCGTTTAACTTTGAACAAGACACTTGTTTCAGGCAGCTTTGCCTTTTGTCTATTTCATAAACATAGAAATAACATTGTGTTAAAGGTATTTGTTCTGTTCTATGTCTCAACCATGGAAGTTTGAAAACCAGGTTTTCTCCTTTTTTTTCTTCAAAAGCGTACCGGTAACTAGTAACTATATCGTCTAATGTTAGGCAAAATTATAAAAGGTGTATACGTACTGAACGAGTTAAAATGGTACTAAAAAGAGTGTATGACTTCGCCTTCTTCCTCTGCACCAAGCATAATTTCCCAGGGGATCTTTATCGCTCGCCATTTGCACTCTGTTTGCTGAGGCATCTCAGAAACAGACTGGAAGGACGGATACATTCTAGAGTATATCTGCTGAGGCTTCAATCTCTCTTCATATTTTTTTTTCAAAATCCACAATTTTCGAAAACGACAAATGGTATGTGTTCAACTGTAACCAAAGTTATATGTGCTGAAGTGTTGTAACCAGTGTACAAGCGGCCTAATAAGTGATGTCTCGGCACCAAGTATATTTTGATCAATAATTAGTTTCAGCAGTATCTAAACTTAATATATTCATTTCGAGGGGGATATACAACCTATTTCTACACTTACCCACCCTATTCAATATCTGACAGACATTAATACAGCACAGAGCAAGCCAAACGTAATGACAGCTGATACATGATTTATTAGCGCGGCCGTACATACCTTGTTTCTGCTTAAACATATACATTGCCTGTTGTACATTCACAAATACCATATTGTTGCAGTAACTATTGAACTTGAATTTTGGTCATATTTGTTTATATTTAAACAGCAGCGAGGTTTACCGATAAAGAGTAAGAGTTGGGCTTTTTTTGCTGGACAACTGCGATTAGTGATAGGGTCATTAGATAAACATTCACAGTAGATAATGTTGTTGATGTTTCATAGACATCGCCCAGTACCGTAGGAGCAGCAGCAAATTAAATAATGTTACCAATTACATTGTCCATCACTTGAATTTAAAAATCACTAAGACTGTCCTCGGAATTACGCAAAAAATTGTTTTGGAGCTAGCGTCTCTCATGTTACAGGTAGGACTTCTGAATTCGGTGAATATTGTAGAACTTGGAAGAGTCCTTGATGTGTATGGATCGGTTCATTAGATGTGACGTGAGAGCCAAAAGAAATGTTTGTCATGCTTTGCTTTGGGGACCCTGGGTGACTGCTTTTACGAATTTCATAATGCCCCCTGCATATTGTGAAAGACAATACTCATTTGGCTTGAATATCACCTCGGACGGACATTTTGGCTGAGCAAAGGCTATGTCTACTTTATATTTTATATCCTGTGGAAATTTCATATCGATGGACATAATTCAAGGGTTCTTCCTAAGCAGATAAAGCTAGTAAAACTATCTATCTATTGCCGGACGCTGTGGCCACGAACGAAACGCCCCAATGCACCTCTGTTCCCAGTCAGTCGACGCCTCTCCTCCCATCCAGTAACGCTTTCACGCATGTACTTCTTAACTCCATCCTTCCACCTCTCCCTAGGTCTACCTCTTCCTCTCTGTCCTTCCACCTCTCTCTCGTACACTCTCTTAGTCATTCTCTTGCTTCCCATACGTTCTACATGGCCAAACCATCTCAAGTTGTTCCTGTTCACACTTTTCAGCACATCTACATCCACACCACACCGCTCTCGTACTTCCTCATTCGTCTGTCTTTCCCTTCATGTAACTCTGCACGCACTTCTCATGTAACTCATTTCCACCCCTCTTATTCTTGGTTTGTGTCTCTCCAACAACGTCCATGCTTCACTCCCGTAAGTCAATTTTGGGATTACCACAGTGTCATGCAAGGACGTCTTTACTTCCATGCTGACCACCCTATTTCTAGCTACTGCTTTCAGCATTCCTACAGCCCTTACTTCAATGCTGACCACCCTATTTCTAGCTACTGCTTTCAGCATTCCTACAGCCCTCTTCCCCTGTTGCACCCTCTCCCACATTCCTTCATCCATACTCCCATGTTTACTCACCAAACTGCCCAAATACGTAAATGAGCTGACATTCTCCATAGCCAGACCGTTCAACATCACTTCACAATCTGTGGCTGCACCACTTTCCAAGATCATTTCCTCATTCTTCCTCATATTTACCTTTAGATTCTGTTTTCACACACTGTTCCAAACATATTTACCAGACCCTGCAACTGCTATTCACTATCGCTCATCAGAACTGTATCGTCGACAAACAGCAGTACAGCAACTTCCACTTGTTTTCCTTCCCTTATCAGCTGTACAACAAAATCCACTGCTCTTCCTTGTATTTCTTTCATGACCTCATCCATATATATATTGAACAACCATGGGGACATCACCAGCATCGAAAAAGTCCCTAATTTCAAGAAAGCATACTTTCATAAACTTAAAGCTATGTTTAAAGAAACAGGCTGGAGCTTTTTCATTAACAATAACAACATAAATACATCTTGGGAATTATTCGAAACCACTTATCTAAAAGCAGTGCAAGACTGCATACCATCAAAAATATGGCGTGCAGGCCATAATAATAACCCCAAATGGTGGAATAGAGATATTTCAAACTGTCTGCTTGCTAAAAAGTTTGCTAATGATAGATTAAAATCCTCACAAAATTACGAAGACCGGGTGAAATTTGTAGAGCTACGACGCAAAGCCAAAAGTTAATTAAGCAAAGTAAAAAGACCCTGGAGTTACATGTTGCGAATCAAAGTAAAACAAACCCGAAAGAATTCTATAGTTATATCAGAAAGAAAAAAGTAGTTACTTCAACTGTTGGACCGTTAGTCGATGAAAATGGAGAATACACAAAAGACGAAGTACAAATGAGTAATGCCCTCAATACCTTCTTTGCATCAGTTTTTACAACAGAAGACCTCAGTGATATCCCTACACCATCGCCAATTCAGATTGATTATTAAGATGTTCTAAGCAATATAACCGTTACAGAGAGAGTATTGAATTGTTTAGATAAACTCAAGGTAAATTTAACGCCTGGACCTGATACAGTCTCACCTAGAGTTCTAAAGGAAGCTAAGGATGAGCTCTCCAAACCACTGACATTACTATTCAATAAATCCTTGCAGTCTGGAACTATGCCTGATCAGTGGAAGCTAGCCAACGTAACACCGATATTAAAAAAAGGCAGCAAATCCCTACCCAGTAACTATCGTCCAATTAGCTTAACCTCAGTTGTATGTAAAATGCTACAAACACTCATAAGAGACAGACTCTTAGAGGAAAATAACACACTTAAAGATACTCAACACGGCTTTCGTAAAAAACGTTCCTGTTTAACAAACCTCTTAGACTTCTTTCACAATATCCTCAACCTCTACGATGAGAGTAAAGCTGTAGATATTATATACCTTGATTTTCAAAAGGCCTTTGACAAAGTTCCCCACAAACATTTACTTCCAAACTAAAAACGCATGGAATACAAGACAGTGTGTTGAAGTGGATAGAAAATTGGCTCAGCGACAGAAAGCAAAGAGTAGTCATAAACGGTAAGGCATCTAAATGGACCAATGTAAGTAGCGGGGTACCCCAGGGATCGGTACTAGGACCAATTATCTTTCTAATTTACATCAACGACATAGATGAGGGTCTCACCTGTACAATCTCAAAATTTGCTGACGATACAAAAATTGCAAATAGCGTACTCTCAAAAAAAAAACAAGTTGACGGATACAACACAATCTAGATAATTGTCAAGTTGGGCCCAAATTTGGCAAATGAGTTTCAATGCGGATAAATGTAAAGTACTACATATCGGATACCTAAATGAGAAAGCAAACTATTCGATGAATGGCACTCAGCTTAAGAATGTAAACAGAGAAACCCGGAGTAACAATATCGAGTAACCTAAAACCGAGTCAACAATGTTCAGAAGTTGTTAAGAAGGCAAACAAAATAATTGGCTTTATAGGCAGGTCATTTGAGCATAAATCCAAAGAAGTTATCCTAACCCTTTACAATTCCTTAGTCCGCCCTCTTCTGGAATACTGCGTTCAATCCTGGTGCCCTTATTACCAAAAAGATATAGACAAGCTAGAACGAGTTCAACGTAGAGTTACCAAAATGATACCTAGCCTAAAGAACAAACCATACGAGGAGCGTCTTAGAGAATTAAATCTATTTCCTTTAACCCAGTGCAGATTAAGAGGCAACTTAATTCAAGTGTTCAAAATCATCAAAGGCATCGACAATATGAACTGTAGTAAGTACTTCACTATCGACCAATCTAATTACACGCGGGGAAACGGTTGCAAAATTATTGGTAAATCTTTTAACTCACACGAATTAAGAATTTCTTCTTCAATCGAGTTGTCAACTTGTGGAATGGGCTTCCCCGAGACGTTATAGACTGCAGCGCCGTTGATTCATTTAAACTCCGCCTAGACAAATATCTTGTATCAAACCCACGACTGACTGCATTTGTAAATGAATAACTTTATTTTATCCCCCCCTCAGTTACTAACCCATCTGTCCCCTACTAACTTCCTAATCCTGCCACGGACATTAGTTCCAGGGCAGTAGTTCCCTTTCCAATGTTCCCTTACCCACTCTAAACCACTGTTTGGACACTTGATCCTCAGTGTTTTGGAGGACAAGCAGCCTAGAAGGGTCACTAGATCTGTTGTTGCTTGATTTCCTTTCTACTACTTTGTACCCTTGCTTTAACCCAAAATTCAAATCAAAGAACTCGCTCTGTTCATTGTCCACACATACTGACGCCTTTGCACCCTCATACATGCTCTTCACTGCTTTCAGCAAAAATAAAGCTGAATAAAATTGTCTTGTAATTTTAGCACAAGTTACTGGGAGTGAGGCAGAAGAAGCTGAAAAATGCAACATCAGAATGACCTCATAATAGAGAGGTAGAACCTAAAGAAAAGTGGGAAGCTGTCTGAACGTGGTCGAGTGTGGATGTCCCTGTGGCGTCCAGCGAATCATTGCTTTTCTCCAGGAGTGCTTTAGCTGGCCCCAGGGATCATCTCCTGCATCGGTGATCCTGCAGCCTCTCCCCACGGCTTCATCCCCTTCCACCATGCTGCCATGCTTCGACTTCATTATCTTTTGTTCATCCGTCTGTGCTGGCTTCTGTACCCTCGGCTGTCTTTGATCCTCTCTGGTTGGTGCGGCTCCGCTCCTTCCTGAACATGTGACCTGTGGCTTGCCTGCTGGAGAGAATTGGCCCCCACGGTGGTAGGCACTGGGCCTAGCACACTCGGTGCCCAGGGCTGACTTCAACCTGTAGGGGTTGTGTTGGTTCCACCATTTTCGTCTCTTCTCTTTGCTACGCTTGTTCTTCCTGTCGGATGTCATTGTTCATCGCATCCCTCATTATTCCATCCTTTACATCCTTGGTGTGTTGCTGCCCCTGTGCGGCCCCTTCTGGGTCCTCAACGTTTGGGCCTCCTTAGAGGGAGGCCTCTGTGGCTTGACCCCCATCATGGCAGGGTGTATGGAGTTCTGTTCCTCGCCCTTCAACAACAAGTAAAGAAAAGTGACCAAGAATATTTTATACAAAACTTTTTCACAGAACATACAGAATATCCAGATACCATAAAATATGGGCAACTCGAATTGGCTGACAACAATACTTATCAAGACTAAATCATTCAACATTATTATACAAGTATTTAGTGATGGCTGTACTCTGAGGAAACAGTACAGCTGCATCAAATATTCCATAATTATTTTCGAAGATTTCGGAACTTTCTAGAAAAATGTGAAACTATTGGGTCATAATATACTGCTGATATAATTATATATATCATGCACTTCAAAATATGACTTTCTAAACTAAGTAGCAGTAGCGGATACTATTAATTTATGGGGTACTTTCTATTAACTCAATTTCGTATCACTAAATATATATTGGGGAAGTGTCAACATCAGGGTACTCTTCATCGACATCAAGTTCCATATCACTAAAACAAATATTTGATTACTCTTGATACAGATAGTCTCAGGATAATTCAAAAAGGAAAATAATACTCAAATAATTTGGGGATCAACTAACATTAGTTGCTTTTAAAGGGTCCTCTTATGAAGAAATAATTAATTTTCCATAGCCAGAAGAAAAGAGAGAAACGTGTGAACCT